>JAPMOQ010009696.1:0-77176 GCA_026543055.1 Argiope trifasciata
AAAATTGATTGAAGAAGGGTTTGTTATAGATTATACATTGAAAGAAAGTACGTCTTCTTTTATTTATGTTGTTAAAATGAACGATTGTTTACATTTTCTGAAAATGCTTATGAGGTTTAACGCTATGAGCTTTTTAATGCATTTTATTTAATAAATAAAATTATGGAAATATTTTTAAAAAACAATAAAAAAATTTCATTTATCACTTGATAAAATGTAATCATTATTTGAAAAATAATGAATTAATTTTAGAAGAAATAAAATTGAAAGAATGAATTTTTTAAATATTGTAATAAAATTTTCTTTAATTGCTTCAATCTCTCGTACTATTGAAAACAATAAGAGAATTTAAGATTCAGAAGTACTCAATTTGTGTGTTATGTGTTAATTTTATTTTTAAATAACTGAAAATTAATTCTTTATAAGATTTGTTTCTTTTTTATAGTAAAATTTGTTAATTAGTGGAAACTCTACTTTGAATTTAGGAAACATTATGTACAATTCAGCTGATTTTATGAATTTTATTAAATGAAAATAAATTCATGAGATAATTTTCTTACTCTCATTTTTAAATCAATAATTTTTGCAATCGGCTGAAAGTTTATAATATGAATATAAATGTTTTTATTAAATATTATTTGCATGTTTATTTTGGTGTAATACAAATGCTGTTGTTCAAGATATCTTATAAACATTTCAGAAACGTGAAAAGTGGGGGAATTATGAAACATTCAGTAATTTCCATTTGATGACTAGTTATGCATTCTTTTCTGCAAATAATAAATATTATAATGAAATGAGTCCATAATTCCTATTCGAACTGTTTCTTAGTTTTTAATACTAAATTTATATCCCTAGGTATCTTCATAGCTGAGTTTCCTATGAAAATAATGAGGACCTTGAAAATCTAATTATAATAAACAAGATTATCTTCATCCGATTATTAACGAGCTATGATTTTTCTCGATCACCTTTCCGTGAACTCCATTACAAAAATTTGTTTGATCTTTTATTGCATTTGTTTGATTTTTTAAAAAAGAAGCATTTGGTTAAACTGCATCAAATATTGCTTTTGGACGTATTTATATATTTATAAACAGATACACGTCACCAATAATTAGAATTTAGATATTACGGACAGAAAAATTTCAGTAAGCAATTTATGAAACAAAATTCATAAAAGAAAGCTCAATAATATATTAGTGATATTATGTCAGTAATGTTTATGCATAATTAATTGTTAATTGTGTTAGACATTCTGATAATGTTTTCGTGAAAGTTATTTTTGAGTTATTTAATGCTCTTATCCTTACTCAGTAGTAGCATTATGTAATTGTAGAGTGTTCAGGGTAAAATTCATTTACAAAATGGACATTATAAAATGTGCATTGATGATCTGAATGAGATATATTACTACAGTATTTTATGATTCTGAATAAGCATAATTTATATTTATCAGGAAACAAACGCAATAAAAAACAAAACGTGAAAGGGCTTGAATAATTCACCACATCTGGTGATATCGCAAAAATAATTCTATTTGTTCAAAACAGAAGATTGTCTTCAGCTACCATTTGGACGATGCTGGCATTTATGTCAATTCTAAAACAATCATAAGAAGATTATTAGATGTTGGACTAAGAGGTAGAACTGGACGAAAAGGTCCTAATCTCAACTTACAGCAGCGTATAAAGATAACTGATGCGAAGAAATGCTTTAATTGGACAACTGATCATTGTTCGCAAGTTACGTGGAGTGATGAAACAAACATATTATTATTCGATACTGATGGCAAAAATATGTAGGGTATGGAATAGAAGAAGAGCTACATTATCACTGCATTCAGGCAACTATGAAGAACTCAGTTAGTGTTATGATTTCGTCATCCATGTCAGCAGACGATATTGGTACCCTTCATTTCTTCGATGGGACATTAAATACAAGAAAATACACTGACATTATTCTAGAGCCAAAAACTTACACCTACCATCAGTGATCTATTTCCCAGTAATGCACCAATTATTTTTCAATAGGATTGATCTCCTTTCTACTAAGCAACAATATCGGAAGAGTAGTTTAGTACAAATGGCTTTGAATTGTTATCCTAGCCAGAAAAATCTCCTGACCAAAAATTGAAAATTTGTGGTACCGTTTAAAAACTCTTGTAAATATGAAGCGTTTGTCAAATAAAAGAGGATTAAGTGAAACTATAATTATTCCCATCATGTAATAACGAAGGAAGAGCTCAAAACTCTCGTCGGCTCAATGAAATATCAGTTTGAAGCAGTAATAAAAAATAAAGGCTCCCCTAATAAATACTGATAACATGTAACGCATGTCGATACTAATTGCCACTCAACTTTTTTATTGCCATTATTTGAATTTTGCTTTTTGTATTGAAATCAGCAATCAATTCTTTTTTAAATTATACGTAAGAGTTTGCATTTTATGAAACGGTACATTTTCGATAAGCATACAAAATTACAAAACATAAAAATTTTCAAAAGAGTCCACAATTTTGGCCTCTACTATATAAGAAGTAGAAAGATTTTGAAGTAATATGGCCTTTAATGTTCATCACAATTTTACATTAAAATATGCATTTTTGCCGGTAACATCAATGAATTGCATGATAATTTAATTATGAATCAGCACAGCTAAGATTACTGACAGATCTGCTGATTTATAAAGATGGCTAGTTTCGGAATAAAAAGGTACATTAATAAATTCTGATTAAAAGATTCAAATATTTTAATGATGAAAACTATTTTGAAAATATTATGATAGCAGTTTTTTGCATTAATTTGGATAAATTTTTATTTCATCTATATATCAATAATATAATGTTTAAATAATAATAGAAACATCTTAAAAGCCTTTTATTTTTAAAAAGCTATAAATGAAAAGATAACATTAGTTTATAGCGTGTACTATTTAAGATAAATTTTGAATAAATGACGGCAGTTACCATCATATGTGCCATTAGAAAAGCAATCAAATATATTACCCTTTTCGTTTCATTTTTTTTCGATTTAAATCGTCTTTTATGGCCTCTAAAAATAATGAGATATATCATTAAGTTGTAGAAAAGGGAAAATATTTGGGAGTTGCATTCCCTGATAAGTAATGGCGAGGGCGTTGGATTTGCAGATATTTACAGAGGATTCTATTACTTAATGTTTACACAGAAAACGATTCCAGGAATTGTTAGCTATTGTTTTTAATTGTGCAAACAAGGTATTTATTTTCACAGAACTATTTTTCAGGAACTTAAAAATCGCAAACATAATCGGAGAACATTGAGGTGTTCACGAACAATGAATCGATTTCAAGGATGCACAAGCTAAATTGTTTTATTTATATTAATGACATTTTCTAAGCCATAAATTACTTAGTCCTTTAATTTTTCTTAATTTTTTTTTTGGCTCAAAAGATATGATAATTGATATTTAAAAGAATCTCCCATATAAAAAAATATATTTAAAAGCAATCAAGTCGATGAAGCTGAGGAAATACAATAGAAAAAGTAACATTAAAAATATGTCCAGGTGGCACAATGATTTATCGATTAATGTAGTCATAACGTAACACACACATACATGTAATGATATTTTAAAATTGAATAAAACTTAATTAATTTCCATCTCAATTTTGCTCAAGTCAACTTCTCTTATTTCCTGAGATCATTCCATTTTTTTTTTCTATTTAATTAATTCCTCAATAAACTTTTTAAAAAATTATTCAATCGGGGGTATACACTCTTCGAGCGAAGGGATACAAATTGAAATCTAAACAAATTCTTCTAAAAGATCCTTATATGTGGTCGACACATATAAGAAATCCCTATCAGAATTTCTAGCCTACAAGCACTGGAAAAAATGTTCTCTCACTCTTGACCCCTTTTCGCTGCCTTCTGCACTTGTGCAGCGCTGTGAGCGGACTTGTTTTCTTCCTGTTGCTTGTGTCTCCCGGAATGTAAACCAAACGAAGTTAAAAATTCAAAAAATTCTCTTTACGGTAACGACTGTGCTTCAAAAAATGTTTATACACACACAGACAGACACATAGAGACACACACATATGTATAAAAATACTGTACTATCAATATATTAATCAGATAGCTATTATTCACATGATTCTCTTGAACACTTTAAGTCAGAATTCTAAATGCATTACAAAATAAAATAAAAGTTAATCTAAAAATAAAATTGACATATAAAGATAATTTAATGCCTAACGAAACATTTTAACTTGCCATTATAAAGCAGTTAACATAACAGCAAACAAAAGTATCCACCGTTTTCTGCCTAAAATCTTTAAGTGCACTTAACTCTGAATAGGTACTCTGAACCTGAATTCGGCTGATCAAAAAATAAAAGCTTACAATATTCCATATTTATTCTTTATGAAATGAAATTATACTTTTTCAAAACTGTATTAATTATCAACCTGTGTTTCAAAAGCAAAATAATCAGTCTCATATTCCATTTACACATCCTGTCACTTATATGCTAATATTCAGGTTATTAAGCTGAAAGTACTATTAAAATTTATATGCAATTTCCGAATAATAAAATTTTAGTTAAAAAAAAAAGCCTGAAATAATTTTGAAGGCATTACTTTAATTAACGGAGTAAAGCTCTCAATTTTAAGAAATTATAGAGTTATTGCCTTGAGAAATATTTTTTTAGTTCGTAAAAAATGTTGTAAACAAAAATTCGATTCATTTTTTTATTCAAATCAAACAATACTTATTTATTTCAAGCATATTTATTTACAATTTTATCTGTTATTACTGTTTGACGAAATATTTCTTTTCTTCGTCGAAATCTATATAGAAAATACGTGTTTGTATGTGTGCGCCTGAGTATTTTGCAATTAAACGTGCTCTTATATGCATTCTCGTGATGTCCTGATCTATAATTCTACTTCATTTACAAATATAAACTATATCCACGTAGGTAGTCATAAAGGTAAAGATAGGCTTTACTATATTATATTGGATGCTTTCTGCATTTATTTATATTTAATACTTACCATTTCTATTGACTTTAAAGTTGCACAGCTCAATTCGTATATATTATTGTCCTGTTTTAAGGCAAGACTGTTAATTTTGAATCAGGGTCAGAGGATAAGGATGATACCAGAACTAATACCCAATCTTCTACCACACCACAGCACACCACATCATACCTAGGAGAAGACGCTTGGGCCTTTTAACAGGCATCATATAAACTTGAACTATGGTTTTTCTACGGAATTGGGTTTTGAAGGGGAAACCCTTCAACTCCGGAAACTCTACTTTGCCAGCCCTTAGTCACTGCGATCCTTCTGGAGATTTCAGAAAAACAAATCGGTGCACAATCAAAGAAAATAAGTATGCAACAAAGAAGTTTTTTCCCTCTTCTTCACCTTCACGAATAATTGCAGACGTTAAAAGTACTTTGGTACCCAGGATATAAATTGGATAATTTTTCTATGAATTAAAGTATTTAGCAGCATTTATGTATTTAAAAAAAACTTCAATTCTTAGAAATTCTCAGAAGGAAAAAAATAAAATTTTCAAGTGAAAGAAAAAGAATGAGAATTAATTCCCATGCTTAAAGCATATTCTGCTTCAAAGAATTTAATCAAACAATTGTAGGGTCCTTAGAGGGATCCTATTTAAAGAATGCTCCTTATTATAAAGGCAATTAAAGTACTTATTATAAAAGGGATAAAACAGCAACTCACAGGGATCAAAGGAGATAGTTTTAGCATGAATTAAGGAGCAAAAATGCCTTTTTTCCTGTGTTTTAATTCCAGGTAGATACCTAATTTCATTTTATAAAATAGCATGTTTTATTTTGTTTCTTATGCGTTCCTTCAGTTTGAGAGCTTTTATTTTAATTAGTTCTGTACAAAAATTGCTAAGATTTTTAAAGCGCATTTAATCATATAAATGGTTTAAAACAATGCATTTTGGAGTGGAAAGGTTTGAAATTAAAATATGTATTTTTCCCTACATCAGATGTTCAGGCATACGGAACAGTGATTCACGAAACTTACTCTACAATACAAAGATTTATTTAAAACTTTAATTGTAGCAATAATAGATAATCTATAAAATAATTGAAAAAGTAAATACAATAAATATAGCATTCTGGTATATAATAATTCACACATAAAATGTATAAACAAATTTCTATATTATATGACTAAAATCTTCATCACAAAATAATAATAAAAAATATTTTTGGTGTAAATTAAGTAAGTATGCCAATATATATATATATTTAATTGAAATGCAATATTATCAAAAAATTTTGATTTAGAAAATAGAATATGTTTTACTTTTTCGCACCTGAATATACTATTACAGATTTAACAGTTGAACTATTTCCGATATAATGTTAAGGATTTTAAGTAGAATTTAGTCTTTCTAAGGAAATATTCGAGAAAGAAGCAATTATGAACATTGGAATATAAATTATTATACATACTTCACTATTATTACATATTATCCAAATTATATGAAATGGTTCACTTGACATTTATCAAAGCAACTGTTTCTTTGATATAGAAAATAGTTTTTCACACGTTTCACATCACTTTTATTTAAAAATAAGGTTCTGACTTGAATCTATATTTAAAAAAAACACAGCTAATTCCAATCTATGAATATTTTTTTCTGTTTTCTGTAATTTAAAAGAATAATTTTATGCATATTATTCAGTATTGCAAAGAATTCTTCGATACTGCCGGTGTCTTGGTATACGGATAGCGCATCTTTCCCATGTTCTGGGAGTTCTTGCCCCTAGCTATTGAAAAAACAAGAGACGCTTAGTCAGCTTAAATCACTGAGAGATAATTGTCAATGGGCTTTTTAAGTGCCATAAGTTACAACAACATTCATTGTTCAAAATTCAATTGCTCTTATCAACTTTTTTCTATATTCTACTAACTGGCATGTGATCTTTTAGTAGTTCTCTGAAAATGGATTGAATCTTAAAAGCAGTGAATTAATCTTTTCAAGTGAGTTTTCGGTATATGTTAAATAATTTATTGTCTCGTGATTTTTCTTTACTATTATAAATATTGAAAATGGGGATCAAATTAATTTATAATATATCAACAGAAATATATCTTTATTAGATATTCTATTGGGCAAATGTTCTGTATTACAGAAATCTGTAAATGGGTGGAATATTTTATATGATAAATATCTCTGTGATATATAAATATATCATAACGTAATAAATGTTAAATTATATGAAAAGAGTTTATTTGTTAAAAAGTGAAATAATATTTTTTTTCTCCTATTTATTTTTTATTTATTTTTATTACGTATTTAAAAAATTAAAAACCAACTACCATATTGAATTATTTCCTCAAAATTACACTGATGTCCATAAATTAAAGATAATGCAGAATAAGAAAGAAAGAGTCAGAAGCAAAACAAATGTGGCTTATATGTAAAGTTGACGTATTGAACAAGTGGTAAAAAGCAAAATAGTTGCTATATGTTTGATATGATTAATAAAAATTACTATTTCCTGCTCCCTGGTTCAAATTACAATAATAAACCTGCTTACAAAATCCAATATAAAATGAGTTGATGAAATGGTTAACACATAGTACGTCTTCCAGTCGATACAATGCAGTTCTTACATGGTCTAGGCATTCTGAGTATCAAATTATCAATCTGATCTTGGAGAATATCATACCACTAATCAAGCAATGATCTCCGAAGTTCCGTAGACATGTAGGAGGTGGTTGACAAGCTGCAACTCGTCCGCCAAACATGTCCCACACATGCTGTACTGGATTCAAGTCGGGTGAGAATGCTGGTCAGTCCATAAACCCACTCTAAAACTGGCGTTGTCATCCATAAGCACGAATTCTGCGCACATGACTATTTACTGCGATCATGATTTATATAGATTTGGTCTGTCATGATTCCAATTTAAATATGCATTTCAGTTCTGAAACCCAGAATACCCCTCCCCCAAATGAGCAATACTTCACCACCATAACGGTGCCATTCAATGACGCTCTCTTGATGGTAACGGTACCTGTTGCTTTCCGTATGAAAGTGCGGCGAGAATCAGATTGCAAGTTAACCCTGAAACTAGAAAACATCGCTGTAACATCAGTACCAATGTTTATGCAGCACGTTATGAAATTCGGAAGACAAATTCAGAGCAAGAATAATAGGATTAAAAGGCTGAAGAATTGCCTCAAAACATATGGGGGGCAGGTATTTTTTATTCAATGAAAATCACAAAAACAGACGTCAAAGTGACAATGAGTCTGGAGAAAGGAATCGCCCTATGTATACAAGGATTAAGAACAAGGTAATCTAAAAGAAGCCTTCTCGTATGTAAATTTTTCATGCATTCGAGAAATATAAAGTCAGTATTGATTAATAAGCATCACAAGATTGATGGTCGTTAAATTTCATAAGCAAATAACAATTCTGATTTCACGAAGGTAGCTAAAACGTGCTAGATCACAATCATGCATTAACCAAATGTTCTGGTTTAGAAATAAGGAGGAACGTGCTGCAAGAAAACAAGGTACTTTGTGCCGCTGAGGCGTTTGGGTAGAAGACACGGTCCCAATAGATGATAATTTTGTCCAGACGTTGATAGTAGTAAAAGTGTTGTACGTTCGACGAGATAGTGATGTGAGAATTTTCGATTGATCAAATATTAGCATTGCACGTGTTGAATACATCTTCTCTCACAAAGCAGGATTCATCAGAGAATAAAACTCTATGAGAAAAGTGTACATATGGCATCAAATATCCAGCACGAGAATTCCATTTGATTTGCGATTTTCATAGATAAACGTTATTTGCGACCCTTTGTTTCTCGGTAATTTTTCGTGTACTTAATGCCTATTATCTTTGCTCAGAATTCATCTTTCGAATTTGACAACGCTCTTACTCGATTTTTTCACGTTCCCATTTCAGTTTTTCTTAAATAACTTTAAAACTCTCTAGTTCTATCTGCACGTTTGTACCAAATAATGCAATATAAAATGCCGTACATTTAAAATCTTTTATTCAAGTTTTTTTTTTTTTTTTTTTTTTTTTTTTTAAATTTTTTTTTCCATTTTTTTTTTTTTTTTTTTTTTTTTTTTTTTGCAAATATACGTTCCAAGTTACTGTTTCGTTTCCAATAATTTAAAATTCCCTGTATCATCAACTCTGCATGTTACCATCATGGATAAAACTTTCAAGAATGTGCTTTTATTTTTTTTTAAGTCGTAGCTAAAGCATCATTTGTTATTTATTATTTTTTTAGTCTCCAATGGTTATCTTACTCTCCATATTTTTGCGATTTTCACTTACTAAACGCTGTTGAAATGGTGATTCGTTATCCTCTTGATGTCTACTATCACTCTTTTGAATTTGTCGGCCGAATTCGGCAATATCTTATATATGTATTTTAGAGTTCAATTTCAGCGTATCTCTGAATTATCCTTAATTTATGGACATGAGGGCAAATCTTGATTTCGATATCATTAGTAGATTTCAAAATAATATTTTTCTCGTGTTTAAAAAGGAAATTTTTATTAATGAAATAATAAGGAATAAAGAAAGAAATAATTGAAATAAAAAGGGCATTTTTTATCAATTATTTCAAAGTCTGTTGAAAATTGAATTTTGGACTCAAAAATTATATTTCTTCGTGTATTAAAAGTAAAATTTATTAAAAAATAAATAATTGAAAATGAAATATTGAGGAAATACATAAAAAATTAAAAAGTAAATATAAGCTTCGTGGAAATTAAATAATAGTCATACGGAATTATTTTTGGGCAATTAAAAATTTATTGAAACCAATTTCAATTTCATTCCTAGATTTCAAAATAATATTTTTTCGTGTTTAAAAAATATCTCGCCTTAAAATAAATCTATATTAAATAACTAATAAACAGAGCTCTTAGAAATTCGAATAAACACTTAGAATAGAATTTTATTTATTTTTTAGAATTATCTTTTAAAGTTATTTACTTGAATTATTTTAGTATTATAAAATAATGAGTTTAAAATTTTTAATATTCAAAATAAAAGTTATCAAAACATTCATACCAGAATCATTCTATTTTTTATATCATTCAAATGTATAAATTGTAGATGCTTCTCACCACAAATTTCTCGGTGAAGAAATGATATTCCATCGTAAGTTTCCAAGATTATCTTCTACTTTTTACCTGCTATCAAATACTCAACAATTCCATGAAGATGTTGTGAAGGATACTGTCATAAGGAAACCAATATAATTAGATTGTTCTTTTATCATTTTGAGTGAATCGAAGGATCATGCTTTCATCCAATTGGAAAGATATGAATCATCCAATCATAGGAAAAGGAGAATGCTCTATGGCAATAGGATACGATTTTTTGGACTGATTTGGGATCAAAAGTATGAAGATACACTAGTTTAAAAATAAATAGATATATGTTTCACAAAGCCTATATTAATTATATTTTTCGAAAAAGGAGCTCTCAGTTTGTTATTTTGCTTCTTGGGATGAGAGAATTAAGGAATTTTTCTTTTAAGCTGTTGTTATTCCTGAAAAATTGCATCGGATATTAATTTCCTTCTATGAAACTATCTGTGTCATTTTGTTCATTGATGTTGCGTATTCCTTAATAATAAATTCATTTTTACGTAGATATCGAATGTATTAGCGATCTCAAAAATATTTAAGGAAAGAAGATTAAAAGAATGAAAAAATGTTGGTTTATTCAATTTGATTTTGGATGTTTATCGAAAAATTTAATTAAAAATTAGAAGACGATGCTAATTTATTAATTTATTAATGCAATATGTTGCAGTTAATTATCTCAGAATGTAATAAAACATCGAGAAAATTTAAATAAAAATTTAATTAATTGCTTTTTATATATTTTTTTAATTTTTGCTGATTCAGATATTAAAATTTCATTTTTTTTACTTCAATGTTTAAAAAGTTATATAATTGCAATATATATTCTAAGAATTAGTTTTCCCTTTTAATATATAGTCACAAAAAAGGTGGAGCAAATGTTTATTATTGTAAATATTTCCTGTAGACACAAACACAGAATGTATCATCAAATCGTAGAAGCTTCAAATATTCATAATAAAAAAGTATAGTTCGGAAAATTTTTGGTTGGTGCGAACATATACAGAACGACAATGAATTTTGTTTCCATTTATAAGAAAAATTATTTCAAAAATAGTCGAATAAGGGCACCCACACATTATACCCAAACTTTTATACAAATCAGGCTAGTAATTAAAACACCCGTCTGAAAACGGGTTTGTTCTTCGATTCAAGTAGCTTCTATCATTACTAGATCGAATGGTGATTAATTTTTTCTGTAAGAAATATGAATCCTCAATCTTCGCATTCGTAAAGTTTCGTCCGAAGAAAGGAATTAAGGTATAAAAATTCCTTATTTCATTTAATGAAAATTTAATTCAGTTCGACGTTTTGAGGAGCGTCCACGAAGTGGGAGATTAACCTTGATCAAAAAGAGCATCCATGTTGTAAAAAAATAACATGGAAAAAATCGGAAACATATACTTCAAAGGGTAGTAGAGGTGATCTTGAAACTTGCAGAATAACAATGAATTCAAAATCATTAGTTAGCTGTAGTCGACATGAAATTTTGGATTTGCATTCATACAAGCTACCAATAATTCCCCAGTTATTACATGAAGATGATAGTCTAAACTTTGCTATTTGAGTGCTACCGTAAATAGGAAGTGACCCCCATATTTTCTAAGCATATTATAGACAGATGAATCCCACTTTTCACTATTTTGTGACGACAATAATTAAATAAATTATTCAAATTTGGAAAACAACCAGTCCTAATGAGGCCTTGATCATAACACCGCATTCTCCTCATGTGATTGTTTGGGATGGATCTACCGTGTTTGTTGTTCTGAGCCCTTTCTCTTTTAAAGAGAGGGAAGAGCTTCTATTGCATTGGTGATAAGCTTCATCTATCATGCTTTTCCAGTAGGATTCCGCACATCAAACCAAAGCATTTATGTAGGACACCTTCCCTGAAGACCTATTTATAAGTCAAAGCTGTAAGTTCAAGTGGTCTCGTGTTCACCAAATATGACTCCGATAGCTTTTTAGCTGTGGGGACACTTGAGTTTCGTGTATCCTGTATATTTGGAAGAATTGAAAAATACCATTCAATTGAGCGTCATTGGCATCCATGCAGACATGCTACAGCTGTATTAGGCTAGTGACGCACTTCGATTACCTAATACTTTGACAGGGTACGTATCAAGTAAAAGACATTTTACTAAATAATAAACAGTATTATGGTCTGTTTTATTGTTTGTTTGTATTTTCTTCAATAGCATAAAAAGTCTAAGTGCGACTCATGAACGTCGTCTTTCGGTAACAGTACCCCCAGCTATGGAATTTCATTAAATAAATTGTATAATCTTATGAAAACACTTTGGTTTTTTTCGGAAGTTAATAATGGAAAGTTTAAAAAGTTAACTTTTTGTACGGCCCGTATATTGTAGAAGTGCCCGTTATTAAAATATATTTTTTCGTAAACATCAGCGCACACACAAAATTGCAACATGTAAACTGTCTTACAAATGTGTAACGAAAGATTTGTTCAGACTGTTATCTATGAAATGAAAAATTAAAAACTTACCTCTTTGATATACCAAATAATATATCTACCTTTATCAATAAAATACCTATCAAATAATAATATATATGTGTCTAAATTAAAAAGTTGGCCTTTTAATATAGCAAAAAGGTTTGAAGACAGAAGAAGAAAACTTTGTTTGTTTACGAATGAGCAGAATAAAACATTTTTAATATGTATGATTTTACACTATGAAGATGTATTGCAGGGTATATGAGTTGCGGCAAAGTCTCTGCTTTGAAACCTGAGGATTTCAGGTTTGAGACTCGATTTCATCGAAGAACTGGCTTAAGCGTATTTGGTGCATTTTAAACATGTCGGAGTCAAACTTCCTCTTGATGGTATGTTGTGGAAGTTTTGGGAGAGGGAGTGAGCTCAGGTGTCATCTTTTTTATCTAAACTCAGCTCAAAATTATGAGGTGGGACATCCGAAATATCCTTAGTGTTTCTTTAAAATGGCACGTTAATGTAACTAAACTAAACAATGAGGATGTATTGAATTATAATATTTGGAATATTTTACTATCACGCTTTTCACAAATTCCTATACTTTATTTAATGAAATTTTATATTGCAAAACATGACTAATTTCAATTCTTAAATATTTGCTCACTTTTAGAAATACCCTGTATGAAATAATTTCTATTTCTGATGTAAAAGTAGTAGAAAATATTTATATTTGTTAATTCCAAAGATATAAAAGATGTTTTGCATTTAATTATATATTAACCCGTCAGAAGGCGCGCACCTCATAGTGGCAAAAGAGATCGCGGGGTACTGAGTCACCACAATCCATTTTACCTAAAATTTGCCATAAATTAGAGGAATACATACATGTGAATTATAAATAATAATAAGTGCATTGATTCTTAAAGAAAATAAATTTCCTCGGTTCAAAAAACTGTTTTTAATAAGAAAATTTTACATTAAAAAATTACATATTTTCTTTAGGAGTTTTAATTCTGCATACACTTATGGCAAACATACGAAGAATGATTTTTCCATGTAAAATTATCGCATTGTATGCAAGAAATTGTAGTTTTATTATCTTTAGATCTTGGACATATAACACATCGTCCTTTGTCTTGTTTCAGCATTTTTGTTGGGATCTCCTGTGATCAATTAGAAGTGGTGGCATCCATACTTTCACGAAGTGTTTTAAGTAGCATTTTCATATCTCGCCTTATGTTTATGTGAGGCTGAATAAATGTTAATGCCAATTTCTTCAGAAATTTTCTCATATTTGTGTATTCCAAGGGAGGTGTCTCTGTTGCCATTAGTGCAACTCCGACATTTATGGCGGCGACATTCCACGCGCAATAGAAAATAACCATTGGCCACCTGTTGGTTTTTCGAGCTGTTGAATATGATGACATTTCATCTACAGTGAGACGACATTTCGTCAACAGTAATATAAATGCAAAGAAAGAGCTACAGAACTCAAAATTAGGCTGCTTAAAATGAGAAATTTCGAAGCAATAACAATCTCATGGGGAGAGTGAGTCACCCCATTCCCACTTGAATTCCAAGAAATGATTACTTCAAGCCCAGAAAGAAAAGAAAAGTAAAAATAACACTTCACCTGCCAAGGGGGCTGTCAGATAGGAAGGTACTGAATGGGTGATTGATTAAGGAAGAATATTTGCCCTGCGACAGGCGTTCGGATAAGAATGGGGTGACTGTGTGCCCCGCGTTATCTCTCTCGGGTTAAGAGGAATTACTTATATTAGAAAAAACATTTTGGATAAAATTTAAGAAAAAGGTTTTTCAAAATTCTAAAGTTACAAAAAAATTAAATGAATTAATTGAGAGCGAATGGTAAAATTGTTTTATTAAATTAATATGTTTTCATTGTTCACTAGAGTTTCCATAAAATTCCCCTAATCCATAAAATTCCTCTAATCCACTTATCATTTAATATTTTTTCAAAGTCCATTATAAATTTTTCTAATGCTTTTAAGATTTTGACGGGGAGAAAGTGTTCAATATAAATTAATATAATGTAAAAATGAAGAAATTAGATCCTAGAACATAAAAAAACGAGCTATTAAGAAATAAGTAAAATAATTTTTTTTCTAAATACATTCTTGATTATAATAACTTAAGCAATACAAAATAGGAGAAAAAAATATTAAAAGGGAAAATATCAGATAAATATTTCTTAAAGATGAAAAAAATTAACATGGTTCATTTTTATTTTCTATGATTTTAAGCGGATTTGAATCTCTGAAAATATTTTTTAATACCATTTTTTTTTAAGAATCTAAATTACATGTAAATTCATATTTTTTTCTGACAAAACTAGGAGAAAAACATATAGCCTTTCATCTTTAATTTTTTTATTCATCCTTTTGTTCAAGAGTTTCCTTATCTTCACTTTTTATTTCGAAATTTAAAGAATATATCATCAAATCCTTTTAATATTTTATTTAAGAAGGATATCATTTTTTTTAAATTTTAATTTATATACAAATATTTTTATTTACATGACAAAATTTCTTTCAGATTTTTTTCCGTCTACAAATATATATAAAAGCAGGAAATGATTAAATAAACTGAACCAAAACTATTTCTTTCTCAAACTGCAATTTTAGTAACACAGCTGTTAATAAAATACGTTTTAGAAAGCCCTTAATTGAATATCAGAAGATAAAAATTTTAGGAATATATCACCAAAATCTATTAATATTTTATTCCAGTAGGAGGATGTAATTTTCTTTATTAATTTGTATACAAATATTTTTATTCACATGACGAAATTTCTTTCAATTTTTTATCTTCACAAAAAAATTATAAAGGCAGGAAATAATTAAATAAACTAAGCCAAACGATTTTTTTTCAAATTGTAACCTTACCCTCAATAAAAGAGATGCTAATAAAATATATTTTAGATGCTGAAGAAAGTCATTAATTGAATAGCAGAAGACGTCTATCATCAACCATGATGAGAATTTTACTCATAAATAAATTTTATTGAAGCTCTGGAGTACTAAATTTACATTATGGCTGACATTTGAGTGGCTAATAAAACAATTTTTTGTTGCATCTTATATTTAATCATGGTTATGTAAAAGTAAATACTTAATATAAAACAATCTTTACATGCTGAAGTATTTTCTTATAGATTCTTTAAATTCTTATTCTTTGCAGTAATGTATAAATATGCTTTAAAGATAATTTAAGGGACTATTTATCATGCAAATGTAGCTGACACTTAATTAATTCGAAGCATAGTTCTTTAAGAACGGTACTGTTGTTGAGCGCAGTTCTGAGGAAGCGCAAAATTTATATTGATGATTTACTATAAATTATGAGACCATACGATGAAGAAATTAAACTGCTCATTTTTAAGTGAAATATGAAGCAAAAAATGCTTTATTATACAAAATTATTTATATTAAAAAAGAATTCATACTAGAAAGTCTTTCACCGAAAAAGTGTTTATCGTTGTTTTCGCAAGACAATTATTAAATGTTTTACAAATATAGAATGAATATTGAATTCTACAAATATAAAAATAGGATAAATATACCAACATGACTCAATGAAAATTGAATATTTTTTAAATACTTTTAATCCATCTGTTAAACCTTATTATCAATACCCAAGAAAATATTCAAAATTACTATTGTGGTATGCGTTGTGATAGACGTTTCTTTGTTCCAGCGTGTTAACCTTCTATTGAATTTTACCCTTACTGAATTTTTTTGTCCTATAAATACTATATTAATACCCCTGAAGTAAGAATTTATTGTCTTTTTGTTAACTTTTTCCATAACTTCTGCAAAATAAGAAAAGTTGCTTACATTTTGCACTCTGTTGTTTAGCACTATTCAGTGCAAAGAGCTTATTTTATCATTAAATATTATTCTGCCAATATTTTCACTCATTTGTCTTTTCGGAAATTACTTATTCAGTTCTTTCTTTTGTTTGAAAATTATTTATTAGTTTTGCAGCAGGAAGTTTTTGAATTTTTTCTTTTCCGATTGATTTGAAAGTCTACGACTTTTATTTGTAAACTGTTGTAACTTTCTTCACATCTTTTCAGTTATTCTATAACTGCAAAGAATAATCCTAAGTTAGTTTAACTTCAAAGAATAAATCTAAGTTAATCTTAACAGTTATTGGTATCCAATGACATAATTATAGTTATCAACTTTTAATTCGTGACTTTACTTTTTAATCGTAATTTTTTTGGTTTTTATTAGGTTGTTCGGAAAGTAATTTCGTTTTTTCCTGACAAAGGATTTAATTGCATTTTTCTCACCCAATTTCATACTTAAACCGCAAAATCATTTTATGTTTTAAGAGCTGATATAGCAAGGCTTGAGTGTGAAAAAGTGCAGCTGATTCTTCGCAGTAGTTTTTGGATGGTGCCCTTTTAAATATGGAGAGCAATAAACAGCATTTTCGTCATTTTTTTCTTTTTTGCTATAAAAGGTAAAAATGCTGTTCAAGCCAGAAATAAATTAGCCAATATGTGTGGAGAAGATGTGTTAACAGTACATCAGTACCAGAACTGATTTGCAAAATTTTTCCTTCAAATGAGGAGGCCAAAAACCACCTCGATCAGTTTTTTTTTACAGCAAAGACCAAAACTTTTATGAGCGTGTAATCATGTTACTACCAAAAATATGGCAAAAGGTATTAGACCAGAATGGCAATTTTATATTTTAATAAATAATTTATTCATTAAACGAAAATTTCTTTTCATTTTGACAAAAAAATACGAAATGACTTTCCGAACAACCCAATATCATTCAGATGCATCTAAACGTTTCTTTTAAACAGAAAAAAAAACTTCTTAACTAAATTTAAGTTACCAATCGTAGGAAAAGATAGAAAAATTATTTTACCACATGACTGAATTTTTTTTCTTGAAAATTATATCATTTTGTGACTTTCTTGTATATTTTAAGAAAATAATCTGGATGCTGATTTGGTATAATGAAAGTGAAAATATTTTTTAAGAGATAAAATATATCAGATGGTTTTAATTTGATACCTTCTCTATACAAAATCTATCATCGCATTCTGAATTAGATCTTAGCTATATCTACTATTCTGTCCTATGTACACAAAGGATACATCTTTATTAATAACAGAGATATCCAGAATCAAAATCTGATCAATTTTATACATACTGATTTTCACTCTTATTATTGTCTGAGGTTTTATTTCTTCTACCTCTAATAATTTTTGAAACAATGTCATTAGGTTCCAGTATTTTTCCGTTATAGGATATAGTAAAGAATTTCGAAGAATGGGATTTCAAATTCTCTCAGCCTCATTCTAGAAGTATGATAGGTATGATAGTTCAAACACTCAAATTCTAATGGAAACATTCAATAATATTTAACTCGTTAGAATTAAATAGATCAAATAAACTATTTTATTATTTTAAATTAAATTTTGTACCTCACTTGTTTACACTTGTCACATGCTTAGTAATAGGTATTGGAGTCTTCAAACAGCAATCATTTTTCTGAAGTTCAATCTATGTAAAAAGAGGGGAGTAGGAAGTAAAGGATCTCCTTCATTTTAACAGACCTTGCACATTATGTACAGAGTAATAAATGCTGGAAGATTCCTCCAAGATACACCTTGCTAAATCTAAAAGGAATTTTATATGGGGCTAAAAACGGACGAGTCTCATTTTATTATGAGCAATTCTAAGCACTTTTCATATAGAATCGCAGTGTTACCAAATTTAGATGCCAGGTTTTGGAGAGTTAGTGGTGTTATTTCATATCTAGAAAAAAAATGCCATCAACATATTAAAATTTAATACTTTACCTTGTATATTCGATATTTGTGATTCTCTTTTGACACTTTTCCTTCAATCGAAAACATGGTTTTGACTTTTCCTTTTAAAAGCTACAGACCACAATGGCTGTTTTTGCTTTAGGGTATTTAGCGTTTCAACATTCACCTACCATTAGCATCCATCTTTGTATATCCTACAATTCAAGCTTTTAAGAGGAAAACACACAATCTTTATATTCGCTGTTCTGAGGCTGATACTGTGCTTTTTATTCTGAGGAAGAATAGCTGTAGTTACGTTTGCACAAAAAACGATTCATCTCTTTTATTGCTTTTATGTTGGTTCCTTATCAGCAGATAAAGAGAATAATGGTTATAGTTTCCAGACATTTTGTACATACGTATCTATTTTGAAATTCCCTTAAATGCATTACTGTTTTCATCTATAGCATTTCTGCTTCCATATTACTGATAAGAAAAACTCAATAAATCCCTATAAAATTTCAATATTTATTAAATATATTTTGTTAAATGTTTAATCTGTAGATCCCAAAAACTAAACTAAATAACTAAAATATAAAACTAAATAAGCAATCAATAATTTTTCTAACATGCTATATGCAATACTTTTACAAAAGATCGAAACTTTTCTAGTGACAAAATCTTTATGTATAAAATTTCTGAGCTCAAAGTGTACAAAATAATTATTGGACATTTTAAACTATTTTTTCTGTAAATATTAAGAACGATTTTCGAAGTATTACTGAAAATTTAACCAAAAAATCTTAACCATATCACATAACATAGTTGCCATAGTAGATAATTTAACCAAATTTTGAATTAAAAAATTAGAATATTAAAAACTTTAATTTTCAGGTAAAACCTCTTACGCATGAAGTGTAAACCTATGGTTTTTAAGAATGTCATTAACATTAATAATGAAATCCATTTCTATACTTTTGTCAGGAGAGAAATTTATGACCATAATAACTGATAACTGTTAATTTATTCTTGAAAACAGTTTTTCATGTTTAAAAAATGAAGAAAACATTTGGAATAAGTTTTCAACAGAAGTAATATTTCAACCAAATGACTTTTAAATATTATTTTCTGGCTATATTTATAAGAAAGTAATTTATGTTATATGTGACTGAAAGTACAAAAATGTTCTTGATTCTCATATTTCCAATCAAGATTTTAAAGCCTACTTCCGTTCCTATTAACCAAATATAACGATACGAATATCAAATCAGTAGTTCTAGGAATCTAGGAAATATTAAAAAAAATCCAGAAATTATATTTTTCTAATAAATAAAATTCGTGTTATTTTGCCTGAGTCTCTTGTTATTAATATCTTCAATATTAAAATTGATATCACTGAATCAATATATTGTAATTATCAAACATTCAACGAAGAATGTATAAAAAAAAACTACAGCAATTAATTTAACTGTATTATAAAGCTTTAGTTTAATAAGAGATATTTTTCATTTAAAAAAGTACGTGTTGCAAAAATAAATTATACAATAAAGAATATGCAGTATTTAATTAAAGAAGTAGTAAAAAATTAAATGATTAAAATTGTGTAATGATCAAAACTACGTTTAGGAAGTTTAAATGGAATAATTGAATCTTGATAAATATGTCTAAAACATTAAAATTATATTAAGTAGGACATGTAGATTTTTTTCTTTAGTACTGTAAAATAGATGTTAAAAATTTTTAATAAACATTGTCATTAAATTTGGGTTTTTTATTTGGATTCTTAAGCAAATTTTCATTTGCATAAATAACTCTATAGCAAATTTATATTAGATTTCCATTATTTCTTGATTTTATTAAAGCTGATTCCTATAAAGTAGAATTTTCCCCTCAATTATAGTAAAAATTTCTTTCAATCATTGTGCTGTAATCAATATATATATATGATAAGAACAATCCATGAGTTCTATTTTTTTTAAAAAAAGCTTTAAGGTACATACATTGTTTGACTTGCCAAAAATTGGATATAAAAAATGCAGGCCGGTTTAAAATAAGGTTCAGAAAATTTAAAAGTAATTGAATATACTGGAACAAAGAAATAAACATCCAATACTTGATTAATGAAGGAAAGGCTCCAGCATAATTATTTTAAAGTTAAGTATTATAAAAGGGAGATATAGAGCAACTTTACACATTTAATTATTTCAATGATCTGCTAAATATGAAAAAAAATATATCATAGTAAATTTCATTATTCTATTATTATCTAAATACATACGAGTCAAAACAATAAAAAAAAATTATCTACCAATATGTTTGAGAGAGATTTTTTTACAGATGCACATGAAACAAAGATTGCAAACAATAAATACAATTTTATTTTATCTTTATTTTGTATATAAAGTGTGTGTTTAAAAACTACACTACTGATAAAAGGATCTAAATGTCCCAGTGTGAATTTCTGCTGCACACTTAGCTTAACAACCAAGCTGATTTTGAAATGACATATTTTTAAAATATCCTCGAGACGCTGGATTATTAATGACTGTCATTCCTATAGTGCCGCCATAATTAAAATGCAAGATATCACCTTGAAATCATTTTCCGATTCCTGACTACTCAGCTACTTTGGCCCATTTGGCGGAGATAATCCTTTAATTGGCCTTTTTTGCCACTTTATTTCTTTGTTTACAGATTTATTTCTAAAAAATCAAATACCGTAAATCATAAAATATTAAAATAATATTCATACTTTATCAAATGGTCGTTGTTTACAATTGTCTAAATTGTCAAGTATAATTTGCTATTAGAATACCAATAATAGCCGAAAATGTTCTTCAGTATATATTGTATACATTTACAAATACCGGAGGAATTTGAAGTCATAGTAAATAAAGGAATACAAATACATTTTGACAAATGAAATAAGAAAATTAACTTTAAATATAGCAACACCATATTAAAAATGCATTGGAATAGGAAACTAAATTAATCATCTTATAAAATGAAGGTCTACAGCATATTTACTGTTTAAGCCTTTAATATATCAAAATCTTCAACTGTTTGAAATATTGGAAGCTATTCCTAAAGAAATTTCCGAAAAACAAATACAAAATTTAATAGAAATTTTGTTTTCTTTGTAAGTAATTTTTTTTTTGTTTTGAATTTAACAGTTAACACTTTCAACGCTATTGACGAGATATTTCATCCTTCAGATACTTCTAATTAAATTGGTACCATCAAAAATATTATTTTTTTTTAATCTTAACACATTTATCGTTACATAAATACTCCATGAAAAGGCAATGTCAATGAAATTATCCAAAAGACATCTTGCGGGTAGCATTGAAAGTGTAAAGCGCATGTAGTTGATTCTTATTTTACTAGTATTCTTTAATTAAATATACGCGAAAGAAAAAGTATAAACAGTTGTACTGCTGAAGAATTTGTGAAACATGGATTAATTAACTAATGCAATAGTTTATTTTTTTCAAAATTTGTTTTTATGCAATATCTATTATTTTGTTTTAATTTCATTATCATAGTAATAAGGGTAAAGTTTTCTTTAATGTAATTTATTATTATTAAAGCATAATTAATGCTAATAAAATATTTCAAAACTTCAGAATAAATTATAGAATATAACATACACACTTACAATTGAAAAGATCCGATATAACCTTTTTCAAATCATTTGTAAAATAGTTCCGAGATCATTATAAAATGGATTATGATTCCGATTCAAACAGAATTTATTTACTCCTTATTTTCAGTGCAAACAAATACACAAATTCTTTCATCTATTTAAAAAACAACTACAAACAGATATATTCTAGCATGTATCTTGACCTAAATAAGTTTATAAAATATTAAAACATCAAAATTGCTTTTGGAACGAAAATTTTCAAAATGCTCTGCGTTAGCACATGAGTCAGCACATGTTTTTTCATGCAGCGAACGGAAAAATCATTATAAATTTATACATGATCAGATATTCTTTCTAACAAGAATTCTATTCAATAATCCATTTCTTCGTGAATATTTGATATACTGCATAGGAAGAAGCCAGTAGATACTTTCTTACTCTTTCAATAATGGATATTACTTCTTTTTACATCCAGAACTAAGAATTATACTGTGTAAAAATAAATCCCTCGTTTCAGTTGCTCTGAGCAACTAATATGCGAGTTATTTCGCATTTTTCTTCAGACAAATATTAAAAACAAATGGATATGAAAATTTTCTCTGCAGAACATTATCCATCTAAAAGCTTCCCAATTTAGGAAAATGTTGTTATTTAAGTTTTGCAAAGATGATTAATTCTACATAAGCATATGTTATTTTTTAATTAGCATAGCATACAATATATGGCTTACGTAAATGTTTTTTGAGCTATCCAGAATACTAATTCTATATAATATTCATTAGTTAATAAGGGTACATCTTTTGAATAATGTAATTCATATTAGTTAATGGCAAAAGCATTGTAACTAAATTTATGGTTGAGGTAGTTTATCCAATCTAAGAATCCTCCAAATTACATGAAAGAAAACTTTGCTATTATAATAATGATATTAAACAACATATTATATATTACATAAAAACAAATTTTTAAAAAATGAACTATTACATTAGTTAATTAATCCACGTTTCCCAAGGGGAATTAAACTATATATGTTATTAGATGCTTTTTCTACAAATAAAAACGCAGTCTAAGAAATAATTTATGGAGCAAATTTCTATTTGAGCAATTATATGTTGAATGCTGCTAACTTAAAAATATTTGAATTAAAAGTTCTATTTTACAGCACTTATTGTATCATTTATCGCATTAAAAAAGTAAATTATTTTAATTTTTTGCATATTGTTTTGTGTTGAATGTATATATTTACCAAAAGTTTACTTGCAATATCTGAACATTTAAACTGTTATTATTGTGTTGTGACTTATGGCACTTTAAATGCCCGCTGACAGTTATCTGTCAGCGATTTAAACCGGGTAAGCGTCTCTTGTTTTTGTTGTTGTTGTTTTCAATTGTGCCTACTAGGGTCAAGAGTACGATTTAGCTACTTCATGTGCTATATTCGTTTGTAACCTTTTTTACAGGGGGGGGAGCACATTGACTCACCTCACAGAAAGAAGAAGAACCATGCATGAACTGAACTGCATGAACACATTGAAGACGCGTTGGTTCTATACCAGGACGCCAGCTTTATAACTTAGTACAGTGGAAAACTACTACGTATATATTTCAAATGTACTAATTTTTAACAAAAATAATTCAAATTAATAGATATATTTATAAAATATTTTATAAATAAAAATAACGAAATTGAATGGAATTATTAACGGAAGAAATGACAGAGTCTGATTCGATTCATCTTTAAACTTATATTTTCCTTTTCAAGCACTACTTTACATCTGAAGAATTGATTGACGAATTACATTATTAATGAATTAATTAAAGACAAACTATCTTCATTATCAAAACTACATCCAAGATGAAAAGTTATGTGTAGGAATTATATATTTCACCCTACTTTTAAGATGCAATGATTTTTTCAAAATTTCGAGTCAATCAAGGTTTTTAACACAGCACAGGACGCGAGGATTACAATAGTAACTTTAAGTGAGTTTGATGTTTAAAAAATAATTAAGAAGAAGCGTATTGTTATGTTTAAAGTTGATTAGAGAATGTTGATTAATTATTTTGGAGTTTTATTTTGATTTGAAAACGGACTAAAATTTTAATCCGCGCGACCTTTTACGTGACTTTATAGAGCGCAACCGGTGCAGGGTTAAAATGCACCTTCGAAAACATTAGATGAATGAATTCATTCTGTACTTCTGTATTTTACACTCATAAACGATTAGAACTCCAGATGTTGATAAAAGAGTTTTTATTCAGATTCTTACACGCTGGTGCATTTATCATGTAAAATAATAAATATATAATTTGTAATCAAGATATGCCATAAAAGTATGATTTTTCCCACTTTCATATTTTTTTAACTTTGAAAAATGAATTTACTTTTTCATATAATAATTTTTTAAAAAACTATGCTGCTTAAACATATTAATCCCTATTGTTTATTAAAACTTCCCTCTAGTTCTCTATCTTCAAGGAGTATAAATGATATTTTTCTGCATACGTAAAATTTGGCAGATGTCATCATACTTATTTGCCATGATTAGTTAGTAAATGCAAGTAACGTCTCAAAGATATTTCTACAAATCCAGTAGTTAGAATCATTTATAACCATGGTTTCAAGATTAATTGCATTTTCTGCAATCATTCTAGAATGGTCACAGAAAAAAAGTATCAGATCAAAGTTTCTCGTCTGTATTTTTTAATTCCAGTTGACTACTCAAAACTAAAATGTTCGATGAGAAGGAATCATTTGTAGAATAAGATGTATGTGGTTGCAAGTAATTTTTCACTGTCTTTTAACTGTAATTCATTTCCTCAGAATCCTGAAAAGGGCAAAAAATTCCCGCTGGTAATTAATCATATGCTCCAGACTTTTGATAACAGAATTACTATTGATTTGTTTCTCAGATTTGTTGCCATTTTCTTAATTCTTTTGTTACACGAAATAGATCCAACAGAGCAATGTGATAAATTCTGATTTTTGTTAAAGCCATTTTAAGTGAGATCATTATGTTAAAATGCTCATTTTTTGAAGAAATAATGATTTATTTTTCAAAATTTTATTTCAATGCTGGAGCATGTTGTTTTTGTAAATCCGGTAGAGTTTTCCCTTTTACTTTTGGGGAAGTTACATCGGTATTTATATTTAAATTTATGCGTATTATAATTCTTTTTTCCACTTTTAGTTGCTGTTTCCAAAAGTTCTAGAATTTTTATAAAGAAAATTCATAAATTAACATCTAAAGCATATTTTTGTTCACATTTAGAATAATTATCTCTCAATATGTTCTGAAGTACATGAATGAGAAAATAATTATTGTGTCCATGTAAAAATATTTTATAGTTGCTTTCATGATTGATAATGTAAAAAAACGAAACTTTTGCGTTATTTTTTTAATTAAAATCCAATACTGGATAGAAATACATCTTATTATTTCTGATTAGTAACTCATAATGCATTTCTGAATTTCAGACAAAACATTTGATAAACCTCAAACTAAAAGAATTTTTCTTTACACCTCTTTTTAGTCAAAAAAAGCAATTTTTCCAACTTAAAATAATTTTTTATTATTTAACTAGAATATTCTGATATTAATATAAATATTTTTCTAAATATTTATGCAAATATTCAAATGTATGATTATTTTAGAACATTTTCAAAAAATTCATCCGAAACGCAGTCTAATACCTTAAATATACAGAAATTAATAAATTTCAAAAATACAAAATTGTCTTGTGCATTAAACAATTATCATGTCAATGTAACATTTAATAATAACAAATTTTAAGTTTGTCACTCAAAAGAAGTGATCAGTAATTTCTTTTTCCTTTAGACATAAAAATGCAGTTTATTATTTACATATAAATTCAGTTATCTTAACAGAATTAGGTATTTTTTTCACATTTTCGTACCTTTTTTTCCATATATACCAGAAAAAAAATTAAATCATCAAAGTGTTTCATGTTTCACTCCCCCTTGATTTGAAATATATATTATCGAAATTATGTTTGTCAGTTCGAGAATACAGTGACTAAAACAATGTGTTGAATTTGAATAATTTTATTCTGTGCAGCATACAGAATTTCCAAAGTATTGTCTAAGAAATCAGATAAATGGAACAATGTGTTCTTGAAAGAGAAAAGAAGAAAACAATTGAAAAATAGAAAAAAAATGCTTGTAAAATCGAAATATAATATTATGCACTAGTTGTATGAAGCTAGATTTTAAGCGTTATACAAAAAGTTAAAAAATTTATAGAAACGTTGAAAGAGAGAATGTTCCTCCTCACACTGCGCAACTTGGCTTATTTAGTTGAGCTATATTAACTTCTCGTTTAGAAGCAATACTAGGTTATTTTAGGGAAAATCTCATTAATTTAAGCCATGTCAGTAGATGAGGTCGATTCCTGTACTCGTGCCTTCACTCTTTCCGTAAATTTTCCGACCACGTCAACTCTTGCACAACTTATCTTCAATGATATTGGTTTTCAACGCTTAGAGTCTTCGAATTATGGTTGCAACATATTTCCATTTGGTAGCCGACTCCTTTAGACTTACTGAAATAATAAATAACGTTTAAGGAGTACATGCAATATTTTCCCCATAAATAATGTTATATATAAAAATTTAATTTTAAGTTGAAACAAAAGCAAGATAAAGGACTGTTCTTTTTTTTATTTTGTCTGAAATAAAAATAATAACTGTTTGATAAAATAATCTTGTTAGAATATTAAACATAATATATAATAAAGATTAAAAATAATGCGCTGATCATGAAAGCATATAAAATAATTTGAAAACACATGTAAACCATTTAACCTCCCGCCTCAAATTGTTTTTCAAGAGTTTCCTCGCCTTAAGAATGATACATTGTCACCATTTGGCCAAATTTCTTGAGTTAGTTTTTTCCATAAAAGAATGAAATCTTTGCAAGAAAAGCAGGAAAAAAACCTTTAAACGTCGGATTAAAAAAACGCTTATCGGAAAGACTTTGGCAGGAACAATCTGCTTAATCCAATAACCGATTTTTTTACATCAAAACAAGAGAAAAAATTGTGTGCAATGTGCATTAAAGGTTTTTAAACCATTACTGTTTTTAAAGGGAAAATGGCGAAGCTCATCTGGGAAATTTGGCGCGACGTTCTTCAGATTTCATTAAAGTTATAGCTTTTGCCTTGGCAATGTTGCCTTTTTATCATTGATCTTATGATGAGCGATTGAAGACTTATCTCTGCTCTATACTTTGTTTTTTCGTGATGAGTATAAGGAATGATTCTGGGAGAAATGACCTAGAAAATATTTGAAAGTGAAAATAAGGATCAACATGTTATGAAAAATACCTGAATAGGTTTTTGTATTTTTTCAAGAGAAAGAAAATAAAGCATTTTCAATTCTTTTTTTTTTTGTATTTTTTCCTTTTCTTTGTGATTTTTTTAAAGAAATTTCCACGGTAATTCTCTTAAAGGAAGATTACAGGAATAGTTCAATGTTACAATGCTTAGTTTGATGTTAAATATGGTCATTATTTAAATACACGATTTTTATTCGCAATTTACTCTGCTTTATTTTATGCTTATTAAAAGCGATTTATTTTAAAGAAACATTCAAAATTACCTTTGTTGTTTCAAATTTAGAATTTTCATTCATAGACTTAATTAGTCGTAAACAATTCTCTTAATGAAAGATTATTGGAATAGTTCAATGTTACAATGCTCAGCTAAGTTTTAAATATGGCCATTATTTAAACACAAGATTTCATCCACAATTTATACTGATGTATTTTACGCGTATTGAAAAGGGTCTATTTTAAACCAGCATTAAATATTACTTGCATTATTATAAATTTAGGATTTTTATTCATCGATTTATTTAGTTGTTGGTAAAGAAAATTCAAACTAAAACAGATTTTAAATTTTTGAAAATTATTTTTTTTTTCTCGATGAATAGTAAAAATTAAAAGAACCTAGTCAACAAGTTTAAATAGCATAGAAATTTAGCAACAAACTTTAAATAATTATTTAATTTTAACTATCTGTGTTTAAAAACAAATCTTTTTCTCAATTGAATAGAATATTCAAAAAAATAGTTCTACAAATTTATAAAAATATGCAAAGCATTTGCTAGATTATGTATTGAAATTTTTCAAATATAAATTCTCTTTCTCCATGAAAAAGAAAAAAAAAATCTTTTTTTTTCTTTTAGATTTTCATATTAAAGTTTACGTGTAGAACAATACTTTTAGATATTTTTTTAGAATTTGGAATTGCCAATATTTCTATCAACTACATAAGAAATAAATAGAATCATATCAAGATTATACAAAAATTAAAATTTCAAAACTAAACTTCATCTAATATGAAACATTGGCCGTATATTTAGTTACATGAAGAGATGTTTGGAGATTGTTTATAAAATTATTTTGAATATCCTGTGAATTAATAAGCTTAATCAGCTTAATAAGCTACGTCTGATTTGGCTTAATCAGAAGAAGCAATTAAGCTGAATCAGACGTAGGTGGAAACTAATAATCTAGCTATAGTATTTTTATTGATTTAAATATGTAATTGAATTTTTTTCGATGTATTCAATACAATGATTTGTTTCTTGTCTGCATAAAAATACTTTTATTATACTCTTTAAAATAATCTTAAGCATTATTAATATATATAGGTCCACCATTATTAGCATTTAAATTATCAAACTAATTTTTACTAACTGTTAATATTTTAACTTCATGATTCTTTAAAATTACTATTTAGATGCAATATTTGCAAATAATCTCATTTATTTTTCAAGCAAATTGAATTGATACTATACGTTACCTCATAATAATATGTCATAATAGAAGTCTGAAACTTACAAATATACTTTCTTAACTGCGAAAAACGCTGGATAGAAAAGAAAATGGACCGATTGCCACCCTGCGATAAATCGTGGGGGAAGTAGCTGGGATGTTACTTTCAGATTCCTAAAATTGCAATTTTTAGGGATGAATGTGTATTTTTATGAGTAATTCTTAGTGATGAATGTGTATTTACAATCTAAAAATTTCATTTGAAGTAGATTTAATTGAATTTTAGACATAATGAAAAACCATTATCTAGATTAATGAGAATTAAAAACCACAGTCATAAATTACTACATATAAATATTATTATTGCATAACTTTTTTAATAAAGTACCCTCACCTGAAAAAAATAGAAATTTCCTTTTTTATAGTTTCTATTTGATATCCATCAAACAATCATTCCATCATTTTCATTTACATGTTTGTGTGTACCATTGTGTTTACTAAAGTTTGATGAAAGACGAAACCAATGTGGAGAAAAACCGAAAATCAAATTTATCAACTCTCTTGATTTACCATCTATCACGTGAGAAAGGAAGTAAGGCTGTAGCCTCGAGGGCATCTGTTTTCGAAGTCAGTTGATGCGATTACTGGAAGGGGAACTTCTAGAAAAGGCAGCGAAAGTTAAACGGAATGGATTTATGCTAATCAAATAGGACTGGCTTACTACACGCCTTTGGCTATTCATTAAAGTGAGGGACAGCTGCCTTACAAGGTAAACTTGGGTTCTGTAGATTTCATTAACAGCTATGCAGACAATTGCTGGCCACTTGTTTTATAGATTTCCAGAAGTGATGGCCGTTTGCGAGGATCTAGTATTTTAATTATTCAATAAATGAATTGTTGAATGAAATATTAAGCTGTTCCACTCAATACGTCGTTCAGAATTATAGTGTCAACATCTGTCCAAACTTTATGTTTTCAAAATGATGGGAAGAGCGAATAACCACCTCGCGTAATTTTTCGTATTCCATATCATTTTATGAAAAATTTAAATATTTCAATTAAAAGTTCACTGACTGTAATGCTTAATAATAATAGATTATTTTTTCGTAAATAAAAAGAAATTCTGGTGCCTAAAATTAGGAAGAAAAAAATCATAGGAGTTTTAAGTTTGTTTTCTATTTAATGTTATATCACAAACACACCATAACATGTTTTTTAATAATAGCCATTCACTCCATTACCGTAGAGATCAGCCGTATATACAGGAACCCTAAACATGCTATTGCATTCTTTTTCGACCAACATTATAAGTCCATCAATTAAAATCATTTAAAGTAAGTTCCGCTTAATCCACCACCATAAATTTGATGAAAGCCTTCATAGAGTGCACGGCAAATTCTGTCTTAAATGTTTTCCAGGAGTTCCAGGATATTAGCGTAGGTTGGATGTCCAAATTCCAATCCTCTCGATGTCAATTTTGGCTGGTTTTTAGATTTGAGGAGAGATTTTAGAATGACACTGTTTCATTGGTGACTGCAAATATGTCTAGCTTTGCAAGTTTCCATGATCTACTCGTTTTCCCTGTTTGTGCTTGTTCGTTTAACAAGCAATATCCCCTCCAAATGAGTTTGGTTTATTTAAAATTCAAAAATCTGTTCAGATTAACGTAATTATATAACAAAAAAGATGATAGGGAGCCAAAGTTGACTATAAAGATTGTGTTCCCAGAATTCTTTCAACCCAAACCATTTATCAAAATAATGGTAAATGTCTGAAATAAACTTATGCAGACTGAATAAAAAAGGTTAAAAAGAGAATTTCTATAAACAATGCTTGTTCTTGATCATTCAATTATTTGATACCTTTAACCACAAGTTCGGACAAAGGATTGCAATAAATTGGAAAGATAAAAATGTTTTAAGGTGCTTGAAGTGGACCAATAGCAAATAAATCAGCTTACGCTATTGAAAGGTTAAGGTGATTTCTTGTTCCGCTTCGTAAAACGAAATCTATTTTAAATACATCTATCCAGTATATGATTCCAATTTCTTCATTCACATGTCTATCCACCTATCTGCTCGCTAAATTTTGATAAAAGACATAATTAAAGCGCGGAAAACAGAAAATCAAATACGTCAACTGCCTTGATTTACCATCCTTTACGAGAGTAAAGAGCTCAGGGGCCTCTATTTTGGAAGTCAATACGATTACAGGAAGGGAATCTTCTAGAAAAGATAGAAGAAATTAAATTGAATAGTTTTATGCTAATCGAACAAGACTGGGAATCTACATGCCTTTGGCTATTCGTTAAAGCGAAAGACAGCTACTTGACAAGGAAGTCTGGTTTTATCAATTTCATTAAATACTATAAGGGTTGGCAAGTTGATTTGGCAATTTAAAGAAATAAGCCTTATTTGTCAGGCATTTGCATTTTTAGTATTTTTTCATGGTTCCTCTCAATAAAATTTTCTGGAGAATAATTTGAAATTTATATGTATATATATATATATATAAATATATATATATAAATATATATATATATATATATATATAAATTGTGGGTTGCAGAATTTTAATATATTACTATGGATTATGAAATTCTCTGCTTGGGAAAATTTAGTTTGGTCTTAATGTTGGATAAGGGTATAACTTCTTCTTCATCAATTATTAGCATGGGCTTGAAATAATAGTAATGTAAAATTTATAATATTTAAATATACATTAAAACGTGTATGGATGACTCATGCTTATTTTATTTAAGCTTAAGGTACTCAAATAAGGTCCAAGGGTATTTATTACATTATATAATTCAGTAATAACATTATAGTAAAACATCTTTGATCTTTCGAAGGGATTTTCATAACATTTAATTCCAAATGAAGTCACTTCTGAATAATTACATTTCAATTTTGGATGATTCCTATGGATCTTACTAGAAGGATTTCCTGATATGCTTTTGCTGATAACATACTGTATACCAATAATGAGATATATTAGATGCCATTTTAGACTCTAAATATTCCAATTTAACCACATAAAGTAGGAAATGATTAAATATGTAATACATGATATCGATTAATAATGAAAGAGAATGATGTCTATGTATTAGTGTGTGACCGAACCTATATCAGGATCTTCATTAAGGAATTTGGTCTAAACTTCATTGCAATTTTAAAATGTGCAAGAATGCGTATTTTTTTAATTGAATGGAAATTAAATATTAAATAAAAAAATTTCGTTTTTTGATTATACTTCTTTAAATTTATGCATATATTATAGAGATGGGTTATAAAAAATTAAGAAGAGAGAAAATAACGTATAATAGCAGATAAATAGTAGAACTATACATTTTATAGTGTCTCGGAAATTTTTGACGATCGGTTTCAACCATGATGGCATTTTTGCATGTGGCAGATGATGTGGGAAAAAAACCCACGGAAGATGTCTAAAGGAACATGCTAAATTTTACTTCTTTGTTAGGCATGCCACAGTTATTCTCTTTTTTTTCATTGCCGGCAGAGTTGGTGATTTTCATACTACAGATACTGTTCTAACAATATTTATTGTTTTTTTACATTGGAAACTATATCCAATTAAATAAAATTCGTGCTACTTTGTGAACATTTTGAAATTTTGTTACTTAACATTGATTGTTAGTTAACATTTTGTTACTTAACATTGTTTTGTTTTTCATGTGATTCTTGAGCGCATACCTCAAAATACCTTGAGCCAAAATTTTATTCCGTTCCTGAGAACGGTGTAATTTATAATGTAATAATAGTGCCGATCTTATAAATCTGAATAGTTTCTTATAACCATCCTGTATATACTTGGAGATATTTATTCCATTTTATAGCATAATTTTTTTTTGCCATAACTCAAAATTTAAAAACAATTTATCATTTGAATGATAGCCCCTAAGTTGTCGTGCCTTCGAATGGGATCATTTTTAACAATATTCTTAGTAATAATTTTCAAAAGCATTTTTAATTGATGCTATATAATTTAAATTTTTTTATTAATATATCGCCTCTTTAATCACAAACTATTTTTTCATTAGGAAGATTTGAAATCATTATGATATGTTCGTAATCTTTGAGAATGTTAGATGATTTTGTACTTTTTGATTTTATTTCATGAATTCTAAATAAATACAATAATAATAAATTATATTAGGGAAACAAATCCTTTAGTCTGATTAATTAATAGAGCTATTTTTTATTTATTTTCTAACATGGTTTTATTACAGCATGCACACAGTTTATAAATATGGTACATTGCATCATTTTTAAGTTCAAAAGAATCTCGCAATTAATATGAGGAGAACGAAAATGAAATTCGAGCATACTTTATGGCAAACGTATGATTAACCAATCACCACGAAAAACGTGTGATTCAACAAATAACTACTATCTTCAAGCAAATTCGACCACATATTTGTCACTTCCATTAGAGAAAGTAATGAACTCAAATAACACGTCAATTGTAAGAATTAAAAAATAAGTGTTCCAGTCAAAATTCAAGTAAGGCTGCAATGGCATGTTGGTAAGCTCTCGGCTTCGGAATCGGACAGTTTCATGTTCAAGATCCGATTCCACTGAAGAACTGTCGTGAAAACTGGTCTAATGCACGTTATATCCATTCGGCCAACATCTTCTCGTTGGTGTGGTGTGAAAAGGAGAATGATATCCTTGTCAACTGCCCACAACTCAAAATTATGAGGTCCTTACCAGAATCAAAAAAGGTCGTTGATAAAACTAAACTGAAAAAAAATCAAGTTTTAAGTTAATAAAAATTAAAGTTCATATTTTTTCGAGAATACAAAATCAAACATCAGGCCACTGAATTGAAAGTTAGCACAATTTCAAACAAAAATTGGTAATAAAAAGAAACTGGTTGATTTAGAATGCAATAAGTATATTACATAACAAATGTGTTGTAATAAGAGTGTAGGCAATTTGAATTTTACAAGAACTATGTATCGCATAATGCATCAAATAATCAATAAGATCTAAATTAATTTTTGAACAATTCGAAAAAAAACAAGTATTTAAAACACATCTTTTTAAAATATAATGTTTTATATAAAACTCATTTTCAGGATTTCTATTCACTGCTCTAAAGGTTTCTATTTTCAAATCAAAATAAAAAGCATTTCAAACTAACGAGTAAAATTTTGTGATGTATTCTAAAATAAAAACAATACATTTTGTTTGTAACGATATTTTTAGGCCAACACTATGACCATCATGGAAAAAGGTTACCAAAAAGTATTTTACTGCACTTCAAAGCAAATTTTCAAAACATTATTATTTGAATAATATAATTAGATCGTTAGCAAAAAAACACAAACTGCTATGGTCTTAAATTTATAAGACAATCAGAGGTTAAATCTAATAATGAATTTTTGAACACATTTCCAACTAATAAAATTTGCATATAATTTCTCGATATCTTCACGAAGAACAGTCTTTTAAAACACAGATAAATCTTTTGCATTAATATTAAGGGTTATCCAAAGAACCATTATGTCTACAAATTCTTTAATAAATTAAACTTTAGAGCTAAACACTGAAGTTTAACGGCTCAAGGTGGTTTATATTTTATACTTTCATGAATTTTCTGCTAAAGTTTTCTGAAATCCCTGTAGTAATAATTAATAGACTGTTTCAGGAAGTTCAAGAAGAAAGAAGTTGCAAAGTTTAAATATGTATCGTACTTTAAAGAGATATGTAAATGAAAGATGTTTTTAGCTGTATTGTAAATAATTAGGCAATGGAATTTTTTCATGGTAAAAGATAGGTAAAAAGCTTTTATTTCTGAAAAAAATATTCTAAATGTTTGGAAAAATGGTGGATGTTTGCTTCAATAAATCAATCCAACCTATTAAAAAAACTTCAATATTTTTATACGGATCCTTTTGGGTAACAAAATTGCTTCTGAATTCACATAGAATTTTTACAATTACTAATCTACATATTTCTTTTATTTATTTTGGATATGGAATAAAAATCCAACAAAATTACCCCACAAAATGAATTACCTTTTTCCTGTTTTCTAAAAATGCAAAATCTTCAAAATATAGCATAATTGTTTTTTTTTTGTTTGTTATCAAGCATAATTTTTTTTTAAAAACCGTTTTATAATAAGTTAAATCAAAATTTCCTTGAAATACATCTTGATTTTTAATAAAATTAGACAGTAAAAATAGATAAATGATGTATGATTTAGGTCAGATTAAAAGTATCACATTAGTAATGCTATTCCTTTCCATTTAACACTCAGAAGGGACAATCTTAGTATGAATTAATATTAGCCTTACCTAAAAAACATTAAATGTGCCAGAAATGCGTGAGAAAGCATCTATTTTTTGTATTAAGTTCAAAAACAAATACAAATATGAAATCTACAGATCATGTAGTTATTTGGAACAACTATAGATCGTGTAGGAAACCAAAATACGAGGGTTTTATTCATGGTTACACAGATATATAGTTTTTTTTCTTATTTTTTCACATATGGAATCCCCTTCCAACTGGAGGGCACCACAGATTTGGAGGTGAGTAGCTTTCGATATGGTGCTTGGTTGTCTCCATCTTAGTCAATACAAAAATGGTGCGGGGTCGTCTACCACTCATTAATAACGGAACATGCTTTTCACGGGAAAGGCTATAACATGACCCGTGATGCCCTTAAGACCCAACCTTTATTCTCACCAACACTATCGTGGTGGTCCAGTCATTTAGATTTATCCATGTTCCTCAGGGCGAGTCAGAATAAATACAATATGTTATTATCTAGAATACCCACAAATACATCGGATGACAGACAATCGATATTTTTACAGATTTGTTTTAAAAAATTCAATACAAATTATAATTTTAAATAATGAAATTGTGCGGCAATATTCATGAGTATATAGTTTGATGTATTCCTGAACTATTTCATTACAATCTATGTACACATAATATCTTCGTTTAATCGACTTTCTTTCAACAATTCACAGGCATCAAGAAGGAAATAAATTCAGAATCCAACATCTTAGCTCTTTTCTCCTTTATGTTCAAACTTTTCTGCTTATTAATAATTAGACAAAAATCCAAAATTATTTTTCTTTGCAGATCAATCGAGATTCAATTTGAATTTGATTTTTGAATATTGATATTTTGATTATTGCATAGTTTGATTATTTACATCAAAACTATTTTCTATGATCAAATTTTCTCCTAAATATTGTTATTTCTTTCCTAAGCCGCTCTATCATCTGTGCTTTAAAAAATATATAATTGCATTAATTTTTATTTTTCTGCTGAAGGTATTTTTTTTTCTGCTTATACTTTACTATTATGCTATCATATATGCTTTCCACAAAACCTAATTACTGATTTCATTTTCAAATTACTTTTCGTAATTATGTTTTCCACATATTGCATTAACGTTGGTTCGAATAAATTATTCTTTAATTTTAAGCATCAATATCGTATTACATCGTTATTTCATTTAGAATTTTTTAAAAATATATAATTTCGAAATATTCCAGAATGAGCTTCAAATTGAAGTTTTCGTTTTTCTACACCCTCTATTTACCGATGTAAAAGAATACGTCTACATATCATCATTGCAGTATAGGATAAACGCTTTAAAGGGCTATTTTTTTTTAAAAAAAGGTCATAATACATAAAAGTATTAAAATATTTTTAATTAAAGTGTCATGTCTTATTAACATATAATATTATTATACCACGGTGTATTAAAATATATATTGAATATTACCAGAAAATAATTAACTATGGTATATTAAAATATTTTTAGAATTAGAATTGGTTTAAAAATTGATGCATTTAGGTTATTAGATAAATTTAATTTCATTAATTAATTCATTCACTTTTAACTAAGTGACAAATCAAGATACACCTTTTTGGATGAAATATGGAACAGAAACATCTAAATTCCTGTATTATTGAAAAAATTGTCAAAATCTATGCCAACCGACTAACTGCATACGAAGATTGATGAAATTGACGGGAAGTGTCCTTACCAGGGCCGTAGAAGGGGTTAAAATATGAATTATAAAAAAAAACATTTGACAAAAATGATGAGAAATTCTCAGTCACATTTTTATTGCTTAAAATAATAATATACAATATTGCATCAATGCTGGTTTCAATAAATTATTATTTTTTGTTTTTATACCAATATTACATTGCATTATAATTAGTATTCAGAATGTAATAATAAATACATAATTTCGGAAAATATCAGAATAATATTCTTTTTATGTTATCATTTGGCTTTAAAACTTTTCAATTTATAGAAACGCATGTATTAGGCCCATTATTCTATCATAATTTATGAAAATGAATTATAAAAATAGCATAAGAAAAAAAGTCAAAATACTTACTTACGCTATAGTTTTACAACGTAGCAGAAGTGATACAACGTAATAAAATGGTAAAAACGAGCTTAGACTGAATTAGTCATTCAATAAGTATTTTCTGTATACTAGGTTCCACCCATTCCAAATATAATGCTGACTCATAAATAACTGGTGCAAGAGGAAATCATTTATGGCTCGTAAAACAGATAAATTTCCTGGGTGCACCGGAAAAATCATAAAGTGGCTTAAAAAGAAATAAATGTGAAAAAATCAAAAGTAAATTGACAAATTGCTCCGTCAGTGTTGTATGTATTTTATTTTCAAAAATAAAAAATAATCTCCATAAACGTTTTACCTCCTGTACAGAAAGAAAGATACAGAAATTTAAATAAGACGGAAAAAAAGTTTTTGAGGAAATGTAAAAGTTTAAATTTTGTACTGTAGGTTTATTCCATACGAAAAAAAATATTCCATCATACAAATTGAAGTGAAAAAATAGATCCTATGTTAATTACACATATGCAAAAACATTTCTTTATTTTTCTTTTAAGTTTCTCGTTTCATGAAAAGAGTTTAAAGAAAATAATGAGGTCTCTCTTGCAGAAGCATTCACCTTCCCAAATTAAGAAGCGGAATTGGGAGGAAGGTTTTTCTTTTCGTATTTATTTTCATCTTTCCGTCCCGTTACCGACCAAAAAATAAAAAAATAAGATTAAATAAAATAAAAAGTTGCATCTAAAATCATTGGGTTGTTCATTAAACGGAAGAAGTATTCAGAGAACTTCAGAGATAAAAGAGAAAAAAGTCGGAAATGAACACCCTGACGCCTGAATTTGCACCCTCATTAGGCTCAATGTCATGTCAAAATAAATATGTAGCTACTATTCAACTATTCAAATGTCTTGAATTTAAATGAGTTCCTAGGCAATTTAAACATTAAAAAGCTACGCTGCCTGCTAATATTTATATTCCTAGTTCGAAATATTAATTTGGATGCAAAATAAGAATATTTAAATGCAGAACTTATCATCTATATTTATATTTGTCCTTCTAATCGTGTCCAATAGCTCATTTTAAACGGAGGTATTAAAAATATTCAAATAAAAAAATTATTTAATTGCAGTAAAGAAGTGAATTTATTTTATACTATTTGAATCATTGTACTGATGTAAAATTAACGAAATCTAAATTTGTATACACTTCTCTAGACGAATTAATCAATTATATTATTAATAAAGCTGAATGTCAGTATATGCTGGCTCTCTAGAAGCAATGCTGTTCGATCTACAGCAATCACATTTATACATATACTCTAGAAGAGTGTGAACGTGCAATTCGGAGATATTATTATATTAATTTTAATTAAATAAAAATTTAACTTAGTTTTAGAATTTTATATCCATAAATTTCGATAATATCACTGATTAGAAATGAGTTTCAATCTTTTCAAAATGTAAAATACAGGTTGATCAAGAAATAACAGAAGGTGTTCGGGATCTTATAGCGTGATATGTACTGGACGAAATATTACTAAATTTAGACATCATAAACACTAAAGTATGCGGCTTCCATTTATAAAGAAAAAAATAGTTCCAAAGAAACACAAATAGGGAAAATCCTAGCGCTGTGATCAAAAACTTCATTACGTAATTTGCTTGTATGAGTACATTGTGACATGAAATCGGAGATAAAAGTAAGGTTTGTGGAAATTCAAGTCATTCTACCTTGTCACTAGTTGAACGCACCTTATCAATCAAGCTATTTTGTCAGAGAGATGAAAACGCCAGAGCTGCTCTTACTCAAAACCGATGGTTAAAACATTTACGTACAGGACTGATGACTATAACTAACAAAGAATGGTGGAAAGATTTGAAACAACAGAAATTCTTGGTGTGGAGTGAATTCAAGGCCGAGGATGTAAAGGTATCAAATAGAGCACGTTGAAGAAGTTGCAACTGTCTTTATGGAGCAGGCATTAGCTAATAAGCTAGGTACTATCATTGCACGATCAATATCTCGACAAACAGATCTTTTATCCGTATAAGACAACACTTATTAACTGCTGACTCTGATTTTAATTAATTTCTGATTGTGGAGTGGTTCTTGCTCATTTGAAAAGCATTGTGCATCAAAAACATGTTCCTAATATTTCTACTTTAATCGATCAAATAGCGTTACATCCCAGACGACTAAATGTAAAAATAAAATAATTTTTTATAACCCTGAGTTATACTTTTAATACCAATTAATAGTAAAGCAAATTTTTCCTGAATTTCAGAACATTTTAAAATTTTCTTTTTACCTGATTCTGAGCCCCCCGGGAGGGCACATCGAAACGAGGATGAGATTGTTCCGGTATAGTGGTTGGATCATGCCATCCCGATGGGTACAATAATAGGTGAGGAATCTGGCCCTCCCATCGATGACGGGAAGTACTCCCAACGGGGAGGGTTGTACCGTGGCAGGTAATGGCCCTTAGAATTCAACCACAGTTCCAACTATTGTTGCTGTTGCGGTGGTCCGATCATTAAGTCTTGCGTGGTTAATCCATGTGCCCTAGTAGCTGGTCGGATGTCAGTGGTATGGCTTACTTGATTCTCAGCAACAAACTACGATTTTTATTTGTAATTAAACCATTTTCAATGTTTCATTAAATATTTAATTGTCTGATTTTCTTTCTTTTATTACCATAAGCTAAAGAAGAATGGTTATGTTTATTACCTGTGCAGCTAACAAGACGAATAAAAACAATTGAAATTACAAGAAAAATTGATTTTTACATTTTTGACAGCGTTATGAGGCTATGGAACTAGCCCCACAGAAAGATTTATTTACATATTAAACTAAAATTAATCAAAATAATAAATTAAGTTTTGGCAATTAATTAAAGACGTTTAATTTTATAATGTAGCTTTAATCTGAGATATTTTTAAGGAATCTTGGTCATACAGCTATATCTAAATTTTTCATCCGAAATTAAATATAACCAATGTTTTTATGGGGCCATCTGATTGCTGGAGACTATGTATAAAAATGTTGTTGATGCATTAACACTTTAAAAAAAAGATGTTACATGATTCTTTGAACAACACTAACAAATGATTTTAATTGATGAACTATTTATTGTTGTTTTAAATTTTTTCAGTATTATTATTATTGTTGTTGTCTTCATAGCGAATAAAACTAATTACAGTCAAAATATATTTCATACTATTATCTGTATTTAAGTAATCTGAGAATTTATTTTAAATAATATTAGAATTATAAAATTGCAATGATTATACACACATTTAAATAAACTCAATTAATATTTCGAATCATTCCGATATTTGTCAGCTGTGAAACTTTTTTTTTCATTAGTTATGATATCTAAGGAATGGGATGTTATCTGTTATAATTTTCTCTAACTCTACTTGGGACTTCAATCAAAAGGAGAAAGAGCATACAGCTATTGATGCAGTGATTAAATTAGTTAGACGTTTGACGGCGAAGAGACAACATATGGAATTTCTCACTCTTAGCGAATTACATTGGACGCTGGAGAAAATCACAGCTAGCGTGCTATGAAATTCACCTGGAAATTCCAGACTCCTTTATTTCATTTGAAATTTAAATTTCGCTGGGTAATATTTTACTAAACAGAAAAATTAATTCTGAAACGGCATCAAAAATTTATTTAATTTCATACACTTAGTAATGACATAACTTTCTATATTTTCATACACAAAAAATTAATAAATAAATTTAGTATGCTTACGCTTTTTATGATCTTAAAAAACGTGTTTCATGATTTTTTTCACGATTGAATGAAATTTAATATATAAAAAGAATGTAATTACAAATTCATGATTTAAGCAATTAATCAGTTCTAAAATAATTCTACACCATAACATTGATGATAAATATTGCCATTTCTTCTTTTATAGAAGAAAGCAATTTTTATATTATATACATATTGTTATATATCCATGACATTATTTTCTTCACGTTTAAACAAACCTGTATTTACAATAAAAATTCTAATAAAATAATAGTTAAAAAATTATGTAATTGAAGAGAAAGTTCAGTTAATAACCAAATTTAAGAATATTTAATATAAAATTTTATAGTTGGCTCATGTTTTATATGAATAGTTTACTTTAAGATGTAAACTATAATAATAAAATTAAGTGCATTGTATGAATACATAATTTTAGACATATTGGAAATTTATAGAAATTGTGCTTTTATATAAATTAAAACTGATGTCGAAATCGGGTAACTGATGTCGAAATCGATTTAAAAATCCTTAGAAAGCAAGATATTCATAATATTTTAGAAATAATAATAATCATTAGTTAATTCAATACCATACTATGAGTCTCAATTTTTTTTTCTTTCCCAAAAGTAATTGAATCATATAAATTCATTAATTTTCTAAGTAAACTCATCCTTTTTGGAAACTGTAAGTCAAATACACTGGTCAGTGCCTATTAAAAGATAATTAGTCATTAAGTATTATTCTTGCAAATATAAAAAATTACATAAGATACCAAGCGTAATAATCCCTAATCTTAAGTACATAAGAAATTATCCTTTTTTTCTACTCATTTAATGTATTTTTTTCATACGCTAAGGCTGCAGGAGTATGAATCAAACATCTTATCGACGCTGAAGTAAGTTGTGGGATAAGAAGTATTTCTAAGCATTAAAAAAAGGGAGAAGAGCTATCATTTCCACTAAGATCTAATGAACGAAAATACTATTAATCATCCTTTACTGACCCAGAAAATACGTTGTTTGCTGTAATCCTCACTTCTTACACTCATTCCAAATTCTTATTGCTTTGCAAATGTTCTGAATCGATTGATCCTTATCGCGAGACACTAATTCTAATTCCATTAAGAAGAATATTTATTTACTCATTATACATTTCTGACATTATCTGAGAAGATTTTCTTTTATAAAATATAATTATAGCAACAGCCATCCGGAAACAAGTGGATAGAAATTCCTTTTAAAAGAAAATCGTTTTAAAAAGAAAGAAATAATGAATTCTAAATCAAGATAATATTTTAAATTGAAGTTTGAATGAAGATAAATGGAAAAGATGTAATTGAATTGTTTTTCTTTGGTTAGCATTAAAACCTATATTTTTTTCCTATACTTTAAAAAGGATTAAAAAAATGAATATTTATGATAAAATTATCAAACATGTATAAATGTTTATCATTCGTTACTAACTGTTACATACAGAAGATTAAATTAAATTTTTTAAAACCTAGAAATTGTTTGTAGAAGAAATATTTAACCTTTCTTTTCTATTATTAATTGAAAGATGTATACATTTCTGAAGTAGGGAGGAAAAATTAATTATTAATAATAAAGAAAGGGATTTTAACAGATAACTGAATGAAATCGGTTTTGAATACTGCAAATTTTCTCAAGGAATATTTATGTTATGGGCTAATATTTATGGACCCATTAAGGAGAATCATTATGAATATGCTCAGTTAAATCGTAATATGCAACCATCACATGCTCCCATCAGTATCTACATAACATTCTAAAATGTGGCATAACTTATGTGAAATGGATATATTTTAGCTTCCTTATGAAGCGTATTAGTAGTAATAACATTGTGGGAAAAGAGATTTCTACCAATTAATACGTATGATTATTGAATATTGAATATAAGGCAAAGACATTTGTAAATTGTTCCAGAATGTACCAAGAACAATTTTAATGATTAGAGAAATAATTCTTACAGCGTCTATTTTTCACTTTCTGTCAAGTATGATACATTTGACGTACTACTTGGATGCTTTGTTATGATGTTGGAAAAATAAAATATTTTTATTAGCATGTACGTGCTAATCAATATATTTGTACCAAAAGCTACTATAATGATAATCGGAAGAATTTCTGAAATATCTGTCTAGCAATTTTTATCAAATAGAAGTAACTATGAGTCATTCGTCACACTGTCGATCTATTGAACACAAAGGTTGGAGAAATGTAATTGAATAATAAATATATATTGAATCGCCTAAACAATTGATACAACGTCTATTTTTCAGTTGAATCTAAGCCATAGACATTCGCAAATTGTTCCAGAATGTACTAAGAACTATCTTAAGGATAAACGAAGCAATTCCTACAACGTCTAATCTCCAATTTCTATCAAGTGTGAGTTCTATGAGATATTTGACGTACTACTTGGATACTTAGTTCTAATGTTGGAAAAATAAAATATTTTTACTAACATGCATGCTCTAAAAACTATCATATCAGTACATATTGTACCAGATGTTATTATAATGATAAATGAAAGAATTTCTGCAATATCTGCCCAACAATTTTTATCAACTGATAGTAACTATGAGTCATTCGTCGTACTATCGATATATTGACCAGAAAGATTGAAAAACATATTAGATTGATAAATATGTATCATCGTTACGTTAAAACGAACATAAAGATTACTGAAATAGGTAATCAAGGAATAAAGTTATTTATTTCAAATAACATATGGAGTATATTTTGTGAATAATCTATAAACACTTTCTGAAATTGATAACTCTTTAAAGTTCAACAACGAAGATGAATATAGTTTTCACAGTTATACCCTAATTGGAACTTATTAACTAGTTTGATTAAATTTTTTTTCGCTTTCAGTTGATGAGAAATGACATCTGAAGAAAGAGTTTGAAAACTTGGGAAACTGAAATAATAAAAAATATTTAACTTATATTGGCAGTTTCATGATCAGGAGTCTTCTGATCATTCAGTTTCTAACTCTTTATTCGCATAGATTCTTATGTGAACTGATTCGAGCACCTAATCATAGTTCAGCATACTTCTTTATTCTATCTTACATATTTCAAAACATCAATTATGAAAATTATGAGACATTCTAATAATATAATGCGTCTGGTATATTCTTGCGAAAATTTGATTGGAAAAGCATTTTTTTTAAGGGATTTCTTTGTTTTTAAATTCTATAGAATCCGATTTTGAATAGAATATTTGTAACTGATTTCATAATTACATAAAATAAATACATCAATATACATGAACATTTCTTACTCTTTACTTCACTTCATATTTCAATAAATTATCCCAAACCTCTCCTCTACTATCTGCTATTAAACTATTTTAAACGAAGTAGCTCTAATACAGAAACTAGATAAATTAATTACTTGCAAAAAATTACACACAGAATGAGAATAGGAGCTACTAGAAATTAAAATAATTTGTCATCTGTATTCCACACGGTGCATAGTATTATTATAAACTTTAATTTTTTTAATGAGAATTTATCCGAATTTAAAGATAGGTGGAGTTCAGATTTAGGTTAGTATTTATTTCATTACATTCACTTACTTAGTAATTCTGAATATGCCAATAAATATCAATTTAAATATAATTTTATCCAAACTTTGATGCTACACAGTCACGAGATATATTAAATACTAAATAAAAACATACATTTTTACAATAATTCTAAAATTTAAAAAATCTAATATAGATTACTAAGATGTTGAGTAAACTAAAAAAAACGTGTAAATGAAAAAAAATTGAAATAAGTAATTAAAAACTAACTTATTAAAAGAGGAGCTCATAAAGCGTACTATCTAGGGGTACAAAATACATAAATCTCCCATTACCAGCGTTTAATGTCGTTTATAATTTTATTCGAATATAAGTGTATAGATTTCATTCATATATTTCCGTTAAGTTTTCATTAGAATCTGGTTTACTTCTTTAAATGTTGGAAACGTGATTTCATTGCATGGAAGAAATCATTTTTTTTAAATAGTTATTTAAATCATTCAATTTTTTTTAAATCTTAAATTTCTATTGAATATACCAGCTACATGAAACTTAAAATTTGACTTAAGATTTTTTAAGAGTTCTTAGAGGTATTATCGCTAGTTAAATCTGGAATTTTACTCAATTTTTTCTGCTCAATTGAAAGTGTCTCTACAAAATCATTGTAGCAACCAACCAATATTAAGGAAGGAAAACAAATGTGGTGAAATAAAGAATTCAAAGAAATTCTCATTGCACTCAAATACATTATTTGATTTTAAACTAAATTAACCTTTTTTTAAAAACTGCCATAATGACGTCGACAAATATTTAACAACAAGGAAAAGATCTTTGTACGTTTTTAACATCATGCCATTTCAATCTCTCTTAAGCAAAGATTCTTTTTTTACTGTTTTTACAAATTTTCTTCTGGCAATTTCCTGTTCCATTATTTTTTCCAGCCTTTTCTCACAAAATCTTTATAAGTACCTCTTTCTAAAAGAACGATCATTTATCACTTCCAGCTGTACCTTTTTTGTGTTTCTTCTTCTTAAATTTTTTATCTTACGGTATTTTTTTAATATTTCCTTTTAAATGCACGGGATTATGCTTTTCCTTCACTTTTAGAAGCATTCGAGCATTTTATGGGAGAACGTCCGAAGTCTCAAAACAATTTCTTTGCGAAATTCTAAACCTATGCTAAGACCCGTCTCCTTGAAAAGAGGGTTTATCTTCTCCCTGGAATGTATTATCACAAATTTACATGTTCTGTCATGGGTAATGCCAAGGAGCCCTCCCTTCCACAATGCGGGATAAAAATTGGGACGTAACTTGTGCGAAAGATAAAAGGAAAGTACTGTAAGAAAACAATAAGAAAAAGAAGAACGAAGCATTCTTCAACCTTTAAAAGAGGAATAAATAATTACCGGAAAAATTCAAACCACAAAGGCTGAGATCCAGAATCCGGTGTGAAGGATCAACCAAAAACAAAAGATAGAGAATGGATTGAAAGAAAACAGCAGAAGAGAGAAGGGGAAAAAAAAAAGGAAAATTCTTCGCTGTGGATTACCGGCGCATTTTTTGATATTTGTTTTCGATATATATATATTTTTCTTTTTTATGATTTCTATATGTGTTGCACGCCCATTGCGGCGGGTTTTCGGTCCCAATATATTTATTGGTGGGATCCATTGAAACTTTAGAAATGACTCGTGTGAAAAATGATCAGAGGAAAAATCCCTCAACTGCTTTGATTAGGAATGAGCCGAAAGGAATGCACAATTCTCCGTCACGGAGATTAAATAAAGATAAATTACCGGAGAGAGAGTGGGATGGTAGGAAAGGGAGAAAAGAAGGGCGACAAAACTGCTTGAAGAATATTCCCTAGGAGTATCAGAATCGGTGTTCGGAGGAGGGGTAAAAATGCTTCAAGCTTTAGTGTTGTGTGTATTCGAAGTTTATTAAAGGAAAATGTTTTAAATACCAATAATTCCATGAAGTGATTAGATTATGCGTGAGTATACTTGAGAGGCTGTCTTTAGATAAGCACATATGGTTTAAGTTCTGAAAAGCTTAGAGATATATGAAAAATTTGAGAAACTTTCAATAATTTTGTTTACATAAAGAATGTGCAAATTTTTTCCGCTGTTAAATTTTTATAAAATCAGATTGTTTACGATGAACCCAAAACAGAGATTTAAGTGGTTATTTAAATTTTAGAGAATCAAGAATTTGTAAGTTAAATAGTTTTAAGAAAAAAGCAGCCAAAAATCGCCAAATAATTTACATTCTTAACTACAGTTTTATTTTTATGAATAAACTGAAAAATGGAAAAAAATCCCCAAGAAATTTATTCAAAAAATATTATATGCTTAAATACAAATGCTTTATATTTCGGTTAGTAGATGAAATAAACACATGACACTTTTTATCAGTATTGTATCTGAATTCAGACTTCTTTTTAAATATTATGAAGCAAAAAAAGATATTGATGTATAAGGTTTTAGGTTTATTTAGCATTATTACTTAAAGAACTTTGCTAAAAAATATGACATCAAAGATAAATAATTATATATAAATGCTTGAAAAAGATAAATAATTATATTTGAAATGCTTGAAAAAGATAAATAATTATATTTGAAATGCTTGAATTGTTGCATAACTAAACAAATGGGAGTTTTTCTTTTCTTACATTTAGAAGAAAAACGTTTCATTTTGGGGCATTATATAAAAATAATATCATCATCAGAAAAATTCTTGAAATATCAATATTATTTCCATTTTTATTTTGCAGTAATGATAAATAATAATGAATTCGACTGGAATTTATTTAATTGATATCTCTAACTCTAAAACTACTGAGAACTCTAATACTTAGGTTGTTTATTTTCACAAAAGAAACTCCACAAACAAATTTCGCAGAAAAAACATATTTATCTTCTAAATCCACTTGATATCATCATTATTATTTCCCATCTGTTTTTAGAGTTAGTGAAATAACTTTAAAAAACTTTCATTCAGATATGCTTTGAAACCGTTTATGCAAAATTAGTAGAAAACATTTTTGTTCATATAGCACAGCAAACACAAAACGAGTGAGCTGTATAAACTATTTCCTATGCTGAGAAACTGTTTAAAATGCTATGATAGAATCTTATTCAAATTATTAAGTGACACACATTTTTAAGATGCGATAATTAGTAGTTTGATTAATTCCAAAATTACTTATGATATGAAAATGAAGCAATAAATGAAATTTCTTTATCTTCTTTTTTTATGCAATCCCTCAATATTAAAGCAAACTTATGTGTCGGATGTTTTACATTAAATTTCCAGATTGCAATAATAAGAATAGTTCTCTTAAGCAGCATATTTTAGATGACAAAAAGAACCCACTATACTTTAAATGCATAAAAATTAGCAATGTTGTCACTTTCGACCATCCTATAAATTACTGTTGTAGATCAATCATATTAAAAATAGATTTACGCATCCCATATAGTATGACTAAATAGTAAAATAGAGTAACAAGAAACTGGATGTCATTATAGGAATACCAAATTAGTTCAACTGAAAAATTGAAATCTTAAATTAATTTTAATACATTTTACTTTTAGTACAATAGTTGAGCACATCAATTTGAAAAGAGGAAGGAATTTCTGATTTTTTTTCCCCATGAATCAGACTTTTGATAATTTCTAATCCTTTAGTGTCAACGAGATAAAAATTAAAAGATTATTAAAGCGAGATACATTTCATCTGTTAGAATATTTATAGATGCTTCTCATTCAGCGTTTCTTTTGAAATTTAGTGGTTCTAATTTGTATTCCTCTATGCTTACCTGAAGAACGGCGTGGCTCATTGTTAATATCAGGGCTTTGCTACCGGAAAGTTCAGGCTCAAGACCCGATTAAACCGTAGAAATGTAGAGTAAAGGTCATATCATACGGCAAATTATCGTCTGCACTTTCCGTCAGCAAACGACAACGAAAGTGACGTTACTTGTGGGACGTCACTTCAAAGTTTCACATGATTGGTTGAAGTTTCACATGATTGGTCGTTTGCGGACAATATTTCCGGCGGCATTTTCTAGCTGGTTAGAAAAAGTTGTCGATTATAAAACTTGCTTGACCGGTTTTTGAGGGTAGAAACGGAAAAGTGCTGACTAATTTCACCGTGTGACAAGGCCTTAAGAAGGCCTGGTTGCACGCACAATCCGTCATTTCCAAGCGTCCCTTCTCCCCATTGGCGTATTTCAGATGCTTGGAGGGAAATCTATTCTAGGTAGTGTCTTCGTTATCTGAGAGTGTTTCAAAATTATATTCCGTTCCAGAATAGCCCTATCATTGGTTCAAAATGTAGCGTTGATATACTGAACTGAACTAAATCTATGCTTACTCTGGCTAACTAGATTTAGTTCTAATTTTCTTTTTCCCCTTTCGATGATAATTATATAATTATATTCCAATTATATATATATATATATATATACACACTGAAGTGACAAAAGTCATGGGATGACTGTTAATATCGTGTCGGTCCTCCTTTTGCCCGGCGAAGTGCAAAACTTGAAGTGTCATGGAGTCCACAAGTCGTTGAAAGTCCTCTGCAGGAATATTGAGCCATGCTGTCTGTATAGACGTCCATAATTGTGAAAGTGTGGATGGTGCAGGAGTTTGGGCACGAACGGACCTTTCGATGATGTCCCATAAATACTCGATGGGATTCATATCGGGTGATCTAGGTGCCCAGATCATGCGCTAGAATTGTCCGGAATGTTCTTCAAACCAATCGCGAACAGTTCTGGCCCGGTGACATGGCGCACTGTCATCCATAAAAATCCCATCGTTGTGTGGGTACGTGAAGTCCATGAATGGCTGCAAGTGATCAGCAAGCAGCTGAACATAACCATTTCCAATCAATGATCGGTCCAGTTGCACCAGAGGACCGAGTCCATGCCATGGAAAAACAGCCCACACCATTATGCAGCCACCACCAGCTTCAACAGTGCCTTGCTGACAGTTTGGGTCCATGGCTTCGTGGGGTCTGCGCCACACTCGAACTCTACCATCAGTTCGTAACAACTTAAATCGTGACTCATCTGACCACGCCACTAGGGACCAGTCGATATGCTCACGAGCCCAGGAGAGTCGCTGCAGGCGATGTCGTGCTGTCAGTAAAGGCACTCGAGTCGGTCTTCTGCTGTCATAGCCCAAGGAAGACACATTTCGCCGCACAGTCCTATCGGACACGTCCCTCGTACGTCCCATATTAATTCCTGCAGTTATTTGACGAAGTGTTTTTGTCTATTAACATTGACCATTCTACACAGACGTCGGTGGTCTCGGTCGTTAAGTGCAGGTGGTCGCCCACTGCGCTGTCCATGATGGGATGTGATGCCTGAAATTTCATACTCTCGGCACACTCTTGGTACTGTGGATCTCGGAATGTTGAATTCACTAACGATATCCGCAATGGAATGACCCATGTGTCTAGCTCCTACTAACATTCCACGTTCAAAGTCTGTTAATTCTCGTCGTACCGCCATAAATCACGAAAACCTGTTCACATGAATAACTTGAACACAAATGAAAGCTCTGGAAAACGAACTGCGCATTTATACTTTTTCGCTGCGATACTACAGCCATCTGTATATTTGCATATTGCTATCCCATGACTTTTGTCACTGCAGTGTATATATATATATATATATATATATATTATAATGATATAGGTTTTCTAACCATTGCTTTTTATTTTCAAAAATGTACTATAAGTTTAGGGAGGCTTAAACTTTCGCAAATATAGATTCATCTTGATATTTGGTAACTACTGCATAGGGTGAAAAATCGATTATTCTCTGGGATCTTATATAATTAAAAAGAACACTTCTGCTTTCCATGCGCTTAATCATTTAATAATATAATATTGATGATTTTTGGAAGATACTATCGTATTAAATGCTCTTTTTGTGTTTTTCCTACAAAATATGTAAAAGTGGAGATAGCTGCTCTTTAAAATGATCTTTACCTAACCTAAGGAGTAAGAAGAAAAAAATCCATTACCATTTGGCACTTTAATCATCTATTATTCCATACGTAATGATTTTTTTTCATATTGTCTAGCACCAGTGAACAATCAAAATGTTAAGTTAACAAGGAAATTCTTATATTATACGACTTTATTATTTTTATTTTAACTAATCTGGGAAATATATTTGAATATATATTTGAAATAATTAAATCTTGAATTGCAGAAATTTCATTAATTAAATGTTATTATTAATTGCTTGTTATTTTTCCTTGAAAGTCTATTAGTTCTGAAGATTTTATGTCAAAATTTTCATATATCAAGAAAGTATAACTAGATGATTTTTTAATCATTTTGATCAATCAGGGAATAATTTCAATTATAAGATTTTTACCTTTAAATATAAATAAAATGGTTTATAAAAATTACATACTTTCATCGAAACTCCTATTTTCTGCTTTAAAATGAAAAGAAACGAAAATGACTGTTATGAAAAATGATAATTTTGAAAGTTGCAAAGAAAAATAAATGATATGCTAAAATGTTTTTGAAAAATGTTTTTCGTAAGTGAAATTTTATTCAGCAAAGTGACCTTTTAACTGAAATCTTAAAAGAAAAATTCTAGAGTTCTTATATGTATTGAAATGAAGAGGATGCAAAAAATAAAACGTAATAAATCAGACTTATTTTTAGCATAATGTTTTATATGATTAAATTTTTATGCAAATAAAAGATACAATCGAATTTCTATAAAACAAATTTCTATGCATCTAAATTTAAAATATAACTGCTTTTAAGATTTTTGGCATAAAAGAATGTTACTGTATATCATTAGAAAACGTTTCTCAATAAATGGAATGAAATTTTCGTGCTTATAATAAACTTTTCAGGTAATGTAAAATATAGCTATCGTAGTCAACAAATTTTCGTCCGTTACATTCATAAGAAGAAACACCCACCAAGCAAGAAAAAAAATATTTTGCCAAATCCTCCTAAAACAGAAGATTAGTAAAAGAAGACTAATAATTTGATTACAAAAAAAAATAGTGATCAGTTAGTGCTAGTTACATGTTCCATGCTTCTTCTGTTCTAAAAATCTTTCTAATACGGTGATGCATTCGTAATTAAAATTTAGTTTACGTTAAATATTTAAATAAAAGATGTATATTTCTTTTAATGGGTGTTGTTCTCAAAAAAGAAGGCAGACTTTCCAGCTTAAAAAGATTTAGACAGTAGCATGAAAAAAAAATGCCAAAATCAATAATATTTGGTTATAAAAAAACCTCAACAATTTTGGAAAATCACAATTTTTTTTTATGAAATTCCTTGAAACTAATGAAAATTGAAACAAATCTTTACATTTTTGACAAAGGGCTGGTGTATCATGATAAATTATAATTTTAATAAAAGGGCAGTTTTTGAAATGGGTCAACCTGGTGAAAGATCAAATCTTCTCTGTGACTCGAAAAGTAAAAATATGTATTTTAGAACATTGAATTTTTTTCTATAGATCGAATCATTTTTGCAGGAATCTGCAAGTTCGACATATATTTATAAAATCATCTTTTTCTAATTTATAAGATTTTCCATTGAATTAAGTTGATTATGTCTGAGTTCATGGAATATCAAAATGAATAAAAATTTATGTTATTTATAACCCGGTATTGGGTTATTTTTTGCTTTTCACCATGTAATGTTATTTTGAACAGTAAAAATATTAAAATATAAATTAATTCACAAAGTTTCATTTTTTTTCTTTCGTGAAAAATAAATTTTCTAGACAGATTGAACTATTTTCAATTGGAATGATAAAATGATTGAACAATTTCGAGTTATCATGTGAAAATATTATTTTTTTAAATCACATGGTATAAATCTGATAGAAAAAAAAAATTCAAACAAGATTCATATTTCTCAAACACCAACATTTAAAAAAGTGATGGTTTACTCAAAATCAATAGATATTTTTTGTCTCTAGTCCAGAATTTTTTTCCATGAAAAACCAGTTTAAACCATTTTCAAACAATCTCGGGAGTATCAGTTTACGAATGCTTTGATATTATGAAACAATGACGCCCCCCATCTGAAAATCGTTTGAAAACTTCATCTCTGGACCCCCCCCTCCCTTTCTTTTTCGTGTGTGTATCTGTGTGATAAATTCAGATTAAACTGGTTTGGAAGGATTACACGACTACTGTATTCTTCACTCGGCGACTTTTAGAAAAGTGGTGACTTCTTCTTATCTCAAAATCATTGGAGTTTCAAAACATTTTTTTGACAGACAGAAAAATTTTAAATTTTAATATATATATAATTTTTTGACAACTGTGACAACCTTCTTTATCCTTTTTTAATAATCCTAAAAGCCAAAAATTACTGCCTTAAAGGCAATAAATTGCCAAATTTCTGCGCATGCATTTTGAGGCTTCAGAAGCCTTTTCGTTTCAAATAAAATGTTTTATGCTAATTCTCTGAACTCAATACTTTTTAATTAATTTATTTAATATTGAAATGACCAATTAAAAATACTTGTCATGTGCATGTGTTTTCGATCAAATCAAAATGATTTTGTCCAATATTTCGTTAAAACAAAATCGTCATTTAAAATAAATATCATGAATTCAATAATTCGAGTAAAAGATAATATAAATCAGTTAAAACTTTTTTAAAAAGGTATTGTTTAATATATTTTATTTCAAATATTCCTTTTTAAATCTTTATCATTAAAATGTATCTCTCATCCTCACAAAAACATGATAAAGATAATTAAAGTCTCTTCTAGATGTATATTGGTAAAAAGGGAAAGAAAATTCAATATATTACATTGTAATGTCGTGTTCATTTTGGAAACATATTTCCATGACAGTGACTGTATTTTTAATTAATCTTTCTCTGATATCAGAGTTTAATTATTTTTTTCATCCTACTTCACCATTGGACATGTCAGATGCATCCATCTTTAGTCTTATAAGAATGACGATTTAATATCTTTTTGGAAATTTTTATGTCATTGCTGTTGTCATGGCAAATGAAAAAAAAAAAATAGAGGTATTCCAAAAGTTGACTGGATGGATGGGTAACTTTATTTGTTATTTGACTGCCGTAATTATTTAGAGAATGCAATTTCGTTTTACTTTCGAGTCTGGTGTTCCTTGTTATTTGTTTCGTAAGCTGTCAGATAACTGCCATTTAAAATTGTTTTTCCCCTTAGATTAAATGGCAGAATTGACTGCAAGTTAGTTCAACATTGATTTTTCTTTAATTAATTTTAATTCCGTTCAAACTTGCTTAAAATTCTGCTGCTGTTAAGCGAGTCGAAAAGTTTAAAGAAATTTTTTTCACATAAAGTTCAAGTTCCTTTTAACATCCAACCTTTCAGTCAAAGTTAATCGAAAGCATTATTTTATTTTATTAGCTTTTAGTGAAAATTATTTATCATAAATGTAATTATCTTTCTTAGAATCGGTGCTACCTCTTACTGTTAAATAGTTTTAGAAATATATTTCTCAATATTTGATAAGAAGAGAAAAAATGAAACTAATATGAAATTAATATAAAATAGAAGGTATTTTTTGTAGTTTAAAGATTGTTGATATCAAATCCTTCTTAGACATTGATATAAATAACCGATATGACTCTTTTAGCAATATTATATAAAATGATTTATACATTCATCTCTAGATTTATATTATTTATATTTGAAAAATATGTTTTGCAATCATCACTATAAGTATTCATGTCTTTAAATCAATGTACTTCATTGATAGTAATAACGTATTCTTTTTAAAATGAGTCCAATGCTATTTTATAGGAAATGATTAATCATCGTTGAATAAAAAACATTTTTTATCCGAAGCATAAATCTCATGTATCATTTTTTTAATTATGCGAACGTATCCTTAAAATTTTTCTTTAATTATGCTTATACTACATTTTCCATCTATTTATTCATTGACAATATTTAAAAACAACTAATTTTTCAAATTTATTAAGAAGATATTCCATTTTTAATGAGCGCTCATTTTAATAATTCATATTTTTAATTTCAAAAATCAACTGAACATCAGAGACAATTTCATAATTGTTATGTTTTTTTTAATTATGTTATATACAATTTTAATTATTTCAATTAAAAATTACGAGCTCTAACCATTTTAAAAACAAGACTCTAAATTACAAGCGTTGCAGGCAAAGCTTTAATTTTGCATACATTTCTTGTAAAATATACAAAAAACAAAATGGTTTTATATGAAAGAAAATGAAATTATTGATTACTATTCTTCAAAATAAGCAACTTTTCTCCATATAGTGTTAAGAAGAAATGAATGCTGTATTTTACGATAATAGTTGTTATATATTATAAAGATAGGTCATACACTTTTTTGAGAGCTACAATATATAAAAATGCAAGTACTGTTATTTTCCAGTCAAAGAAATACGAGATAGATGTTAATAATACTATTTTTGGAACACTTTATGGAACGTATATCACTTATTGTAGAAATGAGGTTCTATGTTCTGACAGTTGAATATATCAACTATATAGTATGAACTACCATTTCCTTAATTAAGTTTTCCAACAGCTTTTAAAAGATATTTTCTTTGTTTTTACTTTAATCTTATTTTAAATCGTATTTCTAATGATGAATCTTTTTAAAAAATTTATGTTTAACCTAAAAAAAAAGAAATTTCTACTTAAGCAAGATGATTTCCTAAATTGTCTTCTTAAATAAATATTTTACAAAAAAACAAAAAAAAAAGAGTTTTTTCTATTGTTTTAGCATTCTGTGATAATTTTTATTTCTTTCAGTGTTACTATCTCATATTCATTTATTGAATTTAAAATAGCGTTTAAGTGTGAAATGTCATGAAAGAGATTGGATTGATAGAAATTACTTTGAGTGATTACAGGAAAACCGAAATTTCTCTCTTCGTGGTTGAATCAATAATAGTTTAGGAGTAAAGAACATATATCTGAAAATTATCATAAAGGAAATACAGAATATGCACATCATACTAAGAAATAATGATGTAATATTGACTATCTTTTCCATTCCACGTATGATTTATAGAATTCAGTGTTTTTACTGCATAATATATTTATTTCTACGACTTAACTGGATTTCAATGTTTGATTATTTATATTAATGATATCTAATTTCGAACGCGTATAAGCATTTTTCAAGAAATTAGTTTCATTTTCCTCGTGCTTAATTCTTTTTGAAAATTTATTATAAAATAACATTGTTTTCACTCCAAAATTGAAACAAGTTGTTAGTTTAAATTACCATTCAATTTAATTACCGTATTCCAATTTTTCGTAATGCTTAAATTAATGAGTTTTTCTTAATTATAATAAACAGCTTGAAATTTTTACTTTATGTCATGTAAACAAAGGAAACCCCATTACTTTGTTGTGCATCCAATAACTAAGCTGTTTTAAAATGTAAACCCTATTTTAACTATATGTATTATTATGCTTCAATGAATCTACAAAAGTTCTTTGCATTCCAAGAAAAACAAAACTTGAAAATAAGGCTCTTACATCATACTTGAGCTTAGAAATAAATTTAGTTTCTTGTGTTTGAATTCGTTTTTCGAAAAATGTTTATTTTAATGATGAAATTCAATTTTAATTATGAGTGAAAAGCTATATGTACACGAAACATTATTTACTAAATAAATTCTTTTTTGATCGTTTTTCTCATCGCGTATTTTTAATACGAGATATAACCTGACGTTCACCCCATCAGTTTTACCAAGAAACAAAGAATTTGAAAGCAATTCAAAGGCGATATGGAAACCCACAGACTTTAGTATGAGGGAAACGAAATGGCATCCGGACCAGAAATAAGGCATAGGAAAAGAAACAAGGTTGCTCTAATGTTATCTGTGACCACCAGACCTCATGAAGACCCCTGAGGCTATACGCTGTGGTGACATTTCGGTAACGCTGCATTGATTACGCTGTGGGGACAGATGCCATAGTGACCAATCCGGAATCTTTTTACGCCCGCTTATATGTCACATAAAGATCGCTCGGACAACCAATGGTGACAAGTATTTAATACAGAAAGAGAAAGGAGGAACTGTATTTTTATCCTGGCTCGGTCTTCAAATGTTATGGACCGTTCACCTGACGGTCAAAGATGTTATTGAGTTTCCAATGTTTGGATAGTTTGGGAGGAAGATTTCCGCAAGAAAAAGCGTTGGCAAACACACACAAAATATTCTTTGCGTTCAGTAGAGCTTCGATCTGTTTGGGGAGCTGTCATATTGGATTGCATAGAGAGCCATGAAATGCAGGGCACATAAAAGAAATTCTTTTTTATTCAATGAATACATATTAATTTTTGTTAGAATCTTTTTGTGACTGCACGATTAGGATACTATGTTATATTCCTTTATAAATACATAATATTAATATATTTATAAATAAATACTTATACTTGTAATAAATAAATACATATAAGTTATATTCCCAAATAAATTTAGAATATACTTCTGAGAAGGTGCTTAAAACTGCTAATGTTTTTATTTAATTTCTTGCTTTTCTATTGTACCTTCTATTTGACAAATAGATATTTTACAGTATATTTTTCAAATTTGTTGTTAGATGACACCACTGGTAAACTTTCAAAATCTGAATTAATAAATAGATTTACTAATTATTAAGTTTCAGGAAAATAAATAATGTATTATCGTATAAAATATATATTCGTTCAGGATTTTAAGTAGGGAAAAAGGATAATAAATATCAGTTCTTATTATTTACCAAAACTTGTTATAATTTATCATTTATATGTTTTCAAAATTACATCTAAACTAAGCTCCCATTTAAAATTTTTTACTTTGATGGTTGATATTTCATTATTCCTTTTTCGACCTCAAATGGAAAACATGATGAACCCAAATATTCATTCAATGAGATTACGGTGGACACTTGAGAAGCCTGGATATCATTCCGAAAATTCACTCCCCCTTTAATTGTGATTTATTTAAAATCCGAGCAAATAGATGTATACTACAGGATGGTTTTCTGAAAACTGTCAAGGGGTTTTCAATCATACATTTGCTTCCTAGCCATCAACTGAACGGTGGATTTATTTATTTACATGCTAGGCCATTAAGAATGTGGCCTGACATTGCTTTGTTGTGAGAGAAGAATAGTTCTTTCTTACTTTTGAAAGAATAAATCAGGTGTTCCAATATTCAGAAGTACTGAATTCGAATGATTTTAAGAATGAGACAGTTAATAACATATTTATAATACAAAAGGTATAATATTTCTGACAATTCGCAAAGAACAGGTTTCACTCAAAGAATAATTAACTAATTAGAGTTTCCTCAATGTGACTCGTAATTTTTTCAAAGAGTTTTCCTTTTTATAAAGAATTCCTTTCCGTTAGCTCAATAGAGCAAAATAAACAAGCTATCGAAATTTTCTAAAACTTTTTGGGCACATTATATTAAAGAAGATTGAAAGATAATAGTGTTTCTTCGAATCTACACAGCATTTAAGGTATCTTATAACACCGTGATATTTCAAAATCCGATAGATGGCGCTGTAAATATGATGATTAATTTCCCTTAGTAGTTAAATGAGTTTCGAAATTGAATTCTTTAGATTTTTTTTTCATGTGTGGATTTTTAAAAAATGCATGCATCAAATCACAGATGATTTTCAATATATTAATCCACAAGTGCTTACTAATACATTGTATAGATTTGATGATTGCTTGAACATATTAGGCGCAATCAAATGCTCTTGCATTGATAGTTATATATTTTAGTAGTTCTCGAAATAATTAAAAACATTGCGCTTTTGTAGATTAGAGTTTCTATTTCATATAATTTTATCCTTAATAGTGTCAAATTTATCATTAAAAGTTTATTAGCATTCCCAATTTTGACAAAATGTGTCTTAAACTCGATATTCTTGTCAAACTTATCTCTTAAAGTTTGTTACTATTCCAATAAATTCTCAGATATCCTTAGTTTTCAGCCAGTGAAGAAGAAACTCTACTATTCTTACGAATCGTTATTCTAATATTTCCTTCCGAACCCTTCAGAAAAGTCAATCAAAACTTCTTTGCTAAGAATTAAACTTCAGATGCAAATTACTTTTAATCAAACAGTTCACAGATAATGCCAAAGTAGCGAGCAAATCATTTTGCCTGAACGAAATCTCGAGTCGCGAATTCAATCAAAATTTACACGAAACTTCCCCTACCACTGAAAGGCTCGTAAGAATTCTTAAAGAATAAATGCTTTTCGATCATTTTCTCTCGGAGTCTTCTGGGATTGAAAGGCTTAAGAAAGAGAAAGTCAATCTGGTTATTTTCTATCTTTATTGGACGCCTAGAAACAAAATTAAATCCTTTTAAGATCGAAGGCGAGGGAGATTGTTTTACGAATATAGAGACTGACCAGCTAAATTGAAGCCGACTCTTGAAATCTGAAGCGATTGATTTTATTAGTAGTAAAGAGAAGGCTTTTCCCATGAATATAATCAGTGGTTTCTTTCTTTCTTTCTTTTAATCTTTTTTTTTTTTGACATTTCATTTTTAACTCGGGCTTATTTCGTTAGGCAAACAAAATTGTTAAAATAAAAATAAATATAACGATACATTATATTTATAAAACTATAGCACTTTAATATTGGAAGTAATATAAACTAGTTTCTTATTTATCGCAAAATAGTATAGTAGATAAATTTAAAATCATTAGCAATTACTTGTTCTCCTTAATTCACTATAATGGGGAGAAAGAGTCGCTTTGGGCTGGTAGCAAGGCTTCGGCTTCGCCTTTGAAATGTTTCAGGTTCGAGACCTTTCAAAGATTCCATCCAAAAGTTTCAGATTCCATCTAAAGACAGTCATTGCTGTAAACTGTTTGAACCAAACATCCTCCCTCTGGTGTCGTGTAGAAGTTTGGAGATGGGAGGGCCAATTCGGTCGTCATCCATGTCACCTGGCCACTGTTCAAATTTACTAGATTTGTGCAAATTTACTATCTTCCTAAAATTACACTAGTGTTTCTTTAGAACGGGATGCCAATATAATTTAAACAAGACTAAGCTAAACTGATGAAATATAATTCAAACTGTATGCAACTAATTATAATGCAAAATGTTCCTTGATTTGGATGAAATTTAATTTTTAGCAAAAAATTACTTATTTCAATAATTTGAACTTGCTAATTTTTGTTAAAGATTTGATGGACATATTCCCAATATTGTTTTTCATACAAAATTTAATTAAAGAAATGAAATTTATTCAATAATATGTATTAACAAAGTATGAAATATTTAAAATGCGGCTATAGCTTCTTGTAAGTTATGCTATTTCTATAAAAAGTAGTTTTAATAGTTTATGGATGTTTTTCTTGAAGACATTTCAGCCTTTCTGAACTTACCTTTGTGCTATTTGAAAACTGATCACGTAATTATAATAGTGAATACATGGATGAAACGACGTCGGTACAAACTTTACATTATCCAAAACTCTACCTTAAAGAAAAGACATTCGACTGCAACGAATTTGAGATCTTTCTCGACATCGTAGTTTCTATATTATTAGATTTTGAATAATTAGATATTATTAGACTACAGTTTTGTAGTCAAGACACTTCCAGAAGTTAATCATGTTTACTTTTCTCTCCTTGGAGAATATGATTCGCTTTTGACTTCACTAATTCAACTTATATTTAGCTCACGATTTTATTCTACTAATAAAAACAGCTTTTATTATTTTATAGTGAATATTTGATAATTTTGTTGATATAAAATGCATAGGTCATGCGCTCAGCATACAATAATCAAGTTCCCGTTTTAAAAACAGATTTAAACGTTTTTAGATATTGAGCATTTAAACGTTAACGAGCTTTTGCGTATCCAATTTAAGATTGACGATGTTTGTAAGGGATTCAAATTATCCTTTATTATTATTTTTTAGAAGATCAATTGATGTATCCGTCTTAATCCTCTGGCTTCATAATTTTTAAAAATAAATTTTTGGATGCAATGTTGAAAAAAAGTCCAAATATTTTTCAAACAAAGTGGACTGCTGCTACATGTTACACGATAATAAAATGATATAATAAAGATATGTAATTGTAAAAATAATCGTACCTAATGAACAACAAGAAACGATGGAAGCAATAGAAAATGAACTAATTTCCAGCTAATGTCCTGGCATAGCTCGTCTTCCCAATGATTAGGGCTTTCTGGGTTCGAGCCTGATTGTTTACTTTTGCTTTCTGAGGGGTGTGTGAATGTGCCCTCCGCCTGAAAAAAGGGCTTAAGCAAGCGATTCTAACACATGAAGCAGTTAAGCTCTATTCTTTGCAATAGTCAGCGCTTCTGAAAAAACAAGATACTCTCACTTGATTTAAATCTCTGTCAGACAACTGTCAGCGGGTTCGTAAAGTGCCATAAGTCACAAAAACAACTTTCTGCCGACTCTTAAAAATCGAGGAACAAATAGCTGAAGGGTTAAAGAGATTTATTAATAAAAGTTATCAAGATGGTTTTAAAAATATAATTTACTTGGAAAAAATATGCATGTCAAGAGTCTATAGCATCTGGGACTAAGAAAATAGATGTATCTGTAGAAGGTTTAGTTTCGAAAAGTATCTATTACTAGCTCAATTGAACTTCAAAACTTGTGAAGATCATAACCTTCCTGTCTGTTTGGCATGTTTTAGCCAAATATGTCTCTAGCATGAAAAATCCCCAAATCCCAATACTTTCCTGTCTGTCCGATATAACTAATAACTTTTGGTAAAGTAACCAAATAACAGAGTGGGAATGGGCAAACACTTTCCCTTTATATTTTATGAAATGCATATTTTATCGATGTCAAATTATTATTTGTTTATAATGTATTTATTAAAACTTAATTCTTTCAACAGAGATTTGGAACTTCATAATGCATTGAGATAAATGTCTCCCGTTAAATTCGGTAGGATAAATGCAGTTCACTATGAAATGAATAAAGGTTATTCCTATCATAGATCAGCAGTTCTGTTGCTACAGTGTGACATTAACTAGTATGCATAGAATAATGCTATTATTTTGGTTACTAGCTTTGGCAACGCTTTCGTATTATCATTTTACTTGAATTACGACGTTAAAATTTCAACTTTGCAAGAAAAAGAAATGCTTGAAATCATTTCTTTCAAAAGGATGCAAAAGTAAGTTGAATAAGGCTTTAATTGTACAAATGCCCCCCCGTGTTCAAATTATACCCGTAACAAAGAATTTAGTTATTCTTTGTATGGCATATTTTTTAGTCATAATAACTTGATAAATGTAATAAATATTTTTCATTTGAAAACTTAATGCTTTCCAAAATTTCTACCAATACTTCATAAATGACTATCTATTGAAAATTATTAAATTCTTGCAATCTTGATTATAATTTAATTTGGATGCTGTGTTTTAACAATAAATTACAAACAACCAGTTGCTAATGATTATAAATTCCAGAAATGACTTATCGAAATGTAAGTTGTCGTTGGATTCAATTTGATATTTTAAAAGATTCAAAAATTTTATTGAAAATGGTTGTGACTAGGAAATGAGATTGAAAAGTGACCAGCTTTAAGGTTAAGTTTTTGGAATTTTTCCCTCCATTTTTATTAAATTTAGAGTAATAATACGTTTTCCTAACTGAACATTTTTCATGTCTTGCCCATTAATTTGGTTTGCGTTTGCAACTAATTCTTTTTAATTACAGTTTCATGCTCCCTATTTTAGATCATTTTGGTCTTAGAAGTTTCAGGATAGTAATTCGGCTAATGAAATATTTTGTTACAAATTTTAATTTTTTTTCTAATTTAATGTGTTCAAAGCAGGTTAAATGTGCAAGTAAGCAAAGTCTTCTGTGTGATATATCAAAGTATATAATTTTCAAAAAATATTTAATATTGTAAACTTTTTTATCTGAAGTATCTAATGGATGTTGCAACATTCATGAGATGTAAACAGATGTTTTCTAATTACCTTTTTATAGTTTGTATTTCGAAGGTAGAAAATAACGCTGCTTTCACGTTTTTTAATCACTGTAAAAATAGTGTATATATAAATGCATAAATACCATATGACACCTAATATAACTTGTGCTCACGTTCATGTTTTTGCAGACTCCACTCTCTTCATTTTGTAAAAACAATTTGTTTACAAAATTTTAACATGGGATCAACCTATATTAAGTTTTTTGCATAAGTAGGTGTTTTGACGATTTTGTAGATCAGAGATTATCATAAATATAGTTTTAAAATTGCATTTTCTTCAGAAAAAAAATTATTATTCTTTAGCTGACAGATGTGAATAAAAGGCATTGTTACCTCGAATTCCGATTGCAGTAAAACAAACGAAACAATGATATGATCCATACTCTTATGCTTTCGCCTTAGTAGGGGTTTTGAAGCATTTGTAGATCATCCATAACCATTCATATGATAATAAATAATGTAAATAAAATAAAAAATTAAAATTTAGATTACTTCTATTCCTATGGTTTTGCATTAGTATGTGCTTTGAAGCTTTTGGCAGGTGATTATCATGCATATAATAATAGAATTTAAGATGACCGATAATCTTGTGCTTTTGCATTAGTAGACACTTTGAAGCTTTTTTAAATTAGTGATTATCGTTCACATAATAAAATGTTTCTTTCGATTAAAATTTTTTTTCAGCTGATACGTATGTATTTGACTTACAAAAAGCGCAAAAACCTTGAGATGACTTAATTTTTGGAGATTTTAATGGTAGAGATATAAATTTTCCAACGTTACTCGATGCATATTTTCTTTTCACCTCTGCATCTAATTCAGCATTGTCCTTTTAGTAAAATTACTCGATTTCTAATTCAGAAGGAAAAATACATTGAAAAGTTGGACTAGTTGTTCTAGTAACTAAGATTTGTTTCAGATTCAGTTTTATATAACTCAGATATTAAGAAAATTAAGACCTTTCTGAAATTGCTTTGGGTTTTAGTTTATAAAGGTAAAGTTTCAACTTTATCAGATAATGTTCTTTTCAAAACGCAGGTTCCCTATTGTAGCATTTGATGACTTTCATAAACGCAATATTGAAATGTAAAATTTTGCATTTTCAGTAATTTTGCAATAGTATAAAATCTTAAGGCCTTTTAATGATTAGAAACTCCTCAGCCTTGATTCAGCTATGCCTAGGAGGTACTGTTATGGTACGGTGGCAGATTGAAATTCTTTGTAAATAAATTAGTTTTGGATGGATTATACTTGCTACAAATGTATTTTCTATATGATTTAACTTATAGAGTACTATGTTTTTAGCATTTGTTAATATTAGTCTTGTATAGGTAAAAATTTTGAGTTTCTTCAAATTTTTGCTAAATGGTTTCATAAAGAAAAAATGTACAAATTTTATATTTGTTGTATTGTTAAAAATTACTATATTTGGCTTTTTAATTGAAATTCCATTTAGTGCATTTTTATTGAATACTTTTTGGGCTAAAACTTCATAAAATAGTAAAAAATATGTATAACTATAAAATGCTTGATGCTTTCACTTTAAATTTGGTCACTTATGAAATACTTGTTTCGTTTTAGTCCCTACTATGTAGCTACCTTAATATCTCTTAATTTTACATTCTAACAATGTAACTCAATATGCCAATTATGCTTTCGCCAATTTCTTTAAAATTCAATAATACTTAAAATTAACAAAATTTAACTCATTGACCTTCGAATTTACTTAAATTTCTTATTAGGATGGCACATCCTATTTTGATATTAGTCGATTATTTCAATTCTTATATTGACGCAAGGGCACTTAAGCTGTCAAAAATGTTCCCTCAATTCTAAACTATCAGCAGTTCAATGAGATAACAGAGACGATATCTTTTTGCGTATTTTACATGAAGGTCAAAATGCCAATTCAAAATAGCTTTTATAAAATGTGCAAAAAAGGATTTTTTTAAATGAAAAAATATAAATGTGCAAAAATAATTTCTTTGAAATTTTTTATTCCTTTCATAATTCATTATTAATACTTGTATTGAATTATAAAAAAGCAATACTAGCACTGAATCAAATGTTGAGATAATCAATGAGTTAACCAATATAATTTTGGAATAAACGACGATTTAATTCTTAAAATAACGTAGTACGATCAAAACCGTGTGTGTGTATACTTCTTCAGAATGAAAAATTTTAGTATCCCAAACATGAAATAAATAATTATGCAAAAATTGCCTTCGTATTGTTGAAACTCACTTTAATTTGTAACACTTCATAATTTTAGAGTTGTAAGACTTAAGAAAACTCAAAATCATGGTAAAAGAAAAAATATTGAATTTTAACACAGGATTTGGGCAAGCAATAATTTAAAATTGTTGAAAAAATATCCTGGCTTTATCCTGCAATGTTCTCCCACTACTACCATCTTTCAAAACACATCTCAACAAAGGAGTTCTGGGAAATCCTTTTCCAGGAGGATATTCAAAGGACGGAAAAACATTCCCATGTCTTCCATCTAAGAATTTTATTTTAGCACATTCTTCTTTTTTGGGAACTTCCATACATAAAAATGAATTGTTGTGTATATATATCACAAGATTCCTGAATTCTAAAGAATTTTTTGAATTCACTGGTCAAGCGATGTAAAATCAATAGTTGTGTGATTAAACATTATTTTCAGTTACCGGGGAAGAAAATTATTATCAATGAGAGTTGTTAAATACATTACTTTACTAGAAAACGTAGAAGTAATAAATAATAATTATAATAATTGTAAGTAACAATAGAAATGAAACAGTTTTTGAAAACAAATATTTATTAGCATACTTAGAAATGGGTATTTTTAATTTGTGTCATTTTCTAATTTTAATCTTAGTTGTAGTTTTTAAATCCTAAGTATCATATAATTTCGAAATGTTTTGTTTATTAAATTTCAAAAAAGGTGGAAACACTCATATGAAATTAAAATTTAAATTTATCACTAACATAATAAAATTAAAAAAACAGTACTGCCGTCTTGTATAAATTAGTACATAAAATCAGTCACGTCAGAAAAATGGAGAAAAGCTGATAACAATTTAAAAAAAAACATTAAACAAAATATATAAAAATTGATGCAAAAAATTTTATTTCTGCTTTAAAATTATACGTTATCGAATTTATTTTGGAAGACTTTGAATATGTATACTAAGCACAAAATCATTTTTAAATTTAAATTGAGAAAAGATTGTCAGATTAGTTTATTTGTCAATTAAAGTATTCTTATCAATTTTTATCAGTAATACATTTGTTTTATATTTTAAATACAAGTAAGTTCTAGATTTTTATACTCCAAAGACAAATGCCAATTTATGCTAGGCCACAAGCAAAATAATTATTTTTATCGATATCAATTGAATGTAGAAGGAAGTTTTTGTCTTTAAAAATTTTGGAAAATTGAAAGCGATATTCAAATTTAAATTATAATTTGCAAAATTGTTTACTACAGATAAATGGCACTATTTTTGATTTTCAGGAGTAATTTATAAATAACTCATTAAAACTCAATTTCATTTACAACGAAGCAGTAACCAATATTGATATATTGTATTTACCTACAAATATGATTGTTCACATTTCTATTAATATATTAAGACTAACTATTTTTAATATACTACTTTTATAGTTATGGAATAAATTGCTAATAATTTTACACAATTTATTCAAGTAAGTGAAATACACACTTCGTAAACAATTGTTGTCTTTAAACGAAAATAGAATAAGTCAATGTTTGCAAATCATATTAACATATGATACTAATATGATATTAATAATAAAACCAATTTCAATAGTTAAAATTTATTAGTATTGATATTAATAACATTATATCCCCCTTTTATCAGAAACTAAAATCATTATTAAAATGCCATAAAATTTATAATAACGTTTAAAAGGTAAGAAAAAATGAAATTTAAATTTTTGCCCTCGAATTTATCTTTAAAAAATATTCACTTTCAAAGAAACTCTTAAAAATCATAGTAAATTAATTTATCAAAAGCACCTTGGAATGTAAAAGGAATGAATAAATTAATATATGGGAACAGGAAAGGAAAATAAATTTGAAAGTGAACAATTTGAAATAATACTACTTTTCTTGAAACATTGAGAACGTAATTCATTGTCGCATGTTTCCACAAATAGTTTTTGAGTAAACACCAGTGTTATCTTTGCAATACAGTATAAGAGAAATGACTCAGTTTTTTGTAAAATGTGCACATTTATTTATAATTGCAATATCGAAAGCAGAATTTACAAAGTGTCTCTATTTTTCATTATTATTGAAGTATCAAAAATAATTAGACCTTCTGGAAATGTAATTATCCGCTGAGGCAATTTCAGGACTGGAGGATCTGAAGTTGGAAATTATTACAACCCATTATACACTCTATGTTCGTAAACTAATTGAAAGTTAAATCTGTCGTTGAGGATTAAATTTCAAATTTTGTGATATGCAAACTTATGAACGTTAAGGCTAGCTCAGGTATCGATTTCGTTCCACAGATTAAATGTATGAGACGTTTGATGAAAAAATATTCCATTTTCCTTCAAACCAGTTATCAATATAAGTTACTATAATAAACTTTTGCATATGCACATGCATTGATGGAAAAAAAAATCTTAGCTATTATTAAATTTAAAATTTCTTTCAAAACACTATTTTTTTTTTCTTGAACTTTAGATTCATTGAAAAAAATTATCTTGAATTTAAAAAAAGAAAGAAAACCCATTTTCTATTGTTTGGGAACTCCCAGTCAATAATTACATAGTCAAGCATTCATTTATTTAATAATTATAAGCCATTGAATGGATAATCCTTCCAAATATAAAGAATGATTGAAATTGCTATTAAAAATTATTAGAACCCCTTTTGTTGAAATTGAATTTTGTTTTTCAGATATACTGTGTGAAAACCAGTACTTCCGGGTTCGGCCAACCGATCAGGAAAGTAAAGAAGGCGATGATGTAGAATTTCAATGCCATATTGGCAACAGAGGAGGAGATGTACAGTGGAGTAAAGATGGTTTTCTTCTTGGTAAGTTTATCCTACATTTCACTTGAGCAAGATGAAACCATTATAAACATTTCAGTTAATTATGATTTTCTTCCCAGCTGAGTTTTATAAAACAATATGTGTTACTTAAATATTTTTAGTACTAATTCACCATTGTGTTATTTTATTACCTTAATATTGGAAAATATTTTTCTATTTTTGTGCCGACAGTAGTTGATTTGGCCAGTTTTTGTACTGCATATTTTCTATTTGTTCAGGATGAACTGCATTGTGGTTTCGTAACTGAAGATTAAAATTTGTTTTAAAATATGAACATGCTTTGATTCAAGAAAAATCATTAGTTATATAAATTTGAAATATAGCAAGCATACTTTAAAAAATCTTAGACCAATATTAAATTCTGGATATCTATTATTCCGTAGCGTCAGGTCCAAGTGTTGAATTACGGAATATTTTATAATTAAATTATCATTAAATCAGTGTATTTATTAGTTTAAAAAATTGTTTGAACTCGCTCCCTTACCTCTAGTGGTTTATTTCATCTTCTGTGACCTGTAAGTAACAGTATATGTTTTAAATATATCTTATATTTAATTAATATTAAATCCAGTAAAATTTTTACACCTAAAAATGAAAACTCCAAAATAAAATGACGCATCCAAGAATAAAGAATACACGTTATGCCTGGAGAATATTGAATCGTTAGTAATCATTAATTTTATGGCTTCATGCCATTACATAAATCTTGTTCCATGAAAATATCCTTAATTTCCTTCTCCAAAAATATATCATGAGTTAAATGACACTTTGATTGATTAAATTGTCTAATACCAAGTTGTTTCTGAATTATAATGAAGAATTATTGATTTGACTTTTTGATTAATGGAATGAATATGGCCTGTATCTTTTATTTTAGAGCATAATCAAATTATATAAATAGAATTAATTCATAATTAAAGTATTCTATTTCCATTGGAAATACATAAGTTAAGCAAAATTATATAACTTTAGTAATACATAGAAAAGCGAGTAAAATATCTGTTGCAAAATTCATCTTTTTCAGACATAAAATAATTTAGTATACTTGTAAAATAATTTAGTATGTATTTTTAATATTTATTGTTACAGTAAATTTGAAGCCAAATGACACCAAAAGGACAAATTGGCATCAGAATCTGGTGCTATTTTAAATATTTGCAACATCTTTTACATACGCAGCATACCGTCAATGTTCTTATTGGTGACTATCAATAATAACTATTGCGAATACATAGTCCCTTTAATCGACAAGTGCCAAGTCAAATTAGCTCAGATAGAAATAATTTCATGGAAAGAATAATGCATTCATATTTTAGCGAGTTTTTGAGAACATGTTTGCAATGAGATTCTTTTTAAAAACTAAAAATTTCAGAATTTAGTTTTAAGAATTTTTTACATATAAATTAAAGACAAAGTTACATTTTCCATAGTTTTATCTGCCAAATAAAATCCGCATGAAACAAAAACGAAATTGTTTGCTACCGATTTTCAATAAACCTACTGATGCCAAACCAAGAAACAGCCAAATTAATGGAAAAAAATAGATTAGATGATGCCAATTGAGTAAAATTAATTTTATAAACAAAAACTCGACTACACAAAATATAATTTAAATAAAACTTAATAAAGATTTAAAAATATGAATAGGAGAATTTTTTTTCTTCAAATTTATTTGAATGTCTCTGATATCAGCATGTAATGATTTGAAATTAATTTAACATTCTCTTCTTATAAACACTGGAATATAAAAGGTCAAATTATTGAGTGTCTATTGTGCATTATTCCTTATTGGAAGTATTTGCATGATAGTGAAAAACTTGAATTACAAAAATAAAATAATAAAATTGATCTGACTTCTATAAACTTTACGAAATATAAGAATGTCTTTACAAAGGAAGTTATATCTGAGAGGAATAATTTTGTGAAATACCATGCACTACACAATTCATCGGGGAATTATTCACTGTCTTCAAGGTTGCTTAAAAGTTATCCTCTTCCAGTCTAATTTCAAACTTTCCAAATAACTAACTAGGAATGGAAACTTTTAAAGATTATTTGTCACCTACTCACATGTGTTTTTTTACCAGTCCATAAAGCTAAAATTGGAAGTATATTTAGTACTAGCAAAAAACCGACATAATCGCCGACGATCCTACTGTCAGTTCTTTCGTAACTATTGTTCGCTAATGGGATGCGGTTAATAATTCACAAGTACATTTTTCACAGAATATGTGAGTACATTTCGGGAAGACCACTCCACGCTTGCTGTCACAAAAATAATCTCCATCGAATGTCTAAAAATAGGTTTTGATTGCGTAGAAATAACATCAAAATTGATAAATTTGATTATCTAAAAGAGAATGTATGAAAAAAATGTAATTTTCCTAAAACAGCAATAAGACTTACTTAAGTTACTAAGAACATTTCTTATCTTAATTATTTTACTGCATCTTTTGACAAAGGCCATTATTTTCCTTATATTTATACTTTGCTGAAATTATTATAAATATTCTAGGAATTGTTCCGATTATCTTGAAAAATGTCTTGTGTCAGAAAGTTCTCTAAATATAAGATACGAATGAATTTAAAATTTTTAAAAAACACAACATAAAAAAGACGAATGCTTAAAAATATAAATAAAAATTGAAAGAAATCCTTTAAAAGAAAAATGACAAAATATTCACAGTTGACAGCATGGCATGTATCCTGTGCAGCGTTTTAATACATATAATTTCCAAAACTAATATACCACCAAAACATCAATTATTTGAGTGACGTTGCAAAATAAATTTTATTTCCTCCCATCGTTATCCTAGTTTTCAAACTCCAGAAAAACTAACAAAACGCTGAGTAAGATTTATACATCATGTTAAAACTAAGCGATCATAAAATCGATTTATAGTACAGGTATATCCGAACGATAAATTTCTGTGGCAGTTAATGTTCAGAGTACATCATAAAGTTACTTTGCTTATAGTTAATGTGCTGCGGAGGCAACGTGTGGCCAAAGAAAATTATTTTCTTACTTGAACCATCATTAGTCTAAGGATTTATTTTTATTCTATAAAATAAGAATGTATTGTTGAAATATGTAAAAATTGCACTCCTTTAATGTGGAAGAGAAACTGTAAACTTTTAAGATTAATGCCCAATATGTATTTTTATATGCAAGCATCTGCATGTTTTCTTTAGAAAATTTATGAAGGGTGAGTGTGTTAATTAAATGAACATAACCCTTAGAACATAAAACTGAAATGCTTTGCTATGCAACATTCTTATAATAATCAAACTGGTATCAAGATGACGAAACAAATGTAATACTTTCTATTGGAAATGTTATTAATATCGATCAAAATGTAATTTGAATGGCATTACTCAACTTGTTTAAAAATTTTATTACGTGAAAGCTGGATAATAAAATAGGTTTTGGAGAAACAATGCAAAGAAGGATTTTCCAAAAGTTTCAAAATAACTGTTTGAACGGATCTTTTCCGTTTAAACAATTTATTTTGAAATATTTCTGAAAGCTTAATCCTACAATATTCTACAATTGCAAATAAGTATTTGAATTATTATTAAAACGTAAGTACTTTTTTAAAAAAAATAGTTTAATGAAAGTAACTAAATTTATATTTTTACCTTTCAAATTAATTGAAACAAAATATTATTCTCTCCAACAAAACCTTTATTACGGATTTCTAAATGACCGGAACAAGTTGGTATAGATTTGGTATCAGCTCAGTCATGAAAATCACTAATTATCATGCATTTCCTACAGTAAAAATATCATTCTCGTTATTCCCTATATTTTCGTTGTTATAATATCGTTTTTGGAAATTAATTGACTTCGTTGTAAAGGTATTTACATTTTCTCGTAACCATTGCATACAATCTTTGATTTAAAATATCTAACAAAGTTGGTTAAATCGCAATTTAAGCTGTTCTGTCTTACTCACTTACTATTTTCTACTCTTTTCTACTTATTTTACTTCATTTTCTTCTTAAATTGTCAATTGAGTAAAGCATTTTACAATAAACGAGAAGAAATCAAGTTCATCTTTTAAGTTGCCTAGAAAAGTAATGTGCAGCTATTGCTTTTGTGAACATTTTTGTGACTGATATATATATTTTTTCATCATGTGAAACCATGATTTTTTCGTTAGGAGTTTTGAATAATTGAAGGCAACAAATTATTGAAGCTCTAAATCGTGTAGGCGATGAATGAAGGAAAAATGGCAAGGTTCATCAGCATCATTTAACGGCAATTTTTTTTAACCTGCTTTAACCAATTGTGCATTATTATGTACGCTTCTTCAAAAACTCGTGTAATTTTAAAAGTGACCTGTTATTACCAGCAGTGCTTTATTATTAAATATGCTTCTTTGGCAACAGATGCGTTTTTAAAAGTTTGACTTAGAACTATGGCATCATAGCACTTATTTTCATGGAATGTAATTTTTTTAGGAAATTAAATTACATTTTTATATTACGTTAAAAAAACTTTCATTCATTAACACTCGCGTTTAATAACAGTTCGGATAAGAGTATTTCCTCTTTACGAAATATAACTTCATTGGGGAAATTTAACTTCATTCATTCTTAATGGGAAACATTGAATAATTTCACTCCTTTTCTAAGATTAATCCATTATGAAACTACTTTTTGATCTCAGATATTAGAAAATAGCATTTGCTGCTTACAAAAATATTGTATTCATAAACAATGCTACCATGGGTGAATATTATCATTTTATATATATATATGTACATTCATTTTTGTTTCAAACCTGTTTAAATTGCTTAATAGCTTTAATTAATTAAGATAATTAATTACTTAAGAATAATAATGTTCGTGCATGATAACTTGAAAATTGCGATTGTAGAATTCATTTTATTTTCTTTTTTCATTACATTTATTAATTGATTTCTTCAGCGTTTTGCCATACTCAATGTCAATATTTACCGCATTTTATTTCTTAATTATATAATTTCAAATAATTTTTTGTCTCTAATTAGTTTGCACTATATGTACTATTATTGAAAAAGAATATACATCTTTGTGTTTGTCGGTTGGCAATCTGCAGAATATATCATTTGGCTTCCTTCCAAATTTTTCTCTGATATGTCTTCGGTGATGAGAGTAAACACTTCGGAGTCAATTTTTAGCCACTTTAATTAAATTTTTGTAGCACCTTTTTGTTTATAATTTTTTAAAAATATTATCTCACAAAATTACTTTTTGCGTCATTTTAAAAGCTATTTAAAAATTTAAAAAAAAATTCAACGATAAATAGTTTTTACCTGATTATCTACTAATTTTAATAATTTTTTAAAAATGCTTTGCGGAAATTTTAATAAAACTTATATAATTACGTCAAAGATAATGATAATTGAGAAGTAAAACTAATTAATATTAAATTGGTTTTTGACCCAATCCAATTGTAAGAATTTAGTCAGTGCATGATTAAAAAAATAAATCCAATTTTTAAAATTCCAAACAGTTTCATGTATAATCCAAATTATATTTTTTTAGTCATTAAAATTCCTAATAACTTGCATCTTTCTCAGTATTGATCATTTTAAGTATCTTTAATAGTCTTCAAACTTTACTCGGATCTCTTTTATGAAATTTCTAGCTTTATGCATCAAGTAGAAGTAAAAACGCTTTTGTTTAAAAACACTTTTTTTATGCTTTTAGAAAAACTTAAAAGGGAAAAGAAGCTGTTCACATAATAAATTAAAAATTGTGGAAGCTTTGAGTAGATAGTTTCAAAAGTCTGTCTCACTTAATGTGATTAGGGATTAGGGATATTTTTAGTGACGCACGAAAATCGAGGGTTTTTCCTCGAGCAAAAGAATGTGTCCTCTTCTTTCCCAAATTACATTCTATTCTCGCATCGTTCTCAAATGGAAAATCCGCTTCATTCTTGTACTTTTCACTTTTTCATTTGTTTTCAATTTAATTTTGTTCTGCCGAGGAAATTAGATTTTTCCATTTAATTGCTTTTCCTTCCTTTTACAACGCGTTTCGTTCATTGGGTTATGCTTTGTTTGATTAGGGAACAGTTTTTACTAAATTCTCCAGGATTCACAAGGTAGTAAGAAGGTGCAAAATTGGAAATATTAATTATTTAATGAGAAGAGCAAATGAATAAAGGACGTATATGCTGTTTCTTCGATACTCTGATGTCAAAATAAGATTTTTTCATTGGTCATATAAAAGTAAAAGAATAGAGAATATTCCTTTGTAGGAAATGAACTACAAAAGCAAGAAATAGTGTGATAAAATCTGAATATGTGACCAATGAAGAAAAATGACTGTTTAATATTACAATGTCAGTTATTTAATTAAAATAAAAAATAAAAAAAAGAAATTCTTCTGGATTCACAAGCTGATAAGAAGGAGCAACTTTGAAAATAATTTTCTAATGGGAACAGCAAATGAATGGCGCACGTATATGTTATTTCTTCGATATTCTTGGTTGTTTTCATAGGCAATCTGTTTATGTGATTTCATTATTTTTTTAATTTTTTGATTTAGTTAATTATTTTATTTATATGTCTATTTTTTGTAAGCAACCATATCTGATGTTGATGTAAAACTGGTGCAAGCAGGCATCTCACTTGCTCTCCGTTAGCGGCAAAAGGTTTTATCACGTGCGCTCTTTGGCAGCAGTATAATTCTATTTTTTAAATATAAAAATATAAAAAAAAGAATTCGATGGTTTACGTTGTTCGCTCTAGTTAACAGTATTTTAAATATATTATGTTTTATCTTGTTAGCGGCATTCTTTAGTATTATATTCTGTGTTTCCTTATACCCATGTGATCGTCTTCATGTTTTGTATATATATATATATGTGTGTGTGTCTGTGTGAAAAATAAACAAGAAATTAAAAGAATATTTCCTTGGAGTAAATACAAACACACACAGCGCTATACCATATACGTGTAAACACAATCTAAATAATGTAAAATAAGAGACGTACTTTTGTATGAAATGAGATGCTAAAGCAAGAAATGTTATGATAAAATCTGGATATGTGACAAATGAAGGAAAATCAATGCCGAATATTACAAGGGGTGATCAAAAAATGTTTACAAGACAAAGGAAAAAAGCTTTATCAACGAGATACAAATGGTGATTCAGTGATATATGTGGTGGCACTTCTCTACATAATCACCAAACCTGTTGCAGCATTTATCATACTAGCGGGACCAATTTGTTTAACCAACCCACTTAGCAATTAATCAGATCTGGCTATTGAGCCAGTTCTCGGCACCTTTTTGAATATCGCCATCTCGTATGAACCTTGTTTCGGATGTTTCTTCAATGCTATAAAAAGGAAATAGTCATTGGGAGCAAAGTCGAGCTGTTTTGTGAGAGGATGGCTCCAGATTTCCCATTTAAACGCTTCCAGCGATCTCACCGTCTGCTTCAAAATAACGACACTACTTTTCCATCTATTGTTACTCATTGCCTCGCCCTCATACACTTCATTAGTTTGTCTGTGAATGTCTGAAGGGGATACTTTCTTGACCCATAGAAATAGTATAACGGGTCACACCTCTGTACTGACTTTTCTAGGAGTTTTGCCTTTGCTGTTTCAGGTCTCCGTACTAATACTATCTACTCGGGTGACCGGTCTAAATGAACTAGGACCTGTGTCTCCACTCTGAGTAATAATATTCCCATCCACAATTTCTTCTTTCCAAATACTGCTGCTTGTAATCTGTTTTTCAATAACTTCTGATACATGCTATTTCTCCGATACTCTGTTGTCAAAACATTACATTTTTATAAACGATCTAAGCATTCCTTTTTGGAAAATCAGCTGCGAAAGCAAGAATTGTTGTGTTAAAATCTGAATATCTGACAAATGAAGGAAAAGGAGCGCCGAAAATCACAAAGTCATTTATTTAAGTAAAATAAAAATGAAAAAAAAATCAATAGTTAGTTACTTTATTTTGCAATTTTACGCAGATTTATTTGTAGTTTGTCAGTTCAAAGAAGCTTTTTAATCAAATAAGTATTCTTCAAACACGATTAAATAAATAAAAACGGTGCTAAAACAATTTTAACTTGAAGGGGGATATTAATTAAAACATTTTGTGAGCTTATGGAATTAATTAGCGTTAGTAATAACAAACAAAACGATTTAAGAATTTTTTAAGTTGAATATTTTCAATAACAATCATCGAATTGTTTCTCTAATTAATTCAATTATTTATAACGGAAATAAATCGAGCACGTTGGTTTTTTAGGCTTATTTTTTTAACAATGCAACTTTTAATTTAATTTGTTTATTGTTTATAAATCTATTTTTCCAAAACTTTGTAGCTGTTTCGTCTATAAAATGTTATAATTTATCCATTCAAAATTGTTTTGAGTTTTTTCATTGAATTGAAAGTTCTTCACCTAATTTGTTGGATAATATTTTCCGGCTCTTTTTAATTTTATTAAGTGCAAAGACATACGCAAATTGTGTCGCAATGAATGAAAATTCATAATTAATTGAAGGATGTTTTGTTAATTGAGAAAAATGAGACATTCGTTATGATATTTGTAACATTAAAAATGTGTGTTAAAAGTTTTTGTTCAAATGTTTAAAGATTTTTTTTAAACTGAATGTTTAAGGAAAAATTACATTGCAAAGGATGAAAACGATAAAACAATGCAACTATGCTTCTGGCTTATATATGAAAGTAAATTAATTTTATATTCGTCTATAGTAAATTTCCAGTTAATTTGGTTTGAAAATTTAGATATAATTTAGTTTTAATAACAATTTTCTATTTTTTATTTCAGTCAAAGATCATTAAAAGATTTACTTTGGTCTATCAGTAAAGAAAGCAGATCTTTAAGCATTTATATCAAACATGATTTATTTATTATGAATAAAATGCAGTTAATTGGCTATTTGTGATAAAATTTCATAAAATATAAATCAAAATATATATGAATTTAAGAATTTATTATCCTTAATGACTTAACATTGTCCGTTGTTTGGAATATGTCAATTTAAACCACACGTGAACTGTTCACGAAATTAAATTATTCTTTACAAAATTGAAATTGGTAGAAGTTTTTTCTAGTGGATTTTGTTTCAGCTTAAATACTGATTACTTAACATTGATATGAAATAATAATCATGCTTTGCATCCGATAATTTTTAATCCTCTGTCTGATAATAAAAATTAATGATAAAGATATCAATAGTTGCAAAGTGACTATGCGATTGAAATTGTCTACAAAACGTTTGTTAATTTACATTAAAAATTTGCTCAAATAATCTTCCCCATCAATATTGTGTTTCTTTTCTGAAAAGTTTACTAGAAAACTTCTCGAAACATATTATTTTGCGTCAATAATCAAACAAAAATTAACATGGAAAAATCTTTTAACCTGATCTTTTTGTTTTATTGTCAGATACTGACAATAAAATTTGATTCAAATGCTATTATATATACCATAATTCAAATGCCATTATATTAACTTGATTCAAATGCCATTATATTAAC
>JAPMOQ010009696.1:91272-160088 GCA_026543055.1 Argiope trifasciata
CAAGAACAGCTGGAAACGCATTCGCAAAAATCGGAAATTCCGTGCATTACGTATTCTTATGAATATTTTCTTTTTAGTTCCATAAAAAAAACTCTTATACTTCTTTCACCTGTAGAATTTGCATATCTCCCTCGAAAACAACTTCAGCAGTATGTATTCCGGCCATTCCTCATTCGATTTTGTTTAGTTATTTTCGGCACGAAAAGCTGTTTTGTTCTATAGTCATCTCGTATGTCTTGGACAGCAGATTGTCATCCATGTGACATTTCTTTTGATATGCGTTCGTTTATTACTCTAGAAATGATGTACTCTGGAAATTTTGACATACTGACGTGTGAAGATTTTGAGTGAGGAATCAGGATATTGTATTATTCCTGTTTTGGATGGAGAAGGTTTTTCTGTTTCTAAAAATAAAATTCTGCACGTCTCCTTTAGTTATTTTTGCTCTGCAGCGAAATGCAAGAATTGGCACACATAAAAACGGTCGACCTGACACTTTAAAAAATTTAATCAAGAGAATTATACATACATATGTCAAAATACTTATAACAAGTAAGATATTTTAAAATTAGGTCACTGTAAGAAACATTATTTCCTTTATCTTTAGTAACTATTCATGAAAAAAATTAATTCTAATCGGTTTAAATCGAGATCATTTCCTTTACTTTTAATGGCGTTTGTAGTTAATTTCAATTTCTTCTCATCGAATATAAAGGCACTTCAACTCGCTCGTTTGATTAAATATCTCATTCATCATACACCTATGTATGTCTACTTTCTCGTATGCGTAGTATAGAGAAAGTATAGTAACCGTCGAAAAGTTTGAACTCTAGATTTTTACGAATCTCGTTGTTTCAGACTTCCCTGAGATCGAAAAACACATTTTTTTAAAAAAAAAATAGCCCTTTGTCTGGCTATTTGCAGCAAAAATAACTCAAAAACGATTTGAGTTAGACAGCTAAAATTTTATATACTCTCTTCACATCAAACTTTAATTTTTTAGTAAAATCTGATGTCTGTTTGTCAGGTTATTTGAATACATATAAGATAAGAAGATAATTACACTAAAATAGGTTGATAAAATTGGGTACACAGATTCACCATCTATATAATACATATAGATGGTAAACCTGTCAAAGATCGCTCAAATTTCTATATGTATTGCCTGAATAATACATATAGAAGTTTGATCCCAACTCAACACCAGTTGACTTTCTATCAATCTGTACTTTCAGAAACATGCAAATGCAATAATGCAAAAACACAATGATTTAAATATATCAAATTTAGTAAAGAATTGAGAGACAACAAGTGCAGTTTCATGTCATTTTTCGTTGAGAAAAACGTATTTAAAATACAAATACGATTTTGGCATTCTATTACCAGCATAATAGTTATTCGCCAAATAATCTGCCAAAGATCATAAGAAAGATTCAGTCAAAATACTGAATTCACGTTAAAAGTTAATATTTCATAACTGTTGCTCCCAGTAACACGATATCTGGCAAGTTTACTGGAGAGTATGCGTGAATGTTTCAGGAAGACACTCTCACTGGTTTTCTAATTTAATGGATTAATCAGTAGATTTTTAAATAGTATCACTGACTTTAATGTTAAAATTACTTTGAAAAGTTGATCGTATATTTGTAAATTGAGTGATGTGATTACTCAGGACTTGATACCGAATGAATTTTCTGAAATTATGAAAGTTCAATCTCATTTTATCAAAACTTTTTAACTCTTCATTGTGATGTAAAAATAGCCTTCAAATTTCGAATGCACGATTTGGCATCATAACCTACAGAAATTGAATTTTATATATAATATTTTCTTTGCTAAGCATATTATCAAATGCCACACCAATGAACGTAATACAATGATATAAATACTAAAATGAAGTCAAAGCAAAACTTACTGAAATTATGTTTACAAATATAAATATTTTGACAATCCTTTATGATTTAAATTATATATAAATATATATTGAAACATATGTTTGTAAAATTTATCTAACATGCTTATAATTATCAGTGTACTGAATATCAGTTTAAATTGATTTAATCGAATGCATAAGTAATAAAAACAACCGCTTAATGCAGAGGCTAAATCCAATATGTCGTTACTCGCGATTACAATAAACATACAAGACAGACACTCTAATTATATTATTAGATATTAAATTGAACATATATGAATCGTATAATGGGAATTACTGTCTAACTTTATCAATGGAAATAGGAAATTAATTACAGTTATTTCCTATTTGATTTGTTCCAATCATCAGATATGCTAAACTGAAGAGAATAATGAATTGGATTATTTCATGGTTGTGAGAAATTTTCACATTACTTCGTTAATATTAATCAGAAAAAAGATAATTTAATTCATTTCTTCTAATTAGTAATATCATGAATATATTTATTATAAAAAAGGGAAATCTTTCAGCTGTATAGGTATTTCCGATTTAATATATGTTTGGATACAATGCTCAAATGAAATTATTCGGCGAATTGCTTTAATCATATATAATTATTTCATTCTCGATAAGTTTATTTATGTTAAATTTTACTTAGTTAATTATAAAATGGACTTTGGGAAATTAGATTAGGATAATAATTGAATATATTGAAAAATTAGCATTAATAAAACTCGTATTTTAAAAGTGTAGCATGATAATGATTGAATTTTAAATAAATTGGAAATAATAAAGATTGTATTCCGAAAATTGTACTAAGATAATGATTGAATTTTAAATAAATTAAATATAATACAAATTGTATTATAAAAAAGTGCAGTAAGATAAAAATCCGAGTGTATCAAAGCAATTTTAAAAAACAAATGTATCAGAGGAAATTATTTTAACTTCTTCGTGGGAGAATATTGCTCTTGTTGGATGGAAATGCCTTTAATATATTGAGTAATGAATTTTTTTAAAACTGCCACTATATACTTCGAAAAGTACTTCTTTTATATTGTGAAGTAAAAATCCCTTTAATTATGTATACAAACATCAATAATATTTGCCCACATATGAATCAATGAAGCTGAATTGCAAAAAACATAGTTTCAAATGTTTCAAATATTTATTAAAAGTAAATAAAGAAGGCAAATAATCTGAATATCTGTCTCAAAACCTTAATCTTCATTACAAAATTTTACTATTATCTCAATAGCCTTATTTCATTAGTTGAAATATTTTACTTTTGGATAATATATATCCTTTCATCACTTGCATTGAAACATTTTGTTCTATTTTAGTAGAATACTGAAGCAGGAAAAATACATCAAGTAGACGATGAAAATAGAGGCCCAAATGTCAAATGTCTGAGTATGTCAAATATTTACTAACTGGCACCGTCGTTTCCCAGGGCAATATCAACACACCAAATATGTTGCAGCAAAGCGAGCACAATAAAAATGGAAATAAACTCCGCCTACTCCCTCCAGAATTTTCTCTCATGTATGTTCCTCTGATAAGAAACCCAGGCAAAACATGGTAAATTAACGCCACTTTGCCTTCAAATGCCTCCATTCAAGCAATCTTAACAATAATTAAGAATTTTGCGAGCTCTTACAGCAAGAATGAAATAATTCCGCTAATGTAAATCGTTCTGGTTCAAGATAAACAAGGGTTTGTGCACCACATGTTCTGCAGAGGCCCTAATAGTAGAGGCAGCAGCACCTTTTGAGACATGCTTCTCTGGGGGTTGAAGGTATTTCTATAAAAGAAGCCCATCGCTCCCTTTTAAAGTACCCGTTAATCTATTTCGTTGCCACGGCTTTAACAAAGCCATTACTCAGAAGCCTTGGCGAGGAAAACACGAGCAGCGATTAGTTGGACGAAATGCGGGTTCTTATTAGTTTGGGGCCATAAATCGGTTGGAGAAACTTAAACACGTAGCACTCTTCTGAAATTACCACGCCAAAGAAAGTATTTGCAAACAATGCATTGCCTCTGTTAAAACGTATTTGTAGAAACGGGCGAATAAATTTCAGAGGAATTTTGGACAATTTGGTCGTGAGTAATTTCTTTTTGAGGTTGGAGCAAAGTGATAAAAGAAATAAGTGCACGGCGTCATCTTGCCACGTTGAGTGTGTGTGAAATGAAGTGTTTGAACTGGTTTAATTGGTTACAAATCTTAAATCTCACAAACTATAGTGATGTTTAACTAATGGTATACAAATTGAGAAGGCATTTTAGAAACATTGTACCATTATTCTTTTTCAAACGTATCCTGATTAATTAATATAATAGCAAACAATAACATTTTAAACAAACGTTTTTGACGATTTAAAACTTTGCCGTAGAATAAAATATTATTTTGGTTCAATAACTAGCTGAAAACCTGATAATGATTTGAATAAACACTGGTATAGTCTAAAAGTTGGTCAAAACAATCGGGATTAAAGTTCTATATTCTATTGACATTAAAAGTTTTAAATATTTTCGTAAAAGTTAATAAAAATTTAAAGTTAGCATATTCAACTTCAATAACTAAATGCTCCGTAAATTGTAAAAATAAAATAGTAAGGAGGATATAAATTCAGTATGATTTTTCATCGGAGTCATAATGGAGATGAAATAGTATTGCAATTTGTACCCAATTTTTAACCATGGTATAAAAAAATAACCTCATGTGATCCATTTGCATAATTTTGAAAGAGGATGAAAATTATCTGTGAAGAATTTTATTGTGGAAAATATACATTTTTAAGCGACACACCAATTCAAATGTTACTCATGTTGCTTTTTGAAGCAATAATTAAAGCATAGTAGTTATTTCATGAAGAAGTCAACAACAGAAACTGATAAATATATAACTATTCAATAAATATATAAAATATTTAATACATGTCATAAAAATAATATAAATTTTATTTCAATTTAAGACCGAAATTTATAATTTTAGCTTAGTGAAAAAGTGGCGAAGGCTTGGATAAAAAATGTATGTTTCTATAAAACCGCATTTTCATGCTGACAAGCTAACAAATGTGGACTGCGAAAGAAAGAAAATTATGAGTAGCTTTAGACTTTCATAAAATGTTCTTAATATGTTATAAAGTTTCATTGTATATGCAATTTTTCAATATTCTTTAAAACTGTCTAAACTCTGAGAAAGGCTTAGCTTTCTTATATTACATTAGTCACATTGGGACATTTCGGGATGAGGATGAGAAACTTCCAGCATGGTGATTAGTTCTCGCCACACTGCAGGATACATGAAAAGTTGTGTGTCTGGATCCTCCCCTTGATGTAGAGGCGTATTCCCTTAGGGAAGTACTGCTCTGTGGTCATTGATGTCCCTTAGCACTCAACCACATTTCTCACCAGTGTTGGTGAAGCGGTGATCAATTTATTCAGTATTATATATCTGTGTGCCTTCGTGCGGGTCGAGTACTCAGAGATAGGACTTATATTAAATATGACGATTTTAAGATTGTTCTTCTAACCTTTTGCGTTCGTATGTTTACTCTCAGCCCCCGAAGCATTTTTACCATTCCGGTCGTATGTCCTCTCAGCCGCCACAGCAAAGAAAAATACTAAACTTGTATACGCCTTACCTTAATCTCTTCTTAGGATATATCAGTTTACACTTTATATGAAAGAAAAGAAACGGTTAAGGAACTTATTCGTGAACCAAAACGGTGCTCCTACCACTTCATGATAACGAAAATGAATACTATAAATTATTTTTTTTTATAATAAAACACAGCATTAAAACATATTGTGTTTACAATATCGAAGTTTACAAAAGAATAAATAAATTGCGTTATTCCTTCATAGTATTGTATACTATGTATCTCTTCTCCCTCAGCGATAGTTAATTCAGAGCAGCACGACACATATGTTCAAATTTAATCCGACCTCAATGGGCTAAAATTCATTTTTATGCGAATATTTAACTCTATCATCATTTATTCGACTGTGAATTTTATATTATTTTTAAGCTGATCTCTGTTTCAAATGAGGAGTGCAGGATGTAAATAAACATTAAAGATCTTCTATTATATTTAATTTGGTCTTCTTTTACATTTTAAATTTCTCATTTAAAAAAATGGCCCTATAGGTTAGAATTTGTCTGACAAGGTTGGGACGGGTTAGTATTGAGAGAGTTAATTTTAAATCTGCGCAATTTTCAACATTGATTTAATTATTGAAAATACATCCAGTTTAAAAATATCCATTTAGAAATATCCAGTTATTGAAAATATACAGAACTTGACACTTTCTTTCACCATCACTTGCAAAAAATGAACTAGAGTGTATAAACACATATTCAACTATCAGGGAAAATATCTTTCTGAAAATGGAGCGATTTCATATCTTCCATGAAAGGCGCATTCTTCTGTAATTTATTTTTTAATTAATTGTAATTTCTCTAAACAATGTGGTTAATTTATTGTTATTCGCAAGTAATTTGGAAATTCTGTAGTGAATAGTTCTAATTAATGAGATATTTTAAAAGGGAAAAATTCTTGCAAATTGAGGATATCCTTTGAAATCTGATTCTAAAAAGGCATCGCAATTTCTCATGATTTAATTTAATCACTTCAAACGTTTTTCCATCTATGGTTCATTCGTAAAATTAATTAAGTATGCAATTTTAATTAATTAATTTTCATTTAATTTTTAATGAATAAAAATCTTTATCATTCCAGATTAGATTACGCATTGCGATAAAGTAATTTATGGTTAAAAAGAAATTCCTAACAAAGTAAAAATTTGATTGAAATTAACATTAAATGTTACCTCAATGAAGTCATATCTCGCACATGGCTGCAGGCAGAACAGATTTCTTCCCAATAGTTCTTGATTTAATAAAAAAGAGCTATTTCATGACTTATCACACTTCAGATATTCTTCACTGGGTACTATCTCTTTGATATAAATTGTATTAAATAGTTCGTGTTGGAAGAAAAAAACTGATAGTATCGTGACTTAATTACATTCGATCTCTTAATTTTGTTCTTGCAAAATAGCTGAATCAGAGGAATAATCTAATTTCACTTTCCTCCCAGAGTTAAAAAGAAAAATTTCTAACTTATTCAAACTTCCTATTCTAACACTTTTCACAAATTAGTAGAAATTAGGCAGTTGTACCTAAATGCTTCTAATTAAAATTAACCAAATTAGGGATACGATTTCACAAATTAATCTTAAAAAATTATAATACTACGAGGTGTTTTTAATTAGATTTACATTATGCCACAGTTTGTATTAAAAAACGATTTCTGTATTTCGTAATATATCCTTCAATAGAAAAGTAGTTTTAAAATTATTTTTGTGCTAATACAAACCTTGAGAATCTATAAAAAGTAGGAAATAATATGAGAAAATCTTTATTACGCCTCACAATATTATTTCTAATGTGAAAAATTAATTACAAAACAGCAAAAAACATTAATGTTTGATCGAAAATTTAATTAAAAATTTTTCTTTGGCATTTAGATAAATTAATTACTTCAATATAATAATAATGCGAATATTGACTCATATATTTCTTTTCAAATTTCTAATGTGCTTTATCAATTTTAAATAATTTCTTTAATCAATTAGAAAGTTCAAAAAATTATTATAATCTAGACAATTTTAGAAAGATTTTCAAAGTGAATTATTCCTCTATCAAGCAACCTGATAAAATTAAGTTTAATAAATTATTTTTAGAAATATTGTCAATTATTTTCTATTTTGAAGATGAATATATTCCATTTAAAAATTATCGATTTCTTTATAATTAATTCTTTAGTTAATTCTTTAGTTAATTAAATTAGTTAATTAGTTAATTCTTTATAAAAAAAATTCTTAAATCACACAAGTTTTTGTGAAAAAATGTCGACTTATGACTATCACACAACTAACAATTAGGGCAATATAACTTTTGAAATAAGTTCATTTGAGAAAATGCGCATTAATATTAAAAATATGCTTCGCAAAATATCAAATAAATTCAGAAACACAATTTTTTTCGACATATATTGCATCAAAGGTATAAATAATCCTTCAAGAGTAAATGTTAAAATTATTTTAAAAATGAATAAACCTTCATTGAAATTCTTTCTTTTTTTTTAAACAAATTAAGACATCTTCCTTTATAAATTGTGATCCATCGCATAATGAATATATAAATTCATGTTAAAATCACAAAGGAACTAATTTTAATATTCATCTGGACCTTCATGTGAAGTTAATGATTTCATTTTTTTTTTTCGTTATTTCTATGTAAATTGACCCTCTATATATTCTCTAATAATATAAGAATAGTCTTAATTTTTTTTTTAAATCGGGAGCAATTCCTGTTGCTTGCTTTTTTTAATGCATGTCCACCAATCCATATTATCAGTACTATAATATGTAGTTGTGTGTATAATTATATTTCAACTATACAATATCATTTTATTAATAACTTGAATATCACTAATATAACAAAATATTTTTAAAAATTTAGAATTATCTTTCTATTTTTATTAAACTGCATATTATTGTACAAAAAGTGTTAGGGTTATGAAGAAATTATATTAAAGATGACGATCATTTTTGATTGAAATATTTTTTTTTTCGAAAAATACAGTATTTCGATTAATATTTGTTTCTAACATAATAATAACATGTTCTGATACTTGAAACAGTTAACTGATCAGCACTGGTATATTTCCAGAAACGTATTTCTTGTTAAATAAATTTGAGGTTGATTAAGGTTGAAATTGCTTTTCCTTCTCGGTGATTTGTATATAAATATGCTTTTTTACGATATCATATACAAAATGCGCAAAGCTTTACTGAAACTGCTAAATGTTGATTTTATAATTTTAACAAATCTGCTCATTTTAAACATTTCTCATCCTAAAAAATCTATTTTAGGAACTACTTCCATGTCAGTCGCTTTGTGTGTATAAGAAAAATAATTACTGAAAAATGTAACTGTTTAATCAAATGAAAATTTGAGAGCCACATTGGACAAAACTTTATATTTCTTCATTTGTATCAAATTTCGTCAAACTACATTCTTCATTTGAATGCTGGAATTTCAAATGCCAGCGAAGTCTGATATGAAATTTCATTTGTAGATTTTTTTTTCATTAGGATTGATCTGCGTCAAATTTTAGATTCGTACTTTTTAGTGTTGTCTGTTTATCTTGCATACGTAATACTGAAACTAATTTTAAAATTTGTCCTGCATTATAAGACTAGTGATCAAAGGAGAGATGTTCTGATGTAAATTTGTTTTTCACAATACTGTCATGCTACTCAAATTACCAGTGATTGCAAGCATACGAGTAATTCTGTTGGAGAATATTCTTTGATCTTTGTTCACGAAAACATCTTTAAGATAGTGCACTAGATATTATCAATTTTCAGCAAAAAAATTCAAAATAGTCTGGTCTCACGAAATAAAATGAAGGAAATTTATAATTTTTACTTTCTCGTTTATGTAGTATAAAGGAAGTATAGCAATGGTCAAAAAATTTGAACTCAAGATTTTGACCGATCTTCATGTTATAGACCTCCTTCAATTAGAAGTACAAATTTGTGGAAAATATCCGTCCCTATGAGAAAGATAATAAAAACGTTTAGTGTTAAAGAGGTGAAATGTAGCATACATTTTTACATCAAATTTGTATATTTCCATAATATCCAGTCTGGTCGTTAGAAGATAACTACAAATAAGAGCTAGATAAATAATATTTGGTACATAGATTTAACATCTATAGTGTAGACTCTTGTCGTGTGTTGGTCTAAACCCACCTACAAGTTGAATGTTTGTCAATTGATACTTTCAGATATAAATATGATTATTCAAAAACGTGATGACATACTTGTCAAATTTAGCTTGGGAATTACTGACTATTAGAACAGTTTCATGTAGAAATTTTGTGTAAGTCAATTGACAAATACACATCTAAAATATCAATTCGACTTTTGGATTTGTTAAAGCATACCAGGAAATATTAGCCAAAACATTGCCAAAAATGACGCGGTAGACTCAGTGAAAATATTAAATTCAGTAATGCCTTTTCTGTTATGTCAAATTTATTGCGAGTAAGATTTTGGGGATCACTCCCTATGATTTTCTTATTTCAAATAAAATATAAAATTTCATATAAATTCACCTTAAAATGTTACTGTGATTAAGAAAATGAGACTGTGATTAATAATCTAATATTCTAATTTGCTCCATTTTTTACACAAAATCAATCTATGGTCCAAAATTTCAATTTGAGAAGACGAAACTGGTTCGGTCTGGAGAAATACTCCTTCCTCTCATAAAATAGCTTAAAAGAAAGTAGATCCAAGTGTTATCATTCTCAAAAGAAGAAAACGACTTTCCGAATTCAGTTTCGCGGACAACTTAACCTAGCGCAGGGTCAGAAGATCAGCAAAGGCAAGGATCGATCCCTGGAGAGAGAAGAAGACAGCACCAGGTCCCCACCCCTCTTTCGGATGCGATGAGTAATGAATTGGATGAACAAAGCAAACGTTCAAAGCAATTCTCTTGATCATTTCTAATATGAGATAAAAGAACCCTTGATCCAGGTGTGATAATCCTAATAAATGGACTCTCTGCACCATTTCTTTTTCCTCTTTCATAATTGATTTCAAAGCAAAAATAAAAAATTGGAAAGCACAAGTCCATTAATTCTAACTACTTTATGAAGGAAGGAAGATAGTAATTATTATTGTTTTTATACCGAAATGTATGTAAGCTATCAGCTTGTAACTAATTACAGGCTATTCTCGAATAAAAAGAAGGTATAGGGTAGTGTGAGAGTGAAATATGCTCCGATGAGAAATGAAATATGTGCCGTATCTTGCTCGTGTTGGGAAAATACAGAAGTAAAACATAAAATGGTGTTCGAAGCTGTTTTAAACAGATAAATATTAATTGTTTGGAATTCAGCTTATTTTTTGCTTCAGTTTCAGCAATTATGATGCATTATGGCAATATTGAAAGATTTTTTTTAAGTTGTAAAATTGTATGTTTGAATTTGAAGGATTGATTAATTAATGAACTTATTAAAATTTTACTTGACACTTATATTACTTTTGTAAACATTTGTATTTTTGAAATTCTAGATTTTAATAAAAGATTTCACATTGCAATATAATGCTACAATTATTTATCTAACTGCATTATAATAAGAGATCTTTGCATTAAAGCAACGCTACACCTATTTCACTGAAATAACCTTTAATGATCCCAGACTCCGTAAGTTTAACGCCAATGGCAGTCCATGTGAATATACAAACATTCAAATATTATGGGACAAGGGAGGTTAATGTTTGTAAACATGTGTAAACATCTGGATATAATGTTACGTGAGATAGCTATTCATGGAATAATTTGCGGTAGCTTAAAGCTGACGAGAATTAATTTTAATAATATTGCAGTAGTAATAATCTAATATAATCAATATCAAGATTTGCAACATTTTACAATTTTTAAGATATAAATTATTTTTTATATTTTTGCGCATTTTGGATTAACGATATAAATTTTTTTTAGTTCATGAAACATAACTTTCCATATTAGGTTTAACTTATAATTTAGAATTTACCGATTTGTTTGAATAACAGTTTTATTTCTTGATTCTAAGTTAAATAAAATACATGCCATTGAGCTATTGAACTTTCTTCCTCCCCCCCTCAAGAAAATTAAATTATACGCCCTCTAATTAAGCTGCTGACTTTTTTTTTATCCCATAATCTTTTTATACCTTTAGTACGTACTATGAAAGAAGGCAAAAGCAAAATATTCCTAATCTAATATCTCTTGAAAATGAATTAACTCTGATCTTTGCTTTCTTTTCCAATAATTTGTGTTGAATTTTGATTTTTTTTGAAGTGAACCTTATAATTTTAATTAAAATGTTTTCAGAAGATAAAGAACAACGTTGATGTAAGAACATTTCATTATTTTTACTAAAAAAGTATATGATTTTTGTTTCAAAAGCCTTTCAGCTTATCTCAATGCCTTTTTATTTTAAAGGAATTGCTTTTATTTTTGTTTTTAAACAATTGTAATGTATAATTGTCAATTCCAAGATAATTATAATAAGATAGAATTTAAGTTCAATTTGTTTTCATAATAATTAGTCCTAATGTGAATGCATATTCCATAAAAAATGTTTATTTGTGATACATTAAAATTAACTAATGCATCCAAATTGCAATTATGCATTTTAAACATTGCGATTTATGGATTATTAAAATAGAAATATAATTCAAAATATTTTGCCAAAAGTAATCAAGAAAGCAGTAAATGTCCAATTATTATGTCATATGCACGGGCTTTTTCTCCAAAATTTAATACGGGAAATTGCAGCAAAAATATTTAAGTACTCTTGTAATTTAAAAAAAAATTAACATTTGAAAAGTAATATTACTAAATGAACAATGAAATTTCACTACAAAAAAATAAGTGGATTCAAATAAATTTAATTTCTAATATATGCTCATAAATTGATTTTCACATTTTATTCATACAATATCGGTCGTCAATAAAAAATAAGTTATGTGAATTGAATACACCTTCCCGACAGGTAAATTAAGCTATATATAAAATCATAATGTAGCATAGAAATCTTCTGTTCAACGTTTTTTAACAAAAAAGAGATAAGAAATTTTATCTATATACATTTTTTAAATATTCTGATAAATTACATAAAATAGTAATAAATTTTGTGTCAAATTAAATATTGAACAAGTGTTTCTACTAATTTTAAAGCACTAAAATCATAAATACATTTTGATTCAGCTTAATAATGAACGTGGAGTTCCACAAGCTTTCTTAAATTTATAATATTATTGAGTTTTAGACTTCAGCTTCATTTTAAAGTTTTAACCATAAATTAATATGTATTAATCTCCTTTACATTAACAATTCGCTATAAAATCTTCTATTATTGAGGCATCCGCACACGCTGAAAAGGTCAATTTTCACTAATAAGGACATTTTCGCAAAATCCTTTTATTGGATAGATCAGTCTTTGTGCCTTCTGAAACGGGTTTACTTTTGTCTCTAAGTTAGTTAGAAATCAAGATATAACTGTTTTCGTAATGATCGGTAAACCGGAAGTGGATATTTAAATAACCCGGAGTACGGATTTAAAGTTCTAAAAACATGATAAAAATTTGTATAACCATAAATTAAGTTTTAACCATCAATAAATATTGGTTACTTATTTGGCACAAATAATATTAAATGGAGCAAGTAAATTTTGTCTTCACCAATAATTTTTTTAACACTGGGGTATGCTTTACAAAATTGCGCATAAGCCCAACACAAAACTGTGCATATTAGCTCAGAGAAAATTGACATACAGTTCAAAGATCGTAGTTGGAATTTTACTAGCCATTTTCAAAACAATGCATAGCAAAATAACTTTTAAGTGGACGAATTTCGCTAGCGGAATTGAACGATTTTCAGCAGATTTCATTTCATTCCCGCAATTTTATGGACACACTTGAAGGTCTGAATAAAGCGTGAGAAATTTATAAATAGATTTCATTGAAATATATTTGCTCGAGGAATTTGCAACTCATCCGTTTTCTGCATTGTAGAAAACGCTAGGAGAAATATCATTCCATCCAGACGCCTTCTAACAAACCATGTCACAAACTCGTTTCAATATAAGTAGGCAAATAGAGAAAAAAGAAGAAAATATTCTGGAAATCCCAAGGCAGCACATCAAAATGCACATATTCAATCATGGATTTGTTGCAGTTCTTTTTCCAATGTGACCAGATTTTTTTTTTCCATTTTTGAATGCGTTCCACTTCTTTTTTTCTATTTTTGTATTTTTCAAAGTATGTTTTTCTGAAGGGGAAAAAAAAGGTTAATACATGTAAAATCGATGTTTGTTTGTCTTCTTTGCAAAGCATTTTTCTATGCAAGTTCATGACATTTTTTTTATAGGAATATCAGATTTATTGCGAAAAAATCAATATTTAATCCCATTATTAGAAGAATAAAATTTTTAATTGATTATATTTCTTATTGAATTTACATATTACTATTTTCAAATAACTGACTCGTTATTTATAAGCAAAATTAAATTAAATAGAGACATGTAGAATGCAGTACTTTTTAGAGTAACAGAGTACAAGATTTAGAAAAATATAACTGCTCATTTTTAAAATTTCATCATTAATAAAAATGTATTTTCAATATCATTAAATATACATATTTTATTTTTCTGGCTCAATTTTGATTTTTCATTGTTTTTTCATAATATGAGTTTATGAAATAGCTAATAAGCTCTGAAAATTTTATTACATGAATTTCAGTAAAACTTTCTCACCCGAAATATATATTTTTATATTTGTCAGAAACAATAAGGAACAAAATATAAATAATTGTAGTTGTGCTATTAAAACAAAAAAGAGCATTATCTGATAACTAGTCGCTTTGTGACCAGTTAGAGGTAATTTCACTTTAGATATAATTTTGTCTATGATTCCGACAAATTTTCAGACATTAAAACAACTGCCCTGCATACATTTATTGTATGCATGAAATTTCTAACAGAAACCCATTCTATAATATCATAACGCCATTAAAATTTTGGATTCGTCAAACTTTTAACTTTCGCGATTTGTATTTTTTTTTTTTTATTATTCTTGTGAATTACTCAGATATGTAAAAAAAATCATTCTATAGGTTACATTAATAGAAGAAAATTATTTAAAGAAGCATTTATTGAAAAAAAAAAAAAAAAGGAAAATAGTCTGATTGTCAACTCAACAATGAAATCTTCTTTCCAAAATAGGTAATTTTTTTAATTCAAAAAATTCAAAATGTTCCAAGGCGATCTTATTGGTATTAATTTGAATATAATTTTAAAAATGTCCATATGGAGCTAATTTTTTTCAATAATTGTTTCAAAATTTGACTTAAAAAAAAATCCTTAAAAAATGCAGTTCATTATTTTTTAAAAATCAATAATTTTATAAAAGTTTCGAATTGCCTATTTCCCATCCCCCAAAGTATATATGTGCCAAATTTGATACCTGTAAATCAGGCGTTCAAGTCTATATAGCCCAAACATACAAGCACACATATTTAATTTTATTTTTAGTAATTTGAGATAAATAAATAGTACTAATCCTTTCTTCTATCAATCAGTGTATTTCCAATTATTTCATTTTCAATCCAAACTTTTATGTTTTGAAGTTTTTGAGTTGAAAACAATAATTGTTTACTGAATTCTTGTTATATTTAATTTCTGTTAAGTTGTTCAGCTCAAATTCGTGTTGTGGCTTCCTAAACTTATCAGATATTTAAGCATTATTATTTTAATATCTTTCATTTGCTTCCTTCATTACTCTCATGGGCCTTTTTAATGCAGAACAGTCAGGTTACCAACTCTGAAATCATTATCGCATAAAAATATTTCATATGTGAGTTTAGATAAAGCGAAAATAGTTATTTTTTTAAAAGCATTGGTATAAATATTGTACAGTGCAACGCTTGATTTTTATAGATCATTAATAGTCATTGTTAGCATAAGGTCAGTAACGTTACTGAGTCCTTTTCCTACAGAGGAGGTATCTAGTCCCCTTTGATGACCATCTGCTTTACCAGTAATAATGGTTACGCAAAATTTCATTTAAATCACATAGACATAACATCATGCTCATATTTGTGGCAAATCTTCAGATATAAGAAAGTGTCTTTTTGTAAAAATAAATCTCTCTCTCTCTCTCTATGTATATATATATATATATATATATTATATAATATTGAAAAAAATGAATCATTTAATATATTTTTAACTAGCTAAAATATTCTAGTTTTTCTTGTCGAATCAAATAGCAAACTCAGATGCTTTTTTTATAAAGTTTGCATTAAACAGAAGGAAAATATCTGTAGGTATGTTTAATTTGGTTCTTTAGTTTAAGACAGCTGACATTCAAAGATGTGAAAATTTTGAAACAATTCATATTTCTCAATTTTATGCCTATTACCTTTATTTCTAAGCATTTCGTAGTTATTTAATGTTATAAATATAAATTGAAAATTTCCTTACTAGCATAAAAAATATGTGCTTTCAAATAAATTCTGTTTAAAAATCAGTTCTCTAAATAAAATGCAGTTGACTTGAATTCATTTATTTCTAGATGCTTATACAAAAAAATTCAGGTAGGTATAATTTCTATGTAGTCCTTTTTCATTCGAAAGTCGTTATAAATTAAGAGTTATAAATTAAGTCGTAATAATGTAAGAATAAATAACATAATTGCTTTAAAAATATTAATGAAAATGTCATTTATTTGGAGAAATATTTTGATCATTTCTGAATAATTATTGGCCTTTTTCATTACATTGATAATTCAAAATAAATCTTTGAGTGTTCTAGAATAAGTTAAACTGTAAGAATCTATTAAGTCGTTAACTTAAAATTATATAGCTTTGTGGTCTATCAAATAATATTAACAAATATATTTGGTCAGTTTAGCTTGAAGGAAATTTCAAATTTGAAAAATATTCAGTGTTTTACTGTTTTGTATTTATTGCCAATTTAAATGAGAAGCTTTAAAGCCCATAAAAGTTTTCAGAGGAATATTTGTAATTTCATTCAAAATTCTGATATAAAGTTTATTTTTTCTTAAAATCCATATATATATTACCAACCTTTTTTAGCCTTTCAAGATAAATTTCCTATATCCATACCACCTTCTCAAATATTTTCCAATGTTTAACGATCTAAAGCCAGAAAAGGGGAGGGGGAGAAAACGTGATTCACTATTTGGAGCATAAAAATCAATCTCGTCCGAAGTTATTCCAAAAAGACACAAAAAAAATTCAATAGCGATCGGTTTAAAAAGAAGCAAAACTTCAAGAATTTTCGCTTCGTTCAAGCATGGCGATGCTTTTAAAAGTTACGTGGAAGAGGAGAAATGCCTATCAACCTCTTAAAGAGAAGAATCGGAAAAAGAAAGAAATAAAAGGAATGAAACTTATTTTCCACAGCTTTTTTTAAATAGCAAATTGTAAGAAGGTAAAACATCTTTGTGGTTTTGGAAGTTCCAGCAGAACCTTTATTCGGTTGGATTTTTCCTTGCACTTTGATCTTGGCCCTTAACTTTTTTTCGCCAAGGGTCGGAAGCTGACTAAGCAATTTCTGGAGGTACAGAATGATATTTGAAAAAAAATTGCCGAAAGGGGACTCCTTTTAACTTCAAAAGTACTTTTCGAGGCTTTACTCAACTTCTATAATTTCATATTTAAAGGGTGTACATTTGTATCTTTACTGGTTTATTACAAATCCATGAAGACTGTTTTTTCGATGGGATATTGTAAAACTAGTCAATTAAATTACTTAATCTCATGTTCATGATTCATGATTTTGTTCAAAAAACAAGTAATATAAAAAATATAAAGTCAATTCCTTCTTAGGTCAACAATGATAAATTTTATTTTTATTAAATAATTACAGTAAATATAAATATGTACATACAACTGACCGAATCACAATATTAAGAGACAAAAAAGAAAACAAATTGGCTTAAAATTTTCCATTTCCCTTTCTATATATAGTGTTGGATTATTATTTTTGTTTATTACTATTTATTCACTTCTTTTTTCTTTTCTAATTTATGAAATTTATGTTAGTATATAATTTCTCGTCACAAGAATTGAATTCGCCTTCTTCACCTTCACTTTAAAATTACTGAAATACTTACATTTTACCGATTGAGCTATTCCTGTTGATTTCGATTTTCATTACAAACTGCCACAATTCTATTTAAAGTATTAAAAATTATTGGATAAACTATATTAATATCAAGTGTTATCCAATACAGGATTTAAAAAGTGTATTTCATCTTGGATTGATTAATAATATTGAGAGTGTGGAAATTTTAACAGTAATTGAATAAGTTTCATAATGAAATTAAATTGCTTTGCATCATAGGATCATTAAAAAATTAATGTCCCTTTCCCTGGGTCCCCAACGTAACGTATACTTCGATTTACAAGCTGCCTTATTCTGTAATCTATTTTTTATTTCTAGTTTCTTATGCAATTTATTTCTTAAAAAGAAGTAGAAACATTTTCCCTAAGTTTTCGAAAATGAGTCATGTGATTAAGTAAAGCAAAGGGATGTCAGCTCTATTATTTATATCAAACAAAATTTATTTTTCTTATTTAAATCATGTTAATTTTCGAAATAATTATGTCCAGGCTTTAAAATGAAGATTCCTTCATCTCAAACAAGAATTATTCTCCTTTCATAATTTTATTACTTTAAAGATTTTGAAATCTTCAATTATTAACATGTAAATAGTATTAGAGACCAAGGTGATTAAATAGCAAAATATCATGATAATGAAAATGATTATGAAAAATGTTATAAGTCCGAGCTTAAAACTATAATATATAATATACTCTGATGGAGAAAAAAATCCCAACACTAGGAAGGAGCTGTGCTAAATAAACGAAATTTGGTAGGCGTGTTTATACATCTGAAAGATGACGCCGATTCAAATTTCGAGTTACGCTCGTAAGTGTGGCGCTAGTAGTGACGCTATGAACATGCAAATGAGGTTTGCTTTAAATAAGCGCTCTAAGGTTCGTGATCGTTATTTACAGTTGAGATTTGACGTAGTGGGTTAATGTTAGTCAAGGTTGCCTCTGAGAAGACGAAGAAGCCATTATCAACAGCTCACTGAGTTTGAACGAGGTCGTGTTGTAGGGCTACGAGAAGGTGGGTTTTCTTACCGCGATATTGCTGAAAGACTTGGCAGGAATGTATCCACTGTGCATGAGTATTGGCGGCAGTGGTCAAGGGAAGGTACTGCCTCTAGAAGACCAGGTTCCGGGTGGCCACGTAGTACTACTGAGAGGAAAGACCGTCGTATTCGGCGTGTAGCTGTGGTCTACGTACGTCAGTCTAGTGATACAACCTATTGTGCTGCCATTCATGAACAGCATTAAAGGGGTTTTTTTCCAACAGGATAACGCTCGCCCTTATACCGTTGTTGTAATTTAACATGCTCAACAGAGTGTCAACATGTTGCCTTAGCCTGCTAGATCACCAGATCTTTCTCCAATCGAGCACGTATGGGACATCGTTGGACGGCAACTCCAGCGTCATCCCCAACCAGCATTAACCGTCCCTGCATTGACCGCCCAAGTGCAACAGGCATGGAACTCCATCCCACAAACTGATATCCGATCCCTGTACGACACAATGCATGCACGTTTGCAAGCTTGCATTCAAAATTCTGCTGGTTACACCGGTTACTAATGTACCAACATTTCACATTTGAAATGGCTCTTCTCGCCAATGGCTCTACCTGTGATCTTGAAACTTTAATCAATTAAATATTTTTTCTAGACAAATATATTCCTAAAATTTCATTACTGTACTATAATTTTTTCTTGGTGTTTGGATTTTTTTCCCATCAGTCTCTCTCTCTCTCTCTCTCTCTCTCTCTCTCTCTCTCTCTCTCTCTCTCTGTTTATATATATATATAACATTCTAATAACGATACATTAATTCCCCTAATATGTTATTTAAGTCTATAAGAGGTAAATGATTATTTTTCTCTCAATCTTCAATAACATAAGATAAAAATGCGCGCGATTTTTTTAAAACTAGCCACCCTTGATTTTAAAGTCCTTTTATGAGTTAAACAGAAAATAACAACTTAAAATATCAGCAATTCCTCATTACATACGAGGTAAAAAATATCATTTCGATTATTAAAAATTAGAATTTGATAACGGAAATTGTTAAAAGTTAATTTACTTATGGCATATATATCACATGGTTACTATAAAAATTCCACTATAGAAATTGTTAAAAAGTTTTATATTGATACCAAATAATGAACGATATTTAAGGATTTTTTAAGTAAATGAAATATTCACTCAATGTGCTTGGATAAAATACAATGGCGGTTTCAATATAAAAGAAAAGTTATACGCTACAGTAAGTAATCCTGCATATGGTAATCTCCCTTTATAAGATCGGGCCTTGTCTAATAAGTTAAATCTATTTTGTTTTTTGTTGTTTATTTCACGTACTTGTAAACAAAAGAATATCATTAAACTTATTTTCATTTCAAATTCAATCACTAAGGAAGACTACTGGAAAAAAATGCCTCTAAAATGTTTCATAATGTTTGCTTTGTCAGTCGGTTTGAAATCAAAGTTGTGTCAAACCAAAATGTTCTTTAAAAAACTGCATTTTCTGTGTTTCCATCAAAATTATAATAGCTTTATCAATATTCTCAAAATAAAATATGAGCTGCAGTTTTGTATGCAAGATTTTATCTGGCTTAGGATGATATTTTATTTGTGTACTGCCTTTCTAATATATTCAGTCTCATACTTTGTGTTTGACCTATTTTGTCACAATATAGAAAGCTTCATGAAATTTGTTTATTTGCTATACATCATTGAATAAGATTTGTTCAAAATGAAAGTACATCTAAAATTATTTATTAAGCCTTATTTGATAGTAAATTTGATCTGAAATCTATACACACAAAAATATGTATGATGATTTCTTACCAATATGATATACTTGTTATTTTCTTGAAATATTATGGCTATTAAGGAGCACTGATGAAAGGATATGCGTTTCAGGAAATAATCTTACATACGTTGCTTTATCTGGCTTAATAAATTTCAATATTATCTCATGAATCAAATTCCAACGACGTTGTATCTTCGCTAAAAAATTCAGCCATATGTTATTTGTTTGACCTACTTCGTCACAACCTAATATCACTTATTCTGGAAACATTATATTGAAGTTGGAGATTTAGTAAAAGCCTTTTTACTTTGAAATAGAATTAGCTTGAAATAAAAGTATTTCTTAATCATTATATTTTATTAAATTTGAACTGGAAAGAAATACGCAGAAAAATATGTGCGGTGATTGCTTAGCAATGCGATATACAGGGCATTTTGATCAAATAGTAAGACTATCAGGGATCATTGAAGATGTATGCATTTCAGAAAGCAATCTTATATATGATGCTTTATCTGGCTTAATAAATTTCAATGCTATCTCATGAATCAAATGCCAGTGACGTTGTGTTTTCGCTAATAAATTCAGCCATATGTTACTTGCCTGACCTGCTTTGTCACAAACTAATACCGTTTATTCTGGAGCCATAAAATTGAAGTTGGAGGTTTAGTAAAAACATTTTTGCTTTACAAAAATTAAAAATGCGTTATTAGGCTAAGATTTCTGCAAAACGAATTCAGTAGAAAAGGGTTTTGAACTATATAAAAAATCTCCATTGACAATCCTCCTTTTACAAAAATGATGTTCATTGAAATGATCAGAAGAGATTACGGAAATATATTCTTAAACAATTATTTATTGTTATTGTATGTCAGTCACTTCCTTAGCATGGAAAAAAATAGCGTCTTTACAGCTCACGAAATGTAGCGGCAGCGTTTCAAATGAATATAAATAATTTATGAGAAGAGGAGGGGAAATATAAATAAAGGAAATATTCTTTAACCGAAATAGTGGCTGGCTGCTGCACTTCTTAGAGGAAGTAGGGGAGAAAAAAACTAACTTATTTTTATAAAATTTAGATTAGAAAACATTACGCATCCGTATGTATTTGAATAGCATTTGCATTTTGACATTAGGTATAGTTTAAAATAGCGGATGTTTCATCTTGCCTTGGCAAACTTCCAGACATGCGAGCAATTGTAAACCACAAATCTCCCCAGAGGAATTCTTTTTCTTATAATTTTTTCCCGGCATTCATTAATATCTGATTCTTGCGTATTTTCCAGTTCCTTGCTTTCTCTTTCAAGAAGTCCGTGCAAGAATGCAATATCGGATTGATAAAATTTTAATATATTCAAAGGGTATTTGGGAACCTTAGAAAATCTAGAATTGCTTCAATTATTTCACAGTTTCTTTTATATGTAGTATTTTAAATATAAAGTGTAAGATTAGTTTATGATATTAAAATAGCATAGATTTCTGGACAGAGATTAAAATAGTTTGTTCTGCTGTAATAAAATGATATTTATTGTAATTTAGTTTGAAAAGTAAATAAATTATATATATTATCATGTGAGAACATATTGTTTTTGATTAGGAAGTTTTGAAGCTCTCGTACTCAATGAACAATTGCTCGAAATCACATTGGCAATAAAGCAATAAAGCATAAATGGCAATATTCATTAATATCTTTTAATCGCATATATTTTTTTTACTTGCTTTTACCAGAATTGCATTATTATTATGAATGCTTCGTTGAAAGCAGATGCATTTTTAAAAGGATGATTTGCTTTTACCAATATTAAGTAAGGGAATTAAGTAATTTAATTTTTATAATATGCTCAAAAAATTCCTTCTCGTTTAATAACAGTTTTGATAAAAGTAATTCCTCTTCCCCCTAATGAGGAAATATCTCTTTATTTATTTTTAAGTGGGAAATGTTGAAAGATTTCACGCATGTTCTAAAATTAATTCACTATAAAACAGTTTTATGATCTCAAAAATTAGAAAATAGCAGTTTATGCTTACAAAAATATTGTCTTCATAAATTTTCCCTTTAAATTAAGATGTTAATTTTATTTTAAAATAATTTATCATAAATAGAATATTTGTATATATATATAGAGAGAGAGAGAGAGAATCCACGTGATTATTTCCACGTGACAGGATTAAACTTTAATGACTTAAATTAACTAAAACAAATAATGACTTAGAGATAATGTTCTCACATGACAACTTGAAATTTGCGATCGTTAATTTCATATAATTAATTACTTTATTTTATTTTAATTTTTAGTTTGGTTCGGTATAATGGTTTTGATCATATTTTACCAAACATTCGTTATACTTAGTTTTCATGTTAAGAACTAAAGCATTGTGAAAAAGACATAATTCCATCTGATATAAAATGTGAACATCATTAGAAAACAGAAAAATGGATTAGGATTATCACTAAAAATGCCATTTAATTTAAAAATAGTCTTTCCGAAATGAACTTATCTCTGTATGCAAAAATCTATTTAGTAGAAATTTGTATCTTATAATTCATGGTTGCAAAATGTTTTAAATTATTTCATGCCGTGGAATTTATTATAAATTATTTCCTTTTCTTTAAAGAAGACTATGAAGATATGAATGTTATCACTAAGAATTTACTACCAAACCTGCAGCAAAATGTAATTAAAAAATATTTAAAGCCTAAGCAAATAATAATAATAATTTTTTTGCAGAGGAAAACTATTTGAAACAAAGGGAAATAATTAAATTACTCTTCAAATGCTATACTATCGTCATTTAATCTATTTAGTAATTGAATTTTGCGACTATTTAGTAATGATACAATATACTTCACTACATTATGTGGTATAATTACCTAATCACAAAAACATCGATTTAGATAAATATTAGTGACATAATTGAAAAGATTATCATTTTCTTTTAGCTATATAAAATGAATTTTCTATGTAGTATATTTTTAATCATGCTTGATTAATTTAAAACATTAAGTGCTCGAATAACCCCTTTATATATTAGTAGTGTCTATTAAATGCTGTGCAAATATTTAATAAGGGAAAGCTTGAGATTTATGTAACTTATTGGCAAATAATGCCAATTAATGTATTAAACTAAAGATTTTATAGAATTTATTGCTGTGCAAATAATGTAAAACATTTTACTATGTATTATTGGATGATTATTCATTATTTATTGTCATTTTACATCAGATTTAATTGTTTTTTTCCTTTAAATGAATTAAATTTTTAATACGAAAGCCCTGTTTAACAAATGTTTGGCGCAGTATGATCAGATCTGGTCCTTGCGCCATAAAAACAAACTAAACTAAATCATTATTTATTGTCAATTATATCACATAAATAGCTGGTTTACCTTAAAGTATTTCTCACTACAATTATTTTATTACACATGCATAATTCTTCATATAATATACCTCATATAGTATGCATTAATATCTGTAGTAGAAGCTCTATAAGCCAGATAGCATCCCCAAGATTGAGGAATCACTTTTAGTCTTGTGGTCTGTTATCTGGCAATGAACCAACCATAAGATCGCAATTTCGAGCCAAGGTATCGCCAATCGCTACATATCTATAACATAGCTAATAATGATCTTAAAGGATTTAATATGCGCGCAAATGATTATGTATATGGTGATCTTTGGGTGATCTGGTGATCTTTCAAATAGTTATTATAAATTCGGGTTGAGAAGAAGAAAGTGCACCATTTTCCATAAATCTAGATTGTTGCATTATAAATTAGAGCAGCAAGACTCTTATGAATTCCATTTTCAAATAGAGATGATTAATTATATGTTCTTTGGAGTTTTGTTTTTAGCTTCTGGTATTTAAATGAGAGCCTATATTGTTTTCACAGTGTGTTTATAAACATACTGTTGCGAATTCAAAGGAGATAAAGGTATATCATGGGTTAAGTGAATTTTTTAAATTAAGGATTCAACATTGTTTAAATATTAGTTTTCAGATTATAAAAATTTTAAATCAACAGTAAATATTACATTTTAAAATTTTTTAACCAAGAAATTAATTATTCCTGTATAACTGAATTATCTTTAAAACTTCATAAACAGCCTTTTGGGACAATACACACAACTGACGTTTTGATATTTAATACTTTAAATCCCAAATTTAATATAAAGGAGTGAGAAGCGGATTATGAGGAAAGAAAATTTTGTCTCATGCTGAAAATCTATAAACTACTGAATTATTTCATTACTGAAAGTATATTTTGGACTTATTTCTGCAGTGTAACTGCAAATAAATCAAGCATAAAAACTAATGGATACTAATAAGAATCGGTGAATGACTACTAGGAATCAGTTTTTATTATAAAACTTCCATTTCTAATTCTAGTAATAATAAATTAATGTATTTTTGTGTGTGCCCAGCTTGTACTATTTTACTTAAGCTAACAAATTTGATATTTTTGAGTGCGAATGTGCAACTCGGTGCAATTCTTTTGGATTTTTTTTAAATAAATTAATTTTAGATGAAATTTTATTCAATCACATATGTACTTAATGAGTTGCCAAAAAGTACTTTTATGAAAATAATAAAAATTTTGGGGAACACGTTTTTATACGTCTTCTTAATTATATATATATTTTATTGTTAAATACTTAGGATATGAGATTTTAAAAAATTAATGCTGTAAGAGACATAGTATGCACATAAAAAATTCCTTCTTGCAATTTAAATGCAAAGCTTGACACTTTTTTACAAACGTGAGTGTTAAAATTACAATCGCTAAAATTGATGTAATGGATATAGATTGTAAATATCGTAAACAGAAAGCAGCATTTTAACATATTTTTGTAAAACCAAAAGTTTATCAAACCTTTTGATGAAACTTATATTTTTAAAGAGAATATTTTTAAAACTTCAAAATGAATTATTTTAAATGCCCTCATTTATCCCTCTGTAAAAGTAAACCTTACTTACCTAATCTGCATTTCAAATACCCATTAAGTTCCCTTTAAAATTACTTAAAATCAAATCTCAAAATATATAGATATAAAATCCCATCTTTTAGAGGTTGCTTCCCAAGTGGATTATTCTCCATCGATGAAAAAGAAAAAGAAAGCTCTTCCCAAAACTTCCCAATTATTGAGTGGCCCGCATTCCAGGCATCCACAGAGAAAGCAGATCAAAGAAGGCAGGGCATAAGTTTTCCTATTGGCCTCCTTTTTTTATTCCTCTACCAGATGTTCAGAGGCAAACTTCAAAAGATACGGCGACATCCAATCCGCAACGAGCCTTGGAAACCATTTTCTGTAATGCAGAGGAGAGTAATAATACTAGTTAGAGGATGATACTTGAGAAAGAAGCAACAATCCATGCAGGTTCAGATCGCCTGCTCGAACTAATAAGCATCTTAGAGGAAGAGTCCTGGAATACTTCAGAGGAAGAGGACCGACCCCTTTTTCCTCTCTACTCAAATCATTAAGGAAAAAGAAACAGGAAGATACAAAAAAAAAATCAACAGGAAAGGCAAGATAAATAAACAAGCAAATAAATGAAATAAAATACTGCACCGTGGTATTTTATTGCAATCATAGTAAAATTCGAGGGAAATCTGGGATGCCTGTTCTTTGTTAGTAATGAGTCACTAGTTTGTTTTAGATTAAGCTTGAATCAATGTATTTGGGGGTAGTTGTGGTTTAGGCAGAATGCAGGAGCTCTTAAGAGGGTTGTTCCGTGGAATGGAAGGAAGCATTTATCGGGGTGGGAAGAGTTACTGCGTCAGGGCTGATAAGAGATCTCTTTGTAATGGGAGTTGAGAAAAAAAATAAACATTTTGCTTGATGTTAAAATCGAATGTGAAGTTTAAGTAGACCCACTCTTTATCATCAAAAGAGAGAGGATTTTGGAATGTTTTCCGAATTTTTACCCTTAAACTAAATTTAGAACCCAGCAGTCCATACTAATTTGAGTTTGAATCTATTTTTGTTATTTCATTTCAAACAAATATTATCATTTTTATTTTTTAATGTATTTCTTTGGGATTCATTGCATTAAGAGGCAACGATATTTTTATGTGTTGGTATTTTTGCTTTTTATTTTGTTTCATTAAAGCATGAATTATTCGCATTTCTGCTCTGATCCTTTATAATGTATCCTTAAATTATCTTAGCAATTATATCAAAACATTGACTGCATTGGCATCAAATTATGATGTTAACTTATTTTGATAATCTTTTTATCTTAAGTGTATATAATAATCTGTAATCAGATACTGTCATGGAACTTTTATATCACTTTCAGTTGTCCCATTCAACTTTAAAATATTGTACCGTTTTTTTCACCTACTAAATTATATTTAATCTCAATTTGATTCTTATTAATTATTTGTAAAAATTAATACAACATCAAAGTCATGGCAAATTACTGTAAACATTTCTAAATATCTTACCATAAATTATATTTTCATAAATGAATTTTAACTTTACTATATAATAAGAAGCCTGAACGAAATAAGAGTATTTATCAAGATAGCATTAATAAGAAAAATAAGTTTTATACTGTTAAATTAGTTTACACGATTACACGATTGTTTCTAATTTTGATATCATTTGACTATAAATTTTGTTAAGAAAGGCAGTTTTATTGGAGATAAGAAACACAATCGCTAATCAGTATGGTGTTGGAATTATCAAAATATTTTAAAGCAATATAAGAAGCATTTTCAAAGTTAGTTTGATTTTACTTTAGGAAATAAAAGATGAAAAAGACGTTTAAAAAATATGAAAGAAATCGTCCATAAATGATGAGCACTTTTACAAAAATATACCCTGTGTGTATATAAAACTCTTGAATTACAAGTCGAATTTCTTTTTTTTTTTATTTCAATAAAATATTCTTCCTTTATAAAGAAATAATAAGAATGTTTTAACAATACGTCGGTCAAATTTTTAACTTGAAAATTGTAAAGGAATTTATATTTTGATCAGAAGATATATTATAATGTAATGGTTGCATCACTTGGAATTGAATATTAAATTACAAAATTCTTATCACTTTGGAGAAGTTAACAAAAATGATATAATTTGAATTGCATCATTTTCTTTAGAAAATATATTTTTAACTGAGCGAAAAGAATCATTTTACTGGCTGATTAATGTTTTTTATTTATAAAATTCGTTAGATTAATTTACTAGTATTCAAAAATTATGTATATTTCTCAGCAATCTTATTTTTTTATTTTCAAACTATTTTAATAACAATCAGTTAATTATGGATAACTGTCCAGTGGTTATATGATGAAATATCCAGCAAGCTTTTTCGGATAACGATGCTTTATTCCACAACATAACACAAAACAGGATAAAGTGTACACGGATATAGTAATTACAGATAAAACGTGCATTATTATAGTTTTTGCAGATAGCAAAAATAGCAAATAGCAAATTATTATAAAAAGGCAGTAGCAAAAACATAACTCTTAGTTTGCAGCTATAGAGCCCACTATGTTATAAACACTTCAATGAGATATTTGACTCGTTCTGTGACTTTTTTGACATCTATATTTTCTTAATAAACTATAGAAAATTTTTGAGCTTGCCTGTTGATAGAAATAGTGGTGTATTTTCCTGCGTCTTAGAAAATCCTTGATCAAACATCTGTATAACATTCAACATAATATAAATAACAGTAATTATTTTTTTATTTACTATGGGACTAATTAGTACATAGAATCAACATTAAACATTCATAGTAATATTGACAATTTTTCATGTGCATTAAATTTATAAAAATTATTTATGTATGCTTTAAAAAAATATTTTAACTATGACAAGAAATATATGGTAGTAATTTGACGAAATTATCACAATGGCATGAATGTGAATCTAAAAATTACCAAAATTTCTTATTTACAGCGTTTAAAACAAACTCTCATCATTTAGTCTCTCCTCATCACTATCTTCTTGTTTTCTAAATACCCGACATAAATGTGGCATTTTGTCCCCCTTAACAATAAAGACAAAGCTAAAATCAATCCTTTAAAGACCAAAAGTGGTTTATCGCAATTTCTTACATTAGCTTCTTTTAAACAAATGAAAAAAAACCCCTTTAAATGAGCTGTAAAACAGTTATTCCAAAAACAGACTGAATAACTTACAATACTGAATGAACTATAAAGTTAAAATTTCAATGAATTTCTTCTTTGTATGCGCATAAAAATATCATTTATACTCTCCGCAGAGTGCATTTAGGTAAATGTGTTTATTCTCTTCACTACATATATGCTGAAGATCCCCAAATCCGTTTTCTGGTATGTGATGAAAAAATGAATATAAATCACGCAATAATTCTCTAAAATAAGATGTAAAAAAAACCCCGTTAAAATTATATATTTGGTTTGGAATGTTTGCATAAACCATTTATTCCTATTACCCAATTCCACTTTGATTAAATGTGAGTAAATAATTCTCTTTGGAAGATAAAAACAAAACAAAATCGAACTTAGAAGTTGTATCTAAACAAATAAGCCATCAAGTAAGAAGGCAGACAAGAAGAATGTTACTGAAGTTGTATCGAAGAATGTGTGATATTTATGTATTCAAATGAAAAAGTATGTCATAAAAATCAAAAATAAAATCGTATTACGAATGCCAATGCCATAAAATCCCACTGCATTAACCTATTTGTTTTATTTAACTTTGAAATGGCTTATTGTAAGAAATGTAACAAGTAATAAATGGGGAAATAAACAAAAATGATTCGAAAGCAACCGTAAAGGAAAAATATGAACCTGGTGGAGAAAAAGCCTTTGGCGATTACTTTTACAGCTCGGCATTTATGCTTAGGGTAAACGACACGTTTATATGAAATGCTTCGCAGTTGAAATATGTTAGCATGTTTGTAATTTGCGAATTCGATGGCTGGCTTTAACTATAATTCATGGTTAAACTTGGTTTTTAGTGACTTAGTGTTTTTACTTTTTGGTTATGAAAACTTAAATTGTGGATGTATACTTAGAGAGACACAGCGTATATTATTATTCAAAAATATTTTTTAAATTGCTATTATTATTATTTAGTTATAATGAATCAAAATGCTTTCGAACACTTTTCTTTTTAGATTATATTAAACAAATAACTATTACAAATCTCTTAGCATTAATTAAATATAGCGTTTGATCATATTAAATGAAATTCATTTTCATATTTATATATTTTTAAATAAAAAAATGTCAGAATGGGGTATTTTAAATTGCTCTATCTGAAAGAAAAAGTAGATTTTTTGAGCAATTTTTCTGATTCTGTAGTCACATACAATATCGGAAAGAAATCCTGGTGCATTTAAATAACCACTGTTCCATGGTGAGCCGATTCGATTTTTTAGCCAAAGGATCGCCAAGGCCAGGAGTTATCAACCTGGAACCTAATTGTCTCGATTAAAAATATCAGTCAACCTCTCTTTATCCAACTGCAAAGCAGCATTACAGTCAGAGGGGTGCATAAATGTGTACCTTTTTATTTCCTAAGCTGTGCTATAGGATTTATGTAACATGCTATCCATTTCTTATAATAGAAGTAATTTTTTATTACAATAAATGAAACTATGTATTGAAACTCATATTTTATTTATGAAAAATTGAATACATTTTATGACAAAAGTTTATCTCAACGTGTATGTACACAATCATTTTTTGTTATTATGAAGGTATCATTATTTAATGATGCAAAAAATTGGAGGAAAATATGACATACAAATTATAATAATCATTACTTATAATACTGCGGAAAAATCTCAATCTGGAAATTTTAGGCTGATGCCAATTTATTAGTTGAGACTCCGTTTCAGTAAAAAGAAAAAAAGAAAGTAAGTTCGAAAAACTTGCTTGTCAAAAATAGAAAAAGGCGCGTCATACATTTCTGTATTAAAAGGAAATGCAAAATGCAGTTTATTAACCCAGAATTCAGTTTCCTAATTGAAATAAAATATTATCATTATTTATCCATTCTAAATATAAATTACATTTTTCAGAGTTTGAAATTCAGGGCATTGTAACAATTCGAAGTTTTTCAGCTTCTAATGTTGAATTGACGTTTATGTGTTTTTTACTAGCTTTTTCGTCAGTGATTAGAAAATATTCCATTCATTATTTGGCTAAGTTATTTCTTTATCTTTTCTATTCGACAGCTTTTTAAAAAAACTGAAAGAATTCAATAGAGTGATGTGAATTGCATATTATGCCCACAAAAGTAAGAAATATAAATAAATTTCTTGAAATTATGTTAACAGTGAAAAATAAATATTAACTGCAATTTAGTTTTGTTTAATAATACCGGCTGAAGGTTAAAAAAATATATCAAAGTTTTCAGTGTCTCATTATGAATTGCGATAATTTATACTAATCATTTCCATTTTATTTAATCTGATTATAATTCACCATTATGAGCTGCTATAAATCAAAACTCTTTGAAAAAGAAAAATGAATACAGCATACTATTATTACAAATTGAAATTGGAAGTAACTTTTAATGCACCGTCATAATGAAATGTTGATATGCATACATTCTTTTTCTCTTATAATGTCTTATCAATTACTAGCCCTACGAATCCATATTCTTCAAAAACCGATTTGATTTTGGCGTTATTGGGTCGCTGAAATTTAGGGGTAAAATACAATTCACTGTCACCGCTCACAATGATGGACATTTTTTTATTTTCGTGAATTTTATCCTCGAATAATAAAGCAATAAGATTCTAAAATAATTAGGCCCTTAGAATAACACATACGCTAAAAGATTTATTTTATACTGTTTCTATTCCTAAATATGAATATTAAATATAAAAAAGGAGTTTAATATTTTATTTTATAAAAACAGTATATTTCATATTATCTGCAGTATATGCCATTTTTCAACAAACTGAAATGGTTAGCAATAATAAAATGACCATAAAGAAAGCCATACTCTCAAGGTTATTTTCGTATTATTGTATAAGAAATTGTGTTTTTCTTAGATATTCTGAATATGGAAGGGTTCATCATTTTGAAAACTTAGTAAGACAAGTTCACAAAATTCTTGCCTTTATGAATGTATATAAATTTGATTATTTGCCAAGTGGACAAGATGAATTGAACAAAAATCAATTTGCGAAGATTTTGTATTTTTATCTAATGTGCTAAGAATATTTTCAAAATACCAATTGAAATTAACATTTTAAGTTTTAAATATAAATAATTCCATATACGTATTTCTATTTTTTTTGTATTTAATTTGTTGAATAAATAGAGTAACAATTCAAGCTTTCCATTCAATATAATACATCAATTCGCATAGCATTTACGCATATAAAATGATAACTTTCAATTACAGATTACTTTATTTATATAATTTCATTGATTCCTTCAAGTGATTCCTAAATGAAAATCAGAAATGCAATCTGTTCTGCATGATCAATTTCTTCCTGAAATTGCAACTGAAATATAAAGGTGACTTCCATGAAAAGAAAATATCACTTTTCTACCAAATTATGGATCCTTGCATAATAATTTTGAAATCATAAAATAAACGAAATATTATTAAAATAACCTTCTTTTCTATGGTAAATTCTGCCCTGAAAGTATAATATTTTGATTGCATACAAATGGAAATCTTTGTTATTTGAAAGACCTTCAGAGAAAAAATTTAATCTTGTTTATATTTATCTTCATAAAGAACTTCTTTTTCATGATCACTTGATCAACAGATTATATCAATATTTTATACATAATGGATAAATGACGCATAAACTTGACTAAATAAATTAGAGTAAACAGGGTTAGAATATATCAGGCAAAGAATGATATACTTTCATCATTTTGCATTGAAATGTAATAAATAATAATGAAGAACAGTTTTTTATTCAGGACAAGAGTAGATAAAAAATGAATTTTATTACAAAAGTTAGATACAAACAAATATACTTTTAGACAGAATCGTGGTGAGGATTGAGACATTTGTCATACTAATGGACAAGGTTTTTGTTGAAGTTTTGGCGTTTTCTTTTAAGGAATGAATACGGAGAAGAAATGTCCAAACATTCACTCTCCAAACTCGCAATTTTGCCGTAGCCGTCGATCAGCTCATTTCAGTGGATTCAAGCATCCCTCCTTTTCTTTCAAATCATTTGAATAACTCTTTGAATAAAAAAATTTTCTGCAGCAGATTTTTATTATATATCTTTATCGAAAGTTTTGGAAGTTTTAATTACAGAAGTTTTCATCTCTTCTTTAAATAGAAGAACTTGCTTGGAGGTCAATGCTTCTAGATCACTCAGAGGTTCAAATCCATCACTCATCACGAATGGAACCTTCCTGTGTAGAAGAGTTAGGAATTTTTGTATACCGATAAGACAAGTGCCTGTCTCAATCATGGTTATAAAATTACGATCCTTCACGCATTGAGGGTGGCAATGTTCTTCGTAGTTGAGATCGAAAATCAAGGTTACAGATATGACAAGTGCCTGACTTCATCGTATTTGTAAAATTACTTTGAAATGGATTAACCAGGTTTTACTAGAGACAACGTTCATCGTAGTTCAGATTGGAAATGTGGTTCTTCGATATGACAAGTTCCTGTCTTAATCATGTTTATGCAAGACCAAAGCAAATTTTTACTATGAGAAATCTCTTATAAAAAATAACATTTTAAGCACGCACCAAATCTTATAATTTTAGTCTGCTATTAAAAAGAGCAAAACTATATATTCCTTCTAATAAACACAGCCAAGTCCTCTATATTAATTAAAACGTTTTTGAAAAAAAAAATCAGTATCCTTATTTAGTTCGCTGTTATTAATGGAGACTTTATGCTTCAAATATTCTAACAGAAGTAATTTGATTTATGTTTAGAAGCAGTTTGAGTCATGCTTCTGCAGAAATATAATTCAAAATCTATTCTTCTCCAGAATATTATAACTCACATCTCGTAACATGGCATATTTGTATTATTAATCATGGCGTATTGGTATTATTAACCATGTATACGACTTTAAAGCATTCCCTTACAGACCCCCTGAAGAACATATCCTATCTCCTTTCACCGTAAATACAAAATTCTAGTGTCTATAAATGCCGTTAAACAAAAATGGCCGATGAGAGATTCAACACCACGACTTTTATGTATTCAGCAACTTGGGAAAAATAGAAGGAATAATAAGACAGCAGAAGTTTATGTCATTTTGCAACAAGCTGAAAGGATGAATAATAATAATAAAAAAAAGCAAAAGGGGGAGAGAGTCAAGTCCGACCCTCAACTAAATTGTTTCCCTCACATGTTTCGAGCGAAGACAAGTGGATGATAAGTTTTTACGAGCAACCGGAGACTAATGTAGGACTTGAGTCCCCCGAGGCGGTCTGCCTCTTATGCTCTTTTATTTTAATGGGACACTGGAGACTGCCTGCCGCTCATAACGGTTAGCAAATAGAAAAAGGGGAGATGAAAAAATAAAATAAATCCAGCAAAATAAAGCATGAAGAAAAAAGCCACGAAACTTTCGCATGTATCCGGCAATAAAATGGTTCTGTAATCGTAAGCTCCGTTTTGGTGCAATTGTACGTTAGCGATATGGCCTATGATGTTCTTTGTCCATTATGTGGCACTGCCAGTAAAATATACGACATTTTTTTACTGGAGATATATGCATAGGAAAGAGGGATGGGTCCGCATTTGGATAAAAATCCTCATGTTCCGACCGACATCCATAAATCTGAGGACCATGATTCGTTTCTGAGGTTGGCTTTTTTTTTTCTTGTTCGGAAAATGAGATCTCTTCGCTTGTGTTAGGACTTTATGCCTTCCTATACTAGAGGAGATAAAAAAAATATTGTTGCTCGTAGAGAAACGTAAGCTGCAATTTTTCTAATGACAATCTTTTCCCAGCATAGTGTTTTCTGCTTTGTGTAAGATGGAAGAGATTTGTTTAGCATATTGTTCCTTTTCACCATTATTTTTTTAGAGGATCAATAATCATTTGAATATATCGAATATTAGATGTGAAACAAATTTTTCGATATTATGATGGTAAATTGTTCTGTGCTTATTATTTTGAATAAATAAATAACAAGGAATGAATTTTATGTCTGTTGAAGAGATAAAAAGGAGGTATTTCCTTGTAGAAAAACGTGGCACTTTTTCTAATAAGAATTTTTTCCCAGCATTGTGTGTTCTGTTTTGTGTACGATGTCAGAGATTTGTTAAGCATATCATTTCTTTTCACTTCCAGTTTCAAAGATGTTAATAATCATTTGAATATATAGTCAAATTCACTGAATATTTCATGTCTATAACAAACTTTTGGATATTATAATAATAAATTTGTCTATGAGTGGTATTTCGAATAACTAAAATGTCAAGGAATGGATTATTTTTATTTACACAAATTAAATATGTTATTTTCTTGTTATATTTTGCTATCAGGCGATTGCTTGTTTCTTGTCTAAATATGGTGTTCATTCTGTTTAAAAAAGAGTGATGTCATTTTCTAATGCAGACAACAACAATCTTTATCAAAATTATTTACATAAATTTTATACACATGGACAATATTTGTACTTTAAATCATTTAATGAACTTAAACAGTTATGTCACAAAATTACAATAGGATTTGCTTTTCACATATTTTCTAATAAGCCTTTTTAACTGACTTCCAAAGTGCTAATGTATTCAATATAGCTTTTTCTTTAAAGAAAAATTACAATTCTCGAATTAGTTTATCTTTAAAGTCAAGCAAGTTTTTAAAATTTTTTAGTTCTTAAAATATTAAAATTTAATTTTTTCTTGGAAAATATTCTTCTTTTGAAGTAATTATATTTTATGAAAAAAATATTTGATACTTTTAGAAACATTGGATTATTTAAGTTTAAAATTACACCGATTATTTTGATTACACATATAAAAATTTTAAATAGTATAATTAATATATACATTAAAAACCATTAAATGAGACCAAACTAGATTAGACAAAATTTTTATTTCCAATTACAAGAGATAAATAGCTACGAACATTATCATATTCTCTATAGATATGTTTAAATATTTTTGGATTTCAAATATCATCATTTGAAAATTTGTTTTGAAGGCATATAAGGCATTGTCTGTATAAAAAATACGTTAGTATTACAGAAAATCAGAAAGCCTGGAAGCATTTCATTAAATAAATTCTTGTATGATTCATTTTGTTGTACAATTCATTAATTTTAATGTGTAGTCACATTACTAAACTGCCAAATTAAAAAAGTAGTTTGTTTAGCAAACCATAGAAAATTAATTAAAACTATAATATTCAAGCCATCAAACAAAACTTGTGATGTGGGGCAGTAATTTCTGAGACGATGTTTCGTAAGTTTGGTTGGATAATCAAAATTATAATTAAGCAGATGAGCTAATTTAAATGAAAACAACTAATAAAATATGAAACTTACAGACTATATTAAGTACACTTATGCTAACATAAGAGAGATAAATATTCATAAGGCTTAGTACGGGGTGAATCGTTGTTTATTAACTTTAGAATTTAGATAATGAAAGTTTTTGAATTAATTATAAATGTAAGAGGAATACTTTATCTCCTTTCTGCTGAAAATTTTATTTGAATTCCTAAAATTGACTTGTCATTACTAATCAATTTTGAAAAGAGTAATATTTCTTTGACTTGTACAGAAAATGATTTGAAGTTTTATTTTATAAAATATTTCTTTCTTATTCAAATTGGATTATTATAATAGTATCATTTCATTCAAAATGTGAATAGAAGTATTTACTGTCATTGCTTAGATAGTGAATAATTAGTAAAAATTTGGATTTAAAACTATTCAATCAATATAAAATTCAAATTCGGTTATAAACCGACTGAATATGCATGATCTAATCACGAACTATTGACTGAAATAAATATTTATGTTTGCTGTGAAAACCTTTCATTATATCATTTTCAAATAATAGAAATTTAATCAAAGCCAAACAGAAGAATATGCAGTAAAATTTATATTTAGAAAGCAATTTCAATTTAATTTTCAAACAAAAATACTGAAAAATATTAGCAAATATTCAAAACAAATCTCTCTGCAGTGATCTCATGTGGTTCTCGGTGGTCTAGTGGTAAGGTTCCATCCAAAAAAAACCGGAGAGATTCAGGTGCTTTCACCAAAGAACCAAAGTGTAAGCGGGTCTGGTACTTGTTAAATCTGTCGGAATTAAACTTTTACCCACTGGTGTGGTGTGGAAATTTGTAAAGACTTGGATTGGGGGTGATAGCTCATATTCCTCCTCGTTGTCTGGCCACATTTCAAAATTACTAATTTCGTCCCAAAATATCCATAATTTTGCTTTAAAACGGGACGTAAATATTGTCACGAAAGTTTAAATAAACACACGATCAGCTTTAAACTAACAAACAAGTTTATTGAAGGAAAGTAGCGACTTTGAACTTTACAAGGTCGAGTTGCCCCCGACTAGTGGGTATCGGCTTTTGTACACGATAGGATGTTCGAGAAACAATTAATTTACATAACAGAGAAAGGTCTAGAATGTTAGAGAACATAATGAAACGATATCTAAGGAAACAAACTAAAAATCCATACTTTGGATATAATAAACTAAATATTCATACTTTGAATATAACAACCATGACAAGCTTCGAACCAGCAAACTCACGGTTTAGATCACGTGTTTTAACCATTCGGCCACTGAGGTCGGGGTAAACTTTCTTTATGTGGCAATATAACTGAACTGTAGTGGCCAGAAATGTATGTTCGTGCCTATTTTTTAACAAATATTTCAACCTTTCTGTCGTAAAAAATTATGAACTTGGGCTTGGTCATAAGAAGACCGAGTACACACATTTCAATTTTTAGAGCTCCGTGCATGAGAATTTTGTGGTTTGTTGTATAGTAAAAAATTTATATGCTCTTTGAATTAGCCATTTTTAAACTAGCAGAAGGAAAAAATGGTTCAGAACTAAAAATCGAGTAATAAATAACACAAACGATTTTATTTATTGAAGTCATTGCATTGATGGCATTCATGCAAAAATATATATCAACGGAAGGTCAACTCTGTGTGGGATTTAATTCAAAATTTGATACGGATCAACACTTTAGATGCTAAACCAAGGGATTAAATTTCAGTTATATAGGTATTATATTTTTCATTTATAATGAGTATAATATAGTTGAGTATTATAGTTGATATGAGTGCACTATAGTAGTAAATAAGTATATGAGTATATTATAGTTGAGTATAATCAACTTTTTTCTCGAGCATTCGGGCGAAAAGATTTCTTATGAATGCATTTTTCCTAAAATTTGATTAGAAAATTACACAGTTTTACTAATATAATTATACACAAACTTTCAATAGTAGTTCCTAGTATCTGGTATAGTTATTAATATAGTTTTTAATTAGAGTTTGTTTTTCATTATTATATTAAAAGACGGATACATTTTTTCAAAACTTTTCTTCAGATTGAGGGGTTTTTGAATGTGGAAATTAGTCAAAATCTCGAGTTAGAATTTTTTGACAGTTACGGGTCTTTCTCTTTGTGTATGAAAATGTTAAAATAATATCATCCCTCAAGATAAATAATACTGATTTATGGATTATCAAGAACTGAAGGGAGGATTTAAATATTTAATGCCTTAACGGATTTTAATATAAAATCTGGCCTATTGATGGATTTTAGCATCTTTCTATTATTCTGATCTAGAAAAATAGTATAGTTTCCCACAGATTTAAGAGATGTACTATTTACTTTCATTTCTTTCGCATTTTTTTATTAAATTGATACAATAAAAATTGGGGAAAAAGATCAAGGATTTAGATTAAGTCCTTAATAGGCTTAATTTGAGTTGATAGACTTAATTATGAGTTAAGTTTAGAAATTGGGCTCTTTTAAGTTAAATTTTAATATCTGAATGTTTCAGTTTCGAAATGAGAAGCAGTATTTTTTTAAAAGAACTTTTGACAATAATAAATAGAACAGCTTATATTGCTCGGCAATTTATAGTATTTCATGCTTAAATAAAATATTTTCTTTAATTTTTTTGTTTAGATTATAAATGCCGGATTTCATTTGAAAAATTAATGCTTATTTACTTATGTCTACCTTCTAAGAACTTAAAGATTTTAAGGCTTATTTGTATTATTTTTTGTGACATAAAAAATAATTTTAAAAAACAGCATGTTGAAAATATCTATTATTGTATGTTTTTTTTAATTAAAGAAAAGTATACTGAAAAGAAAAATGCTGATTTTCCAACAGTTAAAAACTGTTTTCTAGCAAAATAGTTTTATCACTTCATGACACTCAAAATCTTTAAAAATATTATTACAATATTCTGTATCTTATTTGTATGAATTCGGATTTTAGTATTAACCAACACAAAAACGAAAAAAAATAAAGATCGAGATTGTTAAATGTAGAAGACGATATGAAAGTAGCATTGCCATTTTTACGACCAAATATAAATGAAATTATCCAAAGAGCATCAAAATCAAATTTCACATTAAAAGTATTCTTATTACTACCTTGTAATTAATTCCTTTATATATTTACTGTTGTTTTTGTAGTACATATGTTTTATTTTACATTCAAAATTATTATCATAAACTACTTAACACATATATACGTATATTATATTAAATAGGTAAGCAAACCTCTTTTAAACTTTTTTTTGTTTGTGTGTGTTTTGCCGCCAAATTTGGAAATCATTAAAAGTGTGCCACGACAAGAAAAAAGAAAGAAGGGGAAAAAAACCCGTTAAGAATTGTAGTTTTAATGTATCCTGAAGGTCAAATTTCTTAAGATTGCTGTTATAACTAGTGTAATCTTTTAACGACTTTATCATCCTTATTCGTGCAGAATAATTATTGCCTTCAAATATTCACTTTAACCAAAGAATATAATTGTAAATACAAGTTTTCGCTTCTCTTTTTCAATACTATAAATCTAGTTAGATAGAAACAAAAATAATTCAAGATTCTTGAGCAAAGAATAATAAACTAAACAAGCAACTTTAAAGAAAATTGTTTTACTCACAAATACTTCTTTGGCATCCAAGTCTTTTTTACTGAAACACACTCCAAAGTTTCAAGGGTGATTCCTAAAGACATCTAAATCCGCTTTTCCCGGTTAGAGACGGAAAGTAATTCGATTTCGTAACGTGCATCTCCCCTCCACCTATTCAGTGTCAAAAGCATGCGTCGTAACTCGTCCTTAGTCGCATTTTTTACCCCCTCCCGTGAGGCCATTGTGAACTGTTGTCTCACTCGGATATGGTTGGATCCGGACGGCCCGTATTCAAAGCAGCTTGTCCAGTCGTCGCAAAGTTTTGCACAAGCCTTTTTCAGTTTTAGCCAAAAAAGAAAAAAAAAGTCACAGTCAAATGTTTTCTTTTCAAAGTGAAGCGTGAATACTACTTAAGTTCAGTTTTATTGTAGACCAAAGGGAAAATATTTTCCTCGAAAAGCCGACTTCAGCGTTACACTGTCTGCCACCAATTTTTATTTAACGGAAGGAACTAGTATTTTTTCCCTTCTTATGTGCTTTAGATGAAATTCAAATAAAAATAGATTTTAAAACAAGTTAATGCAGAAGCTTTTATCGTAAAAATAAAAGTTTAACTCCCTAGATAGTCGTTTTTGCCTTGTTTAGACCTAAAACCAGATCTGTTTTTTTTATTATGTTCGTTGTTTTTATTTTTTATTGTGGTTTTAATGTAATTTCAATAAATTTATTCTAAATATATCAAACTTTTTCAAATCTTAAATTATATTTTATTATACAAAAAATTCTTATATAAAAAATACTATTAAATTAATATACAAAAAAATAAATCTAAAAATAGGCTTGTGGCAGATACCTCAGTATTTAGAAACTACCAATACTTTTACCTAATTATAAAAAATAAGCACCAATAATAATTCTCTATTTGTGAGCCTGTGTTTCACCATTCAATTTTCAAACAGAGTAATTTTTTGTGGGAAAAGGGTTCTGTATCTGGTATCTCTTCCATGTAATTATAAATAATAGTAATTTAAATAAATGAAACTGGAAGAATGTTAGCCTTACATCCTTACAAGGATCGAATTCAATACATGCTGGATTCTAAACTATTAGCAGAAAATATCCAACAGAGCTGTTTCGATGTCTTCAAGTTTAATAGTTTTTATAAGCTTGCTATAAAAATAAATGACTATTTGGATTTTTTTTTTACACATTTTAACCAGAAAAACAGTAATTTAAGATGCGCGGGCTAACACTTGATACAAAATACCCACCCAAAATTTTAATGATGTCTTAAAGGTATTCACCGGTATTAAAATATCCAAAACCATCAAGTATATATAGCACAATATTTTGCTCTAATAAGACGTGAACACAAAAGAAATTTAAATTCATGATTTGGCATGCCAATATTCTCCTGAATTCTATAAAATGTGCTTCGATGCTTGTTAATCGTGAGGATATCGAATTTGTAATAAAAGCAAATTCATTTAATTATCAACAAAAGATTATAAATTTGAATACTAAATGGCAAACCATTAATAAAACTATAAACTTTATTGGTAAACAGTAAAGGAATTTTATAATCTGTAAAATGCTGGAATATTTTATTTGCAATGCCACAACAACTTTAATTACATGCTGATGACATAAATATCGAAAATATGTTAGTTAATACTCCCCCCTCCCTCACTATTTTAAGATTTGATTACTCATAACAGAAATTTTACTAACTGAAATACTATATAAGTTCACTTCATTTTCAAGAATTTAATAAAAATAATTTTTATAATGGATATTTATATTAGAGGGCTCTAAAAATAAATAAAAGAAAATATAGTAGAAAAGCTGGCATAAACAAATATCTTCATCATAATAATGAATATTCATTTGGATAACTTTTGGCGTTTATTTCTCTCTTCTAACGCCAGCCTAATGAATTGACTAGCGCTTTCAGTTCCTCTACTGTTCCAATGTTATATTATGATTGAATTATTGCTTCATTTAACTGGGTTTTATTGCTGGGTTGCTTCTCTGTAGCAAGTTTCTTAAGTCTGCTTCATAGATTTTAGATTGTGTTAAAAGTCTGGACTATTCCCTGACCTTACTAATAGTTAAATACGGTTGTTTCGAAGCAAGATTGTACTTACTGTGGCGACATGGAAAAAAAATCCTAGTGAATTATAAATTCTTCATTATCTAAGAAAAGACCATACAGTAAAACAAAAAAGACACTTGTTTAGGAATAGGTATATATATAATTTTGGGCATTCATATTTTATAAATTATGCCAATTTTGTGCATTTATTTTGTTATGTAATCTCAGACACTGAGTTTTTAGCACTAGGTGGAATGCGATCAAGACTAATATCTTCCACTCTTCCCATGTTTTATGCCATCCTTATTAAATAGTGAAATTTAGCTCCCATTATTCCAAATACCATTTTCTATTGGTGTGTTAGTTAGCATGAAGTTTTACTCAATTTTAACCTCCTAACCTTCTCCTGAATTTAAAAATTCTAAAAAAAATTATTTAATTTTGTGGGATTTAGATAATGAAGAATTTATAATTCATTAGGTTTTAACTCCAAAAAAAAGTAATTTTGTGGAATTATTGAATCTGAATTAGATTCCTGTTATCTCAGTCAATCATTCCACCTATTCAACCTCGTACTGCCTAGTACCAGTTCACTTCATGTACTTCTAAATAGTTTTCTTCTATAATATAAATAAAATCTTTTAATCATATTATCATCACTTCGTGATATGCATCTTTTTCTATCTTGATTAATTTAATAAAGGTAGAAACTTGATAGTCTTACTAGTGACTGAATTTCCCTTATACGTCTTCAGAAATACCGCCTTTAGTTAGATTTGAACAATTTTTTTAGTTTAGTTTCATTATAATTAAGCCTTATTTATACCATTTTAAATTTTTATGCTATTTTTTTTAGATTATCAGTGAATTTTTGAGCATTTTCTTTATTTTTATTTTATTTAATTTTCATTCTTATCTTTTTTAAATTTTGACGCAATACAAGAATGGAAGGAAATAATATCTCCAAAACATGGTGTCCGTTGCTGAATTTTGCTGATAGCAAGACTCCATATTATCGATTTTCCAAAAACTCTTTCTCAATGACGAAAAGCTATATCTTATCAACTTAAACATACCATTTTATTCAATTCCTACTATTTATTCACACTCTCCCTATATATATATATATATAATATAACTATTGTTTACATTTTCAATCATTAATAAAATACTTTTTTATTACTGCATTCAAGTTCAAATGCATTTTTTAAAACTTGCCGTGCAGGATGAAGTTGATACAGTTTATTTTTTCAAATATTAATTCATTAATTAATTTTTAATACCTTAGAGTTTCAGCAGTTTGTAATGAAAATTGAAACGAACAGGGTGTAGCTAATTTAATAAAATGAAAGGATTTCTGTGTTTTTCTCGTGATTTGAAGAAAGCAAGTTCAATTCTTGCAAAAATCAGCAATTTACTATACTTATTTTTAATATTTAATACTTTTTTGATAATTATTTTTTTTAAAGTAACTAAAATAAAAAATTTCTTTGTTGACGTAAGTAGAAATTGAATTATTTTTTTATATATATTATTTGTCCCGCTAATTTTTACTATGACTAAAAAAATAATGCTAATCGAACTTGATTAAATTTTCTTTATAATGATTTGTGTCTTTATAGCATTACTTCAAATATTATTGCTATAGTAAATAACTTACTTTCCAAAGTGCCCTTTTTTTCTTTAGGTTTTCAGAATTTTATTTTCTACAATATGGTGAATTTAAATCTATTATGTGATGAAATGGATCACAGCCCATGAGTCTTTGATTTTCAAAAATATGACAAAAATAGGCTCTTTCTAAATTACATTATTCAGGACACATTTCTCTAGAAAGTGAAATACGTAGTCTAATAGTTCTATTCTTTTGCACCCTGTTTTAATCAAATCTTGAAAATCACCCTTCCCTAAAATAATATATATATTTGTGGGAGTGTTCAAGGTCATTTTAAAATCCAACCTCAATTGTAATTAATTTCCAAAGTTTTGTCTTAATTCAACCCATATTAACTTTATTCTGACATGTTCTCTTATTTCCTGATTCCATTCCACTTTTTTTATTTAGTTAATTCAGGAAAGGCTTTATAGAAATGATTTCGTCAGCGTTTCCCTACGCTCTGAGGGAAGGGATAGAAAATTAGCTGCCAATCAAATTCTTTTTTAAATTCTCTGTGTTTCCCTTGTCTAAATCAGAGTGTGTAGAAAGAATCTTAATAGTATATAAGCACTGTGAAAATATTTTACCAGTCAAAATATGGTATGCAAGACCAGATATAATTAATTTCTCCCTCATCTGGTCTTTTTCGCTCTTGTGAAGTGTTTTGAGTAGATGTGCCTTTTCTGGGCTTTCTGGTTATAAAATAATGCCGTTCTAGGATGAATTTGAGAGAACTTAAAAATGTAAATTGCCTGTCTTCGTAAATGCCTTCTGCTTCAAAAAACATCTTTACAGACACACATGCATGCTCGCAAGTTCGTGTTATGTATAATATTTTTAATTTTCATTTATTATACAAATTATAAATTAAATTACTTAAATCTTCAATTATTAGACATTTTTTCATGATATTCGATTCAGATATTTGCCATTAGTTTAGTAGTCTTATAAGGAAGGGAAATGTATGCTTATAATCTCAAATATATAACTTGGAATTTTATTGTATTCATTCAGTAATGTTGATATTGACAATAACAAATTTTTAGGGATTCTAACTCAATTAATTCACTTATGAGATTGCTGTAATATAAAACTTGGAATTTAAATTTTTTTTCTCTCTCAATGCATGCATATATATATATATATATATATATATATATATATATATATATATATAATATGAACATTTAGAATTTAGGAAGCAGATGGTAGTTTCCACGTCAATGAAGAAAAGTTGAATTTTTAAGTTATCTTCACACCGTTCCTAAAAAGCTTAATTTAAAAAAAAAAAAAAAAAAATGAACACAGACACGTCCGACTGCAAAAGCCAATTAGTCAAGAAACAGTGTAAAAAAAGGCAGAAATAAATCATCTATCGTCTTATATCACATGAGATATCGATAGGGGAAAATATCTTTTTCCTGTATCAATACAATAGGATTTCTCTAAGTGTCGTTCTTATTATGGAAAACGCAGGAATATTTTATAAAAAGTATTTTTTAAGTCAGCGATTTTTACTTAAATTTTTATCCTCTCACGCAGTGCGTGAGAACGCTTGGCTTTTAGCCGATTCAGCAATTTTACAAAGCTTCTCTTGAATCAATTAAGTAGATAAAATGGAATCCGGTAATTAAATTACAGAATATCTTGGAATGACTTTGATATGGGCTAAATTAAGGTAAAACTTCAGAAAATAATTTCGATTTAAATTAAAAGAGAAATATTGAGTTATAAATTATAGAGTTTAAAATATCATTATATATATAAAGGTAAACGTTTATTTATATAACTTTATGCATTCCACATAATTTGAACAAAAATTATAAAAATTGCTAAATATGTATTTAAAAAAATAACCAAGTTGTGGAATCATTTTTTAGATATCATTTGAAAATACTATATTAACGTTTATTACACTATCCTAAACATAAATATTGATATTTTAGATCATAAGAATTTCTTTTCTTTTCATTTTGCTTCTTAAGGTTTATATTTAAAAATATAATTTGATACACAGTCTGCAACAATGTTTTATTACTATGACGGAATTTAAACCAACCATCTGGCCTTAAATTATTCAATTCATGTCTTTGCTAGAATTAGAATCAATGTAAAAGCATTGCTTTCTTTGAATATTAAACGCAAAGCTAAATTCTTTTTTCCGCCTGTGCCTTGTAATTCAGGCTCTGGAATTTGTAACAAACATTCCTATAAATGCATGTTATTAGAGTTTACAAATGTTATGCAAATGCATTCAATACAAATAATTTATCAACCAAATTCTGATATTCCTGGCTGCTATTTGTTTATAAAATTAAAAAAAAAAACATTTTAAAATAACTTCACAAACATTTCTTATTTAAAGAAATTGTTTCAAAAAGAACTTTAGAAATTTTCGTTGGATGACACTTGATATCAATACTGTTTTTTTACACATTAATTCATTAATGAAATTTAATTAATTTTTAATACTTTAAATAAAGTTTTAGAAGTTTATAATGAAAATCGAAATCAACAGGCTCACTTGATAAAATGCAAGGAGTTCCCTATTTTTTACGTGAAAACGAAAAATGCGGGTTCAATTCTTGCAAAAATGAATAATTTTTCATACTTAATAATTTTTCTGATAGTTATTTAATAAAAAGTAACTAAAAAAATCTTCTTTTATTGACCTAACTAGAAATTGAATACATACATATATATATATATATAATATAATGTTTTATTACTAGCATGGACAAAAAGATCTTAAATCCAAAAGAAATCAATATTTTTTAAAACAGGACGATAATTAAAGTCAACATTGATTTTCAAAACCAATGAAGATCGAATGAAATGTTTCAAATATTCTGAAAAATAATCAATTCACAGCAATGTTTTTCCATAAAAAAATACATTTTTGAAATTTATATCTATGTATTTCTTTCATCTTTTTAACCTTCCTTTCTCCATTATTCATTGAACACGGACCTATACATTTAAATAATAAATAGAATCGTAGAAAAAACTTTATTTTCTGTATGGCAGAAACAGACCAAACAAAAAATGCACTTAAAATATTTTACTTAAATGACATTAGAATCATAGATTCTTCTGTAAAAAGTAGTGGGATGTCGGACAGTTATTTTCAACAAACGTAATTTTATATGCATATGAATGAAAAAAATCTTTTGAAGCAACTTTAACTCCATTGAATATTCTATAAAAATTATTCATATTTAAAATTTTATTTCAAGTAGTTTTGAATATGAGTATTTTCTTCTACAAATATGGAGGTAAAATACATTTGATTTCATGAAAAGTGAAAGTCAAATTTCCAGAATCAATTTTTTTCGAATGCTTTTTTAATGATATCTTGTAAAAATATAGAATTATATTCGTCGAAATATTGTACAATATTGATTTTTTTACTTTAAAGTTTCTTACTCATTGTGAAAAGTTATACAATACAAAAAATAATGTAGAAATGTTACTTTTCCTTTAGCACAGCACAAAATAATAATATTGTATAACTTGTTAACTTAAAAATATTGTATTACTTGTTAATTACTTACTAATTCTCTTTTTCTGTCAGTTGTTAGGTATTGGAGAAAAATATATAAATAGTAATCAAATAATTTTACCGGTCCCTGTCAGGCAGATAGTGGTTGAAAGTTTGCAGTTCAAATATCGTTCCAAGTACTAAATTGTTGCCAAATTTGGGCATGAAAGTAATATCTGAATATTAGCTTTCGACATCGGAGAGCTTATTTTAGTGCTACACTACGTGCACTAAATAATGATCAGTAACAAGTTATATAATATTTTTACCAAGCCATCGACCGGTATATACTGGCAATCGTATAATTCCGTACAAAACGAATGAAAAATCAATATAGATTCTGTAATTTTATTGATTATATTTCTGACAAATATGTTTAATTAAATATATTATGCTTTCATATGAAAAGTTAGTATTTATACTGAAAGATAAGATACAAGAATCGGTAATTTGAATGATTTAACTATTGAGATTTTTTTTATCCCAACACAAACAAAGCTTCCTAGAAATAAGCTACAGATCTAATAAAGATGATGAAAAACCAGCACAGAAAATCAAATCGAAATCTATTATATAAATGAATATAGTGTCATTCCGACGTAATTTTGAGTCAAGAACTCTGTTATTTTGTGAGGTGGAGCTTTTAGAAAGATGTATTCGCTTTCTTTTCTAGCAGTTAAATGCTTAATTCACGATTTATAATTAAGTGATCATTCTTTTGTAGAGCTTTCTATAAATTTAACATAGAATGCTAACCCTTTGCACTTGAAAAAGTAATTCAATGCATTGAATACATGAGCTTGTTTATAATACCAAAAAACAGCAAACGAATACTTACAACTGTTTTGTTGAATACTGAAAAAATTAATATTAGTCTTTTTACCATTCTGTAGGTATTTTTAATAATTAAAATTAAATAACTAAGATGTCAAAGTGATGCACCATTTTGAAAAGTGACTGCGAGGCCCCATCCGAGTGTAAAGTGTTAATAAAAAAAATTGATAGATTTGACATGAGTGAGAACAGATAGATGGATTTACTTTCGAGATTTCGGAATTAGACAGTCTCTGATTCAAAATCCAATTTCACATATATTTTTGAAGTTTTAGATATTGTTAATTAAAGGAAATTTGAAGGTGGAGGTTAGGTTTATTTTATTAGTGTTGTGTTGAATCTTGAAGGATGGCTTGTGGCTTGTTTCGATGTGCGGGGGGGGGGGGGGAAAGCTACAATCTAACCATGCCACTAAATTATCAGGTCCACCGAAATGTATTACATGTTGCTTCCAAATATTAGTATTGCTAAACCAGAATTAAAGTTATTTTTAGGATATATCTTTTCTGAAAGGAATAATGAATACATTTCGTTGCGTACATAAATCAATAAAAGGGAGACAATCAACTAGCAATCTGCATTGAATAGCCGATTTCGCCTTTATACCTTTTCTATATTCATGCAATATGAAATCAAATAACCAATTTTCTCTTATATTTCTCCATTATTTGCAAGCTGAAATTCAATTGAGTGTTGCGTAGAAAGCAAAGAAAGAAAGAAATAAGAAAGCAGCAACCGGCACAACAAAGTAAGGGGATGCAACAGAATGTCCTGATCGCAAGGAAAGGATAGATTACCCACAGTGAATACATTTCCATCGCATTTTAAAGCTGTGGACTCGGATCGATAGAGTACCCGCTTCCTTTTGCATCTATTGTCCTCGGATTGGGGAAGGGGGAAAAAACCGCGATGTCGGGTCTGATCCCTCTCTAAAGAAGCTCAGTTCTGTCTTGTAAATGGGACAATGCAGATCATTTGAGCAGTGCTCAAAGAGAAAAGGCTTTTACGGATTAGGAGAATTTATTTGTTCCCCAAGCTTTGAAAGTTTGGCATGTAAAGTTTTCTTTATGATAAGTTCATGAAGAAACAAAGTGTTTTGTATTTCTTCTCAGAGTTTTAGCCACCATGATAAAGAAGAGTTGGAAACAATGCACCTGCTAAGGCTTCGTGGTTGTGATAAATGCTTCCTATTCAGGAAATTTTCTTGGAAAAATAAAGGGAATTCTGTGCTACTTTGTCTTAAAAATTTATTTTGTTAAACAATGGGATTAGTTTATCTAATAATTATCCTGAATTTAAATATAGATGGAATACAGATCAGAATATTAAAAAAAAACTATTGTAAAAAGTATTTCATGAAATATTAAGGGCTGTTAACACGACCGTCCATTTCACAGATTTGGTCATAAATCAGATTTCCGACCCACTTGGGGACCACACCCCCCCATAGCCACGAGGATGCGTTTCCCCTACGACCCCTCTTGGAATCTTTGATGCCTGGGTAGTTTACCGACTAACTGTCGGTAAAGTCGACGGGCATCAAAGGAGACCAGAAAACCACAAGAGAGATCAAAGGGCGGCACGTGGCTAGTCTGCAGACGGTATACAGGACGTGTAACCGGCCCTTTGCAATTTTCATAAATAGTTTGTCCCAGATCAGTAACCAGGTCTGAAATTCAAGTCTGGTAATCTTTTTATGACACGACGTCTGCAATCATATTAGATTGGTTTCACATGCAGACCAATGTGCTAAATACTTTGTCTATGTCTACCACTAATAAAAAGGATATATTTTTGTGTGTATTAACCCTCTACAATCTAGTACATCCCATGTAGATCTATGAAATTCGGCAAACATATATTTTGAAAAATAATGATGAGTATTTTTTAGTTTCTTTTTAAAAATGATTAAATTTTCAATTATTTTAATTATTGAATTTTTGAATAAAAATTTTATTAATTAAAATTTAAAGGAAATTTTGGTATTTTTTGAAATTATTATTGCTCAATTTCATATTTATAAAGATTCAGGAAATTGTTTTTTAATCATAATAAATTTAATTTTGGCATTTTTTAAAAATAACTCTTTGCGTAATTTTTAGAGGTGCATTTAATCGAAACATTTAAATTCAAAACATTTTTATCGCTCCAAAAAATATATTTTTTTGAATTGGAATCGAAGAAAGACCGATCAAAAAATATATGAAGCTTACATGAAAAATTTTAAAGTGAAACTACGTTATCACAAAAACTTTGTACAGTATAAACTAGAGAACACAGTCCCGATAGATTTAATGGCTCTATGATATCATGACATTTGACACCATTAAAAGTATTCATGAATGCTATAAACAGAACATGTGCAAATCTATTGAAATACAAGACTTAGGCCTACTGAGTTAAATACTACATATTAATATTTAAGCTTTGAGTTAAATATTATATACTAAATACATACATACTTTATAAATACTACATACTTTTGAGTAAAAATATTACATACTAAGTTCATTTGTATAGTTTATTGCCATTTTTTGATATCAAAAGCAAATTATAAACAACAAGCCAATCCATCAAACTTCCTTTCATAAATTTAAACCAAAAATTGGCTCATATTTATTATTCTGTGAATAAAGCTTATATTTATTATTCTATTTATAAGCATCTATTTTATTATGCTTTTTATTAATTGTCATTTGTCCATAAACTATGTAAAATATATTTTTTTTTCTTGAAAAACAAACGTAAAACAAAATAACATCATTCTAGTTCATATGTTTTTAATTAAATATCATTTGTACATAAACTAGCTGAAAGGTGCCTTTTTGAGAAATACAAAAAAAAAAAACAAGAAAACAATTTATTCATTTAGTTTATTGTGTTTATTGTTATTATTATTTGTTTGCTCATAAAATTGCCAAAAGGTATTATTTTACATTTGGAAAATATACGCAATATGACGAATACCTTTATTTTCCAAATATGAGATAAAAACCATAAACAATTTTATTTTGTTCGTCAGTTTTAATTTTTCAGTCACATTTCTCTCAAATAAATGTAATTATTGGAACAGTTTTGTTTTTTACTTAGAGATTACCAAATTTTGGATATAAATTTCTATTCTATTTTAAGGATTATAACATTCTCTTTGCATAGTATTGCATTTAACGATAGAAAAAAATTAATCTCTTATTTTAATTCCATAGGTAATTAGAGGATAAATAAATTTATTACATGCTGGAAGAAATAGACAAAAATAGTAAATATTATATACAAGGTGGCCAGAAATAAAACACCCTACTCTGACCTCCATGGATATCGAACTACTCAGTGTAAAGGCTCAAAATTTTGTACACATACTATTCAAAATATGGGGAAACGGATTTCACGAAAAAAAAATTAGTTCCTGAAATCACCGATAGGTGGCGCTGCACAACTGGAACTATGATCAAAAGACACAAATAATAATAAAAATTAAAATGTTTATGCGGAATGGAATGCTTCCATGCTTCCTTTTTAATTTTTCTGCCCCTTATGGAAAATAAAAATAGTAAAGAAGCTAGAACTCCCGTTGTAATTGCAATTTCATACTGTAACCAGAAAAATTTGCATAAAGCATGGTTAGAAGCCATGTTCTGGGTATAAAAGAAGTTAAAAGGTGGGGAATGTCATTCTTATTAGTGATGGCTGTCACGCTGCCAGAACGCGCTTTGCTTGTGAAGTTGTTTTACGAGAATAAAGGAAATGCTCCAGCAGCACTTCGAGAGTTTCGCCGACTTAAGGATTTGCGTAAGGGACCATTGCTTCCACAAGCTCTCAGGAGAATGATCGTCGGATTCGAGGAAACTGGACATCTTGGAGTTCAGCCTGGTCGAGGACGCAAACCGGTTCGTTCAGATGTCGTTGAAGATGTTGCCACCGGTATTGTTGAACAGTCAATGGATAATGTTTTAGGCTGCAGTAGTGCACGTGCAGTGTCACGACACTTGGGTGTTCCCTATAGCACAGTGTGGAACGTACTCAGAAAAATGGTGCATTGTTTCCCGTACAAAATCCGCCCTAATCAACAATTGCTGGCCACAGACAGGGAGATGCGACTGACCTTTGCATTGACATTTCTTGCTAGAGTTGAAGTGGATGCATCGTGGCCGTGGCAGATTCTGTGGAGCGATGAGGCCCATTTCCACCTCAGTGGAACAGTGAACACCCATAACTGTCGCATATGGGACACGACAAACCCCCGTACCTTCCAAGAGATTCCACTCCACTCACCGAAAGTTACAGTCTGGTGTGGATTCACAGCCACATTCATCCTTGGACCGTTCTTTTTCGAAGAGGTTACTTCCAATGGCCTTGAGACATGTACCGTGACGGCCAACAGGTACAAAGGATGCTCGAAACATTTGTTGTACCCCATTTGCAGCAGCGCCAATGCCTTGACACCATTACTTTTATGCAAGATGGAGCACCTCCACACATTGGACTCCCTGTGCAACAGTTTCTTCGCCAACATTTCACCACTGACAGAATAATCAGTCGCGCGTTTCCGACAACTTGGCCATCTCGTTCACCGGATCTTAATCCGTGTGATTTTTGGCTTTGGGGACACTTAAAAAACCTTGTTTATCGAGAACGTCTGATAACCTTGGCAGATTTGAAAGAGAGTATCAGTCTGCATGTGAGAAGCATCTCAGATGACCAGTTACGATCCGCAGTTGAACAAGCTGTCCACAGACTTCACATTTTACATCTTCAGGAAGGGAACCATATTGAGCAGCATTCCCTGCATCGATAACGTCCTTGTTTCATGTATGCTTGGTACTTTCAAATAAAATGTGTTTAAAACGTGTTTTTGTGTCTTTTCAGCATACGTCCAGTGGTACAGCGCCACCTATCGGTGATTTATGGAACTAAATTTTTTTTTCGGGAAATCCGTTTCCCCATTTTTTGAATAGTATGTCCACAAATTTTCAAGCCTTTACACTGAGTAGTTCGATATCCAGGGAGGTCAGAGTAGGGGTGTTTTATTTCTGGCCACCCGGTATTTGCAGCATACCAGATTCGAAAAGGCATTTTAAACAAAAAATATTTGTCTCTAACTTAAAATAGATATTAATGGAAATAAATCTGAAGAATTTTGTCTAAGTTTGCGAACATTAGTCCCGACGTTACAATTACTTTTATTCTTCAGCGAGGGAAAAAAAGTGCTTTCGGTTTCGATTATCTTCAAAAGAACTTCGACCCTCATTTGTAATTTAAAAATGGCAAATTACTTAGTTTTATTCTGAAAAAGAATTCTTTTTTCCGAATACGGTCATTTGTTTTAAGGAAATATTTTCTCCGAAACTGATATCTTCAAAAATAAACTTTTTCTCTTAGAGTATTGATTGAATATGAAAGTTTGAGAATCATTATTTAAAGTTTTCTTACAAATCACAAACTAACATATTCAAGAGATATAAAATATTTTTCTATATATTTTCATTGCTGATAATGTATAAAAGTGTTCTTTTTAAAATACATCAGAAAAGATTTTATGCTGAATTTTATTGAAGATTGTAACATTTAATATATATATGTAGCAGAAAATTAAAAATACTTGCCGAGATAGTTTAAAAATAATGACACTGATATTGATATTTTTTATATTAAAGCGCAGAACTGTAATAAAAAAACTCAAATATACAAATATAAGATTTTAATTTACAAATTAAAAACAAAGAATTTCTTAAGTATTCCTCAATGTTTATTTTGAAATATATGGATTTCATAAAAATATTTGCTGATATTGACGTTTTATGTGTGTGTGCATGCAATAACTACATGCATCGGAATTCGGCATGTTGGTATACACAAAAAAAATTATCACTTTTATCAAATTTTTGATAAAACGTGTCCAAATAATAAAAAGTAGATATTTAAGAATATGTTAAATTTTTTGTTCATTTTTTTTTTTTTTAGTGTCGAATAAAATCTTTTATTTTAGCCATAAAAATGATATTTTTTCACTTGTCATTTACATTTCTGTTGATTCAAGGTTAAATTTTGGATATTTTTCTTTCTATAAGTGTATGAGTATTCTTATACAAAGGAAAAAAAACTTAAAAATTTGTAACTATATTAATTATCTTCATTCCTCCTAGTTTATAGCTATAATGAATTATTGTTAAATTATAAAATAACTGAGATTGAAATTAGAATGGGGAAATTTTATCAGTTAGAATATTAATGCTCTATTATTTTTAATTTTATGAGATATAAAATTATTCTTTAGAATAAAATGATGGAATGCATTTTATTCCATCATCCAAAGTCTTTAATGTATAAGCAAGAACATGAAAATATCTTTTAAAGATTTCTTTTAAAATTTTAACCTATATATAGTATAAAAACAGAGATTGTTGTAATTTCTCTGTCAAGAATTTATAATAATAAAACATAAACAACAATAATTCATAAAATTTATAGAATTCTATGGAATTTTAACCAAGTTCTTTCGGAGAATGTCTATTTTTTATTGCTGTTCGAGTACAAGTGAACACCGCAATTATGAAATAGTAAAGGGTTAGATTGGTAACATTAGAATGCAGATTTAACCACTAAGATGTAAATTTGTTTCAAATTGGGAAACAAATTCATTAAAAGGTTGGCCGTCTTAGGGCTGTAATTTGCGTTCAAGTCAACCGCGTAAATGGGAGTCACAATGATTTCAATATATTAAATTTCGCCTTCATTGGGTTTACAGAAAGAGAGAGAGAGAGAGAGAGAGAGAAATGTTCCGGTATGAGTATTGGCTTTCACTACTACTGTATATAAGAAAATATCAGGGTCTGACTGCTTCCATTGATGACGGAACGTATTTCTAAAGGAAAGGTTATGTATCGCGGTTGATGGTAGCCATTGGGACTCAACCGCAGGTCCACCAAGTGCCATTGTTGCAGCGCCCTGATCATTCACATTTTTCTGGGTCACTACCGGAGGAGTCAATTTTTGTAATTACAAGGGAGTAAAAAAGGAAAAATCACTTAAAAATATCGAAATACTTAAATTTTACGGATCTAGCTACAGTCTATTGATTTTAATTTTCCTTCCAAACTGCTAAAACTCTATTTAAAGTATTGAAAATTAATAACATTCAATTAATGAATTAAAATTTGAAAAAAAAAACTCCATTAACATCAAATGTTATCACTACAAGTTTCAAAAAATGTATCTAAACTTGCGTGGATGAATAGTAAGTATTTTATTAACAACTGAAAATTTGAACAAGATTTGGAAATAAATAAATATACTGAGTATGTAAACTAATAATAGGAATTTTATAATAAGTAACGCATTATATCATAATAATAAACTTCCTTGCAGAAGGCGCTATTTTTCCTTTCTTAATCAACAATTATGTGAAAATGTGCTAATATCAACTTCCAAAATACGCGGTGATAAAATATTTCTCATGGAAATCGTATAATTTTAATTCATTTCTAGATTTAATAAAGATTCTAAATTCGTTAGGTTTCCGTGAAAGTATGAATTCATTTTATTGTATATTTCCTTACAACAGAAAAATAAATGGAAAGTAGATAAAGTTAATAAACATGGCTCATCAAATCACTGAAAGAATGCAATCAACTGGAATCGAACATCTTTAATCTGATTTAAAGCAGAATAATTTCCATACTTAAATTACGAAACTTTAGAGCGAAAAACACATTTAATAAGTTAACATGATTAAATGAATGCATTTTATCAGAATATATGTATGTTTAAATAAATTTTGAATTCTTATTGAACATATTTCGTTGAGAAGGCTTAAAAGATAAAGTATTTATTATCAAGAAAATTAGATATCTGAGTCATTTAGATGATATATTGTTTTGTTTAGCTATAAGATATTTAGAAAAAGAATTCAATCGTAAATAAATAATTGCATTTTTTTTATTAAGAAGTCTTTGTTAAGACAATTTTACTCTAAGCCATTTATTTTCTTTTGAAAGATAGATATATGAGAGTTCTTTATCACTACAATTGAGAAATAAGAAAGAAAAAAGTTAAAACTGCTCTTTTCGATAGTATCCATTTTTCACGGACTATGTTATGTCCAAAACCATATTTTAGAAGTTATGGGCTGCTTGCAAGAAAGATGTGCACAAATATTCTATTTTCTGGAAGGTACAAATTGATACAAGAATTATAAAGAGGAAAAAATATGAGAACGATATTTGTAATAGATAATGTCACAATTATTTTTATTTTTTCATTTTACTGTATTTGTGCCATATTTTTAAACATTAGATATTGTAGTGATTTTTTTTCCTCTTTTGGACTCACTAAAATTTTAAATATAATAATAAATTGTAAAAGTATATTTTCGGATTTTACTGTAGTGCTCTAATATTTATTATAAATTAATCGATATAATTTAATTAACAATCAGTTAGAAAACTTAGTGGTATAACCAACTGTAGAATGTTGGATGAATCAATTACAAGATTCTATGGTAATGGCATTACCACATTATGAAATACATTTATAAATATAAAGAATAAAACTATTAAAAAAATTCCAAAATGTAATTTTATTTGTGTGCAAAGAATGTAGAAAGTTTTTAAATAAATTTTATGAATATTAGCATAAAATATTTTTAAAAAAGTAGTAGCAACTAAAACTAATGATCTAAAGTCATTAAATTATAATGAATATCTTAAGAATGGAAATGACAAGATATTTATTACAATTTAAATATATTATACAAGTGATAAATTCCTATTTATTTGAGAGTTTTTATTAATGATTCAAGCTTTTATGATTTTGTTTGATACCAATATTTATAACTAAGTTTTTTCATTTGAATACATTAAAATTAAACTTTTTCTCTATATACTAGCTTCCGAAGAGCTTACTTTATTTAAAAATAAAATCTAAAAGGTTACTTATGACTAATTATACAAAAGGCAAAGAAAAAAAAATCTTCAAAATTATTCAAAAGTTGAAGCTGTAATTTCCGGAAGGACAGTTTTATGCTATTTATAATCGATTAATTTGTCTTAAAATGGGTTCAGTAACTTTGGAAATGTATGGAAAATCTCCACAAACGAATAATATTGGAAATAAAGTTCAATCGATACTAATGCATTTCTCCACAGCGGCTGTTTTCGAGACATAAAATAGTTTGGGAAGAAGGCATAGCATAGATAAGGATACAAAAGAATCCAACTATAATAATCACTGAAAAAGAAAGGAATCATTTCAAAGGCCAAATATTACGACTTACTATAGTAAATGTTTAATTTCTACTAACGGTGTAGTCCAGAAGTTCCCACCGTTGGATCAACGTCCCTTTTGCAAAAAGAAAAAATATATATCGTTACACTCTTACTTAAAAATTATACTAAATAATTTAAATATTGTTACATTTTATCTGCTAGTCGCCTCAGGCAATGAACTGGCTCGCAATAAATATTGATTATGTTTGTTTTCAGATATATCATTTTCATATAACTTCATGCTCTTTAATTCTGCCAATCGTTTGATATTAAAGCCATGTTGCTTTGATTACCTTATTTACTCTGCGTATCATGTATATAAACCTTTCTATTAGACCGTCCTATAAGTTATAGAGCAGTCTAAAACTTAAATATCTATATTATCCATCTTCTAAAATGAGTGGTATTGTCGATTCCCTTTTTTATTTCTTTCTTTAACTGCGTAGACACTAAACATAATCTTTCTTTCCTCATGTTTCAACAATGGATAAAATCAATCATAGACGATGAACATAGTTTCAGAGCAATGTTGTTATTTATTGTTAATAATTAGGAAAAAATAATTTGAAGAAATGCCGAAATTCTGCAGAAAATTGCGCAACTATTAAATTGGTTTCATAAAACATCCTTTTAAAATTTAAAATTGAGCAACATTTAATTTTATGTAGTATTATTTTCAAATACCACCACAGAATTCTCTACTTAATTACTAATTTACTAAAATTCTAATTAAAGTATTAAAATTCTCGCTCTTAGGTGCACACTCTCAACCTCCAAGGTACTGTAATGTCTTGATCATGAGCGATCAAGTAAGAGAGTAGAATTTTAGACAATTCGTTTATTTACAGCCATATATGTCCATAAGAACAATTTTCTCTAATTCAGGTTAAAATATTCGATATTTACACCATTTGGAAGTTGATAATATTTACACAACAGTCGGAGGTTGAAGGTTTGTTGTGAAATAGGTTCTCCATCAATTCCGAGAAGCTCCACATGAAACTAACAGGTAGTTAGTTAGCAAGGCTACTCCAGGTGGAGCGCAGTCCACAGTCCAAGAAACCTGTTTCCCCTCTCATTAAAAAAACGCATTTTATCCCTGTCCAATCTCCGCCTCTCTCTTCACACCGGTCCACTTGAGCTCCCTATAGCCCAATAGCTGCTCGAAAAAATACTCTTCTCATGTTCACCAGCCGATCGTGGGAATGTTCCGTCAATGAGGCGTCCCCGTAACTGATCATTATGCAAACAGGTGTCGACCATGGTCTCTACACAATGGGAAAAATTTAGAATCCAGATGGTTTGACTAACCTGAGCATCACTAATGACCAGATGCGATGGCTGCTCGGGATAAGAAGATCCCCCATGTCACTATCTGGAGGCATTTAACAAATGAGAGTGTTGACAGGTGGTGACACAGCTGGCTGGAAATGCCAATTATCAAGAATTGGAAAGGGGAACGTTACAGTACATATGTGCAAATTTAGCAGCTATTGGTCAAACATTATGACCTGCAGGAGGCTAATGCATATTCATTTTCATCTTTATTATATACATAAACATAGTGCTGTTTAATATTTATAAGTATACCTGTCTTAGACTCGGAAAGTAAAAACAAAAATGACCATCAAATGTAGTAAAACACATTAATTTCTTTTAAAAATAAGTACACAATCAGAAATTAAAGTAATGCGTTAATACTGAAGAAGTAGGGTTTAACAATGTTGCTTTTAAGTTCGAAAATATCAGTCTCTTAGTTCATTTCAATAATGTCCAGTCTATTCCTTTTTTAAAGAAATAGACTCTTGAACTGAATCTGTGCTTAATCAAATGGGATGAATTGATAGCAATAAAAAAAACATAAATTTTTATTCACAATCCAGGTCAGAAATTTATCACTTTTGAATCCATAACTCTTGATAATCATTTTTTAATTCCTTTTTGTAGTATCTCTTCGCTTAATTATGCAAATTCTTAGTCTAAATATAATGCATCTTTTTTCTATTTATATTTTGAAAATTCTCTGCAATCCCTCATGACATATTCCTGTAATTTCAACCTGTAAATAAGCTTACTAGTTCAGGTATATTATTTTAATTTCCTAAATATACAGTTATATCATAATTTGCACTTGATAGTCTTATCCACCCTTCTTGTCTCTGAACCCTCTACTGCACTTTGGAAGACTTCAGAGGGTGAATTGCCTTCATTGGTAATGTATGTTCTAGTGAAAACTGCATGTCAGGGCTGAGATACAGGAACCGGAAGTAGAAAAAGATGGGCTATATCTTCAGGAGTTGCTTTTTATCTAGTACTTTAAGAAAATGATATACTAATAAAATTTCACTCATTGAATTTTCATCGTTTGTTGAAATGGTTAGTTATTTAGATATACAAAACGAAACACAATTGTTAGGTAGATTCCCTTTCTTTGAAACTCAAACATTTCCTCTATCTCAAAAGTTCTTCATTCCCAATGGACTATTGAAAAAGTACCCACCTTTGAGATCCGCCTTCTTCACAGTAGGCGATTTTTATGTGTGACTATTATGCACAGTGAAACGAGACTACTTAATGCTAATTACATTAATTTTACACTACATTAATGCTGATGCTAAAATTTTTCAATGTGTTTTATAACAGCAGCTGTTGCATGGTCATCGACGAATGAGTTGCTTCCATGCGTATTTTTTGAAATTTTTAATTTCTCTAGTTATGGTTGATCAAACTCAGCAAAGGTAACGTTTGTTGAATCTCATAATGAAACAATACCTAAAATTCAATAGATATTTGGAGACGATGAATTAGGATCAATTCAAATTAATGAGTGATTCTATTTAAAAATTGGCTGCGCATTAATTGAGAGTGATCAGCGCTGAGGTAAAACTGAAATTGCTGAGAATGTCGCTGTTGTAATGATTAGGGAAAATCTGTTAAAAGCATAAACTGCTAGAGTCTAAATAGTTTTATCAACAAGTTGAAAGCTGATTTCATGATTCTTTCAGATGAAAAAACAGTGATTGCATTACTTTTAAATGGTGTGATACTCCACACATTCAACGTATTTGATCAAGAGTTTGGGGGAAATATGAATTTGTAATTGTTCATCAGCCACCCTTCTCTCCAGGCGTCACCCTTAGCAGCAGCAGCCGAATATCGAACAACATTCGAATGATTTGGTTTTTAAAATAAAGATGAAATAAGGCAGAATGCGACGGCCAAGATGAGCACTATTAAAAAAAACCTTTCCACAAGTGTTTTCACCTTTGAGAGAATCGGTGAGCTAAGAATATGGAGGCTCAAGAAATCTATTTTGTCTAAGATCAGGTGGAATGGAGGGAATAAGATAAAAAACAGAACAACTTTTATACATATTAAATAAGCCAAATGAAAACAAAATTACCTCAACCATTTTTTAAAAGACATAGGATACTGGAAAAATGAGCAATGAGAATTCTTACAAATGACCTTCTTAACTCATTTAATTGCATGCATTTTGAATCGATTTGAATTTCCCTAATAAGGATAGACTTTCTAATGTAATGGAAGTTCGAAGAAAAAACTAGTATAATGAGGAAGAGAGTTAACAACAGACAGAAAAAATAAATAAATGAAAGCTTTTCATGCGCTCTAAATGTTTATTCCCAAGTCTTTTTCATAAATAAAATAATCTACTTCATGAGAATAAATAACACTGCCATTGTTACGAGTTCTCAATTCCTGTATGTCATTTTAAACATATTTATAAATGAATAATGTTTATGGTAAAATATAAATGTATGGTTGTTAGATTAATGTTAAAGTTACTCTTCTAACCAATGTTTTCTACTTAATTATTTTACTATAAACGAAATAAAACATTCATATATAATGAGAATAGCATTTCAAAACCAAAAAAGCGTTTTAAAAACATTCAGTAAGATAACAAGATAGATTATAAATCTAGTTGTTCTCTAACAAAAATTGTACTCACTACAAGATTTATTTTTAAATTTAAAATGGAACAAATGTTTTCACTTTCTGTTACTCGAATATTTCTTTCCAATCATCGTCCTGCTTGTAGCAAGAAATGTAACTGTGCTGTTCAACATAAAAAAATTCTATAACTTTAATAAAAAATACCAAAAATTTCTTTGAAGAAGAATAATTTGCAATTTGTAGTCAATTCCTCGCCGAATATGCAGCATAATTCAAATAATAAAAAACTTACAATTTAGTATATTAAGAAAGATTTAGTATATTATTTAGACTTAGTATCTATATATTTAGAATATTAAGTAATTAAATTTTTATGGTTGATATTTATTATTTCTCTACTTATTTTGCAATTCGAGAGTAGTAATGTTTTATTACAAGTAATTCGTTAATGATAAATAGCATGATATTAATTATAAAAACTCTCTAGAAAAATAGAATTCTAAATTATTTGTACGTCGTTTCGAGTGTCGAGATACTTCTCAGAAATTTTCTTTGTATAAAATCTCACTAAGCTTCGATAGTTTGAGGAAATACAGCAACTTAAAAATATATTTTCAATACAATGTTTCTGCTGATGTTAAACATATTTTTAACAGAAAAACTACACATGCTTTTTTTATTGATTGAGTTTCAGAAACTCACTGTCTTACTGTTAATTAGAATCATTATTTTATGGCATGAAGAATACTGAGACATTGAAATAAAATCAATTCCTTACCCATTTTTCATGAATGGTAATTAGATTATCAAGAATAAAGTTTTTGGCTCAGAAAATTAAAGCAATGGAAATAATAATAGATGAACATAATTTTAATATGAATGCATGTTACCTTTTAGCATATAAGTTCCCACAAAGAGCAACTAAATTGTAATGGGGAGAAAAATTAATTTTAAACTAAACGAAGTGGAAGAGATTTCTTGGCAGCTTCTTACCATATTTCCTGCAATTTTAGTCTGTAATAATGTATTTCCTCTTGCATATATATGTTAAAAACTTTTATGTTCATTTAACATACAACTTTTATGATTATTTAAGCATAAATCAAAACTTGTATTAGTTTTTGCAGAATTTGTGATGAAAATCTTTTTATATATTTTTGGTGGAAATATGTAAAATCCCTCAGCATTTCATAGTATATTTGAAGAAAATTGGTGAGTTAAATTAGTACATGCCATTATTTTTCTACAATTAGTAATGAATTATTTATATAAAATTCATAGAATATGATAACTTAAAACTAAAGCATTCAAACGAATTTCACAATGTGTTAATTTTGTTTGAAAAACTAGAATAAATTTCTTTACAAAGGAATGTGCTTTATAGTATTTGCATATTTATTAGTTAAGTTTTATCTGTATATTCTAATTTCAAAAATAATTCTGTTTTAAATGCTCTCAAAGATTTCAAAATATTTAATATCACGTAGACAATGAAGATTTTTTGTTTGTTGTATAATTAAGTCAGTTTAAAAAAGTTTAGTAAAATATCATATCCTTATGTAGCATAGATATTATTGATGGAACTGGCAATGCTTGTATAAACCTTTTCTAATGATTTTCAATAATCAATTGAAACTTATGAGATCCCTTGACCATCCACACTTGCGTCTTACATGGTGACTTGGAAAGTTTATTCATCTGTTTATTTCTTTCCACTGCAGGTACGCCACAGTTATGTGCATTTCGTTTATAACTTAATTTGTTAAATAGAGTTATGAATTACTGTCAACCAAAACTCTGTTTACACACAAGTAAGTACATGCTGTATTAGAAGGAAAATGCTACCTACAATGGATTATTTTCACCTCGATAGAGTAATTTTCTTTACTATTGGGCGTTGTTCGTTGTCTTCGCCAAAGAAAATTCCTCATAAGAAGAATTTTTGAACCTGTGGCATTCGATGATGAATAGCGAGTTTCCTAGCACAAAAAAAAAGCATGGTAAAAAAGCTTAGTTGGTAAATGAAGTGTATTTATATGAAGGAAGTTTCTCTCTGTATTGACAGATATATAAATGGTGATAGTCGTAATTATCTACATTTTAGAGACATTCTGTGGCGGGGTGGCAAAATTTGTCTAAAATGATGTTGTAAGAAATTATGATGGTAAAGTTACGAATTTACATCAGCAGGAATTGTCTCCTCAAACTTTCTAGCATGCATTCTAATGAGCTTGTCGTGCCAAACAATGCTTTACATGACATTGCTATACAATATCTAAGAAATATTAACCTTTGGCATGAATTTAGCACTTTTTATTAAATCTATCATTTATATCTTGGCAATTAATCTCTTTGATGAAAGTATGAAAATCTAATTTACGTTTAAAAAAGATTTTCACAACTGATTAAAACAGGAATTTTACACAAAATTCCATTCGAACTTGATATATTTCAGTCAAAGCGGTTTATAATTAAAGTATTTGCATGGTCATGAAAGTGCAGATCAACAGACATTCAAACCATGTTTGCATTAAATTTGCATCGAATTTTATGTACCTAGATTCCTCCAGCCGAACAAACGGACTTGCTCAGAAAAATATCACTCTAACTTTGAAAAATTGTGCAAATTTGATGCCAAGACCGTAAACTAATTTTGTACCTTCACGAACAAAAAGGTATTTTTTTAGTTCTTCATCACAGAGTGATAGATGAATGGTAATTTTCTAAACATGCATTTTTTTAATTCAGAAATATGTAAAGATTCGTCAAAATCTCGAGTTAGAATATTTTTGACGATTACTACACTTTCTCTATATTACGAGAATGTAAAAAGTCATTAGATATTTACCTCGAAATCATATCTATTTATGAATAATAAATTGCATCATATTAATAAAATGGTTTGGGAATGTGTATGAGGCTGAAATTATTTGGATATATAATCAATTTACTATAAAGCCAAATTAGTATTCGAATTTTCTTCTATAAAGCCTTTATAAATTAATAAATCTAATTGATATTTTTCTAAATGACATTGTAATCGGTGGACTGATATTAAAAACTTCAATTATTTTCCAAAAGTTAACAGAACTCAATCTAAAAGGATTTTTAGCCTGCCAGTTTCAGTCAAAAAGTATTCTAAAACGTATATCGAACGTCTTGTCAGATTTTCTTCCCAAAGAAAGCACATAAGCAAAAATTACGTCCGTACTACAGATATAGTTTTCTACATGCCTAGCAATATATATTTGAAAACTGGTGGGGTTGGAAATGGGCATATTATTAAGACTGAGAGTTTTGATGAATTTTAAACGACGATTTTTCACAAAACTTTAGTATATTGTGTATTAGGGGATCATTCAGGATGTTTATAGGAACCAGGAGTTTTCATACGAATTAAAACATAATGGATTCGGTGAAATGACTGTGACAGAGATACTTCTGAATGATTTTCATCTTAGAGAGAACATATATTAAAATAGTGCTTCTGAGATCTCACGAAAACGGAGAATAGTACTGAGCAGGCAATCTTAACAACTTAATTATAGACTTTAAAAGTGAAGAACCAAAGAAAATGTAACTGTACAACATTTGCATCCGTCTTTATACATTAGAGAAAATTCTATATTTGAAAAATAAATTGAAATACGGAAAATAAATAAAATGGGAAAGAAAGCTAATATGGCAAATGAATAATAAATCAAGAGAGACATAAATTTAAGTAGCGAGCAATCTTTGAACAACAATAAAATTTTAGATTCCTTATTCTGAAAAAAAAGGAAAAAGATTTAAAAAAATAGCTGCATCTGAGAAGAACGTAAAATGGAATTTTAGCCTTCCTTTAACTGATTGATGGTAAATAATGATGGACATTTCATGACAGATTAGGTTTAAAGAGTAATAAAATATGAATAGTAAAATATGTTACTGATTCGGACAATTTAAGAATTTTTAGAAACAAATTTTCTTTTCATAAAATCATATCATAAATTCTTGTGAAGTTTCTAGGATTTCAAAACATTATAACTGAAATGTTTTCGAATAAGGATAATAATTACTTTCGATAGAGTTTTGATAAAAGCATTTGAATACTTACATTTGAATAAACAGAAAAATCAAGTTCTTTTAATGAGCAACACGTGTAGATGTACTTTTACTACGTAGACAACGTATATTTGGTGACTATGTAAAAATTGTTGGTATAATATTTAATTCTTATTAAATTATTTACAATAATAAATATTTTAATTATAGTAAAAATATTTCTGTTAAACTGTAATTAGTACATGCTTTTATGTTGCTTATGTTTAGTATTACTCTTGATTTCCATTCTGATTATACACAATCATTTCTTTATTATGTTTTCTTTATTATATTAGGCTTTGATTATAATCTGACTATACCTAAATAATTATTTGCGAGAAAAAAATATAGTAAATTATAAGATTTTTTTCTTTCACATTAAACCTTTTAAGCCTCATTTTTTTTTCTCGTCATGCTGTATTAAAATATGTTTAGACTTGAGATTAGACTAAGAAAAGTGATTCATTTGGCTTATTTAATTTAATTTAGTTTATCAATTGATTTGGATAGTTAAAAATAAAATACTAAATCAATGAGATGAAAAACTGAAGCATCTAAGTTTGAATTATTGAAAAATCTGTCAGAACTTATGCGAACACATATAACTTTATACAAAGAATGACTAATTTTGTGGTAAGTATGCTTCCCATCGCCATTTATAGGGTTAATAAGCTAATTAAAAATTATCATATCTATTCATATCAGTTAACAATTGATTATTAGTAATAAAAAATATAGAATTCTAATCTGCAATTTTTGTCAAGTAAGAGAAAAAATTAACATCCATTTGTTTACTTTAAAATATTTAATGTATGCATCAATAGTTTTTTAGTAAGAGATTCCTTTCATTTCATAGCAAAATAGAAGTAGTGATTAATAATAATCCTAATATAATTGAAGCTGCGACATTAATGGGGAGTTCTTCGCTTTAAGAATGGTGAGTGCAGTGATCCAAATTATCAAACCCAATTCCACTTAGCACTTTAAATCTAACATCTCGCTCAGATAACGTCCTAATAATCTGATGGAAGTTTTAAAACAAAACAGGGAATCTTGTGTCACTTCAGTTAACTTCGGTACTACCTACTTTTCTGAATTACAAGGGTCAACTAAAATAATTTACATTTCGCTCAAAATGAGACATTAATATATCTACACTTATATCCCATGGAAAACACTATTGTTTATTTTATATTCCTTATCATATGCTCATATTATTTAAAATCCGATGTTTTTAATTCTTACATTTTAAGTGTTTTTAAGGAATATACGAAATCAATCAGAATTGTCATCTGCAATGCCCTTAGGCTTTCGAATATCTAATCATGCCCATACACAACCTCCATGTGGTTCATTAGATAGGTGGCGCGAAATTAGGCTAGGTGGGTACAAGGTTACACCTTCCCCTTTATACATGTTTAGGTAGTTTATCACTAGTATCTGAAGCTTCTATTTGCAAGTCAAGCGTGTATAACGGATGTGGAGTTCTACAGATTGCCATTAATACCTTCGTTGCGGGAATAGTATAGAGTGCGAGTTATAGTTTCCATAGACTCATAGTCAAGGTAACATATATGAGACTCAGAGCAACTTAACTAACCTATAAATCTGTTGCCGTGGTGAATCTCGAAGCCACTTAGGACGATTTGCACAGATAGTTCAGATCGCGTTACTCTATCAACTGTGATGAATATTTAGCTAGGAGTAATGATTCATCTGTCGGCGTGTTGACAGAAGATTTAAGATGTCCTTGCAGTTGTTATAAAGTTTCGAAGGCAATGGAGTATAGCTAATTAAAAGTTGCAGAGATTGGATAATAAGTTTCTTTTAAAGAAGCACTTTATATAAATATATAGAAATAACTATAAGAATACTAATTTGGAAAGATAAGCTCAGATACTCAAAAATTAAACTCTGCTCTTCATGTAATTATATGTTAAATGTGAGGAATTACATGGTGTTGTAAAAACAGCCGTGCTAATAGTATACGAATTTATCTTTTTTAACTTTTTTCTAACTATATTTAAGATTATGAATTATGATGTTATGAAACCATTGATAAAATTTTGTATTGTATACCATTCTTAAGAGAATAGTGAACTCGGAGTGAATAAATTTAACAAATCATCCATTAAAAGTCATAAATATTTTCGTTTATATGTATTAGAATATAAAAAAGTCGAATATCTTTAAAAATTCTTCAAACAGATTATTATTTTAAAATTTAAAAACTATTTAATTTTTTTTATAAAAAATTAAAGTATTTTAACCGATGTATCCCCCTCTTATTTTGCTATAAAAATATTTTGAACAAGACTGGATATTATTTTAGTAATTCTAAATAAAATGGAATCTTTTAGAAATATTTTGAGGGCAAGCAAAGTTTCAAAATAATTTTGTGTTTTTCTAAAATAAAATTGCCTTTCAACGGTCTGAAATAACTTGAAACATAAAATTTATATCCAGTTTTATTTTGATAATTGAATAAAATTTTCTTTATGAATTTCAAATAATGTCTCTTAAAAGTAAGACACCTGGTACATTTCAAAGACTGAACATTGTTTCAAGAGGATGCCATCAAAAATATACATATTCCTTTAAACTTTTCAAATATACATTTTACTGAAAATACCTATGATAGTAAGTTGGATATAATTCTAGTTAATTAATACTATTAATTACAATTAATGTTATTAATTCTAATTAATGCTATTTTAGTTGACTATAAGCACATATTTTGAAGATGAAACATCAGTAAAGAAATTTCAGATTTCCATCATATTTTGCTAATCTCAACGTCTGTCGTCTGCTTTATAAGTGAATACAATTTTGTATCGATATATATGAGAACGTTCGTTATTTTTTGCTTTTATTTCAAGCATTTGTTTCAAAAGCTATTGCCTTCAATTATTTGAAACTGACTTCCATTTATATGCAAATTTAGAATTCTCTATATACGGTCCTGGTCTACTCGCTTTATCTGTTGAGCATGTTAAATTGGAATATAAATGCTACTTTGTTACGATTTCTTTTACCTTTAATTAGTGTTAAATGAAATCCTGATTTTACACTGATGTATTAATTTCTATCCGATATTGGCCAACAATATCGTACATTCCTACAATTTTATTGACTCATAGTATCAGACTTTTATCTATCTATGATTCATTTCACTCAAAATCCGTGTGGACCGAGCCTAGTACTTTAGCAAAATATTGAATATCACTTATGAAATCACTTCATGATTGACATTCATTTCATGAAGTAATTTTATAAAATAATATGAAGGATACAAAACACGTTATATAAAAAGCACTTTTGCTTGATACACAGTTTCAATTTCAAGGAAAGCCTGTTAAACAACATTGCACAATATTGCATTATATGTCATTCTATAATTATGATTGTTATTACATATTATTCCCAAAATTGTTTAATATAATACAATAAATATTGCACAAAATATGTATGCTAGCTCAAGATATTTCCCGATGTATCCATGATCTTGTTCTATATTTTAAAAACTGGCCAATATCGTGTAGGTATCGTAAAAATATTGTGCATTTTGTACCAATAGAATAGGGATAAGCATACCAATCAAGAGAGCTAAAACACATAATATAAACTATAAATTGATCTGTAAAATATTAATTTATATTACTTAACCTGATATGTATAATCTATGATAAACATACAGTTTCTGATATTATTGAAATTTAAATTTTTCTCCCTATTAAATTTAAATTCAGATATTGTTTTATCTGAATAACTTTAATATTTATTCCAGTGCGTTAGTACTGAATGGTGAAATTCGAGCACTAAATTAGTTGAATATTAAATATGTTCTAAAAACTTTTGACTTATGCCCCATAACTTGACTAACATAGCCATCTTTTGTATTCTCTAA
>JAPMOQ010009696.1:240088-278851 GCA_026543055.1 Argiope trifasciata
CCTGAATTTAAATATAGATGGAATACAGATCAGAATATTAAAAAAAACTATTGTAAAAACTCTTTCATGAAATATTAAGGGGCGTTAACACGACCGTCCATTTCACAGATTTGGTCATAAATCAGATTTCCGACCCACTTGGGGACCACACACCCCCATAGCCACGAGGATGCATTTCCCCTACGACCCCTCTTGGAATCTTTGATGCCTGGGTAGTTTACCGACAACTTGTCGGTAAAGTCGACGGGCATCAAAGAAGACCAGAAAACCGCAAGAGAGGTCAAAGGGCTGCACGTGGCTCGTCTGCAGACGGTATATAGGACGTGTAACCAGCCTTTTGCAATTTTCATAAATAGTTTGTCCCAGATCAGTAACCAGGTCTGAAATTCAAGTCTGGTAATCTTTTTATGACACGACGTCTGCAATCATATTAGATTGGTTTCACATGCAGACCAATGTGCTAAATACTTTGTCTATGTCTACCACTAATAAAAAGGATATATTTTTGTGTGTATTAACCCTCTACAATCTAGTACATTCCATGTAGATCTATGAAATTCGGCAAACATATATTTTGAAAAATGATGATGAGTATTTTTTGATTTCTTTTTAAAAATGATTAAATTTTCAATTATTTTAATTATTGAATTTTTGAATAAAAATTTTATTAATTAAAATTTAAAGGAAATTTTGGTATTTTTTGAAATTATTATTGCTTAATTTGATATTTATAAAGATTCAGGAAATTGTTTTTTAATCATAATAAATTTAATTGTGGCATTTTTTAAAAAGAACTTTTTGCGTAATTTTTAGAGGTGCATTTAATCGAAACATTTAAATTCAAAGCATTTTTATCGCTCCAAAAAATATATTTTTTTGAATTGGAATCGAAGAAAGACCGATCAAAAAATATATGAAGCTTACATGAAAATTTTTAAAGTGAAACTACGTTATCACAAAAACTTTGTACAGTATAAACTAGAGAACACAGTCCCAGTAGATTTAATGGCTCTATGATATCATGACATTTGACACGATTAAAAGTATTCATGAATGCTATAAACAGAACATGTGCAAATCTATTGAAATACAAGACTTAGGCCTACTGAGTTAAATACTACATATTAATATTTAAGTTTTGAGTTAAATATTATATACTAAATACATACATATTTTTTAAATACTACATGCTTTTGAGTTAAAATATTACATACTAAGTTCATTTGTATAGTTTATTGCTCTTTTTTTATATCAAAAGCAAATTATAAACAACAAGCCAATCCATCAAACTTCTTTTCATAGATTTAAACCAAAAATTGGCTCATATTTATTATTCTGTGAATAAAGCTCATATTTATTATTTTATTTATAAGCATCTATTTTATTAGGCTTTTTATTAATTGTCATTTGTCCATAAACTAGCTAAAATATACTTTTTTCTTGGAAAAAAAAACGTGAAATAAAATATCATTCTAATTCATATTTTTTAAATTAAATATCATTTGTACATAAACTAGCTGAAAGGTGTCTTTTTGAGAAATAATAAAAAAAAAACAAGAAAAAAATTTATCCATTTAGTTTGTGTTTTTTGTTATTATTTACCGTTTGCTCATAAAATTGCCAAAAGGTATTGTTTTACATTTGGAAAATATACACAATAGGACGAATACCCTTATTTTCAAAATATGAGATAAAAACCATAAAAAATTTCATTTTATTCGTCAGTTTTAATTTTTCAGTCACATTTCTCTCAAATAAATGTAATTCTTGGAACATTTTTGTTTTTTACTTAGAGATTACCAAATTTTGAATATAAATTTCTATTCTATTTTAAGGATTATAACATTCTCTTTGCATAGTATTGCATTTAACGATAGAAAGAAATTAATCTCTTATTTTAATTCCATAGGTAATTAGAGGATAAATAAATTTATTACATGCTGGAAGAAATAGACAAAAATAGTAAATATTATTTATTTGCAACATACCAGATTCTAAAAGGCATTTTAAACAAAAATTATTTGTCTCTTTAACTTAAAAAAGATATTAATGGAAATAAATCTAAAGAATTTTGCCTAAGTTTGCGAACATTAGTCCCGACGTTACAATTACTTTTATTCTTCAGCGAGGGAAAAAAAGTGCTTTCGGTTTCGATTATCTTCAAAAGAACTTCGACCCTCATTTGTAATTTAAAAATGGCAAATTACTTAGTTTTATACTGAAAAAGAATTCTTTTTTCCGAATACGGTCATTTGTTTTAAGGAAATATTTTCTCCGAAACTGATATCTTCAAAAATAAACTTTTTTTCTTAGAGTATTGATTGAATATGAAAGTTTGAGAATCATTATTTAAAGTTTTCTTACAAATCACAAACTAACATTTTCAAGAGATATAAAATATTTTTCTATATATTTTCATTGCTGATAATGTATAAAAGTGTTCTTTTTAAAATACATCAGAAAAGATTTTATGCTGAATTTTATTGAAAATTGTAATATTTAATGCATATATATAGCAGAAAATTAAAAATACTTGCCGAGATAGTTTAAAAATAATGACACTGATATTGATATTTTTTATATTAAAACGCAGAACTGTAATAAAAAACTCGAATATACAAATGTAAGATTTTAATATACAAATTAAAAACAAAGAATTCCTTAAGTATTCATCAATGTTTATTTTGAAATATATAGATTTCATAAAAATATTTGCTGATATTGAAGTTTTATGTGTGTGTGCCTGTAATAACTACATGCATCGAAATTCGGCATGTTGGTCTATACACACAAAAAATTATCACTTTTATCAAATTTTTGATAAAACCTGTCCAAATGATAAAAAGTAGATATTTAAGAATATGTTAAATTTTTTGTTCATTTTTTTTCAGTGTCGAATAAAATCTTTTATTTTAGCCATAAAATGATATTTTTTTCACTTGCCATTTACATTTCTGTTGATTCACTGTTAAATTTTGGATACTTTTCTTTGTATAAGTGTATGAGTATTCTTATACAAAGAAAAAAAAACCTGAAAAATCTGTAATCATATTAATTATCTTCATTCCTCCGAGTTTATAGCTATAATGAATTATTGTTACATTATAAAATAACTGGGATTGAAATTAGAATGGGGTTTTTTTATCAGTTAGAATATTAACGCTCTATTATTTTTAATTTTATGAGATATAAAATTATTCTTTAGAATAAAATGATGGAATGCATTTTATTACATCATCCAAAGTCTTTAATGTATAAGCAAGAACATGAAAATATATTTGAAAGATTTTTTTTTTAAATTCTAACCTATATGTAGTATAAAAATAGAGATTATTGTAATTTCTCTGTCAAGAATTTATAATAATAACACATAAAAGTTATAGAATTCTTTGGAATTTTAATCAAGTCTTTTCGGAGAATGTTTATTTTGTATTGCTGTTCGAGTACAAGTGAACACTACAATTATGAAATAGTAAAGGGTTAGATTGGTAAAATTAGAATGCAGATTTAACCTCTAAGATGTAAATTTGTTTCAAATTGGGAAACAAATTCATTAAAAGGTTGGTCGTCTTAGGGCCGTAATTTGCGTTCAAGTCAACCGCGTAAATGGGAGTCACAAGGATTTCAATATATTAAATTTCGCCTTCATTGGGTTTACAGAAAGAGAAAGAGACAGAAATGTTCCGGTATGAGGATTGGCTCTCACTACCACTGTATATAAGAAAATATCAGGGTCTAACTGCTTCCATTGATGACGGAAAGTATTTCTAAAGGAAAGTTTACGTATCGCGGCTGATGGTAGCCATTGGGACTCAACCGCAGGTCCACCAAGTGCCATTGTTGCAGCGCCCTGATCATTCACATTTTTCTGGGTCACTACCGGAGGAGTCAATTTTTGTAATTACAAGGGGGTAAAAAAGGAAAAATAAAGGAAAAATCACTTAAAAATATCGAAATCCTTAAATTTTACGGATCTAGCTACAGCCTATCGATTTTAATTTGCCTTCTAAACTGCTAAAACTCTATTTAAAGTATTGAAAATTAATAAAATTCAATTAATGAATTAAAATTTGAAAAAAAAAAACTCCATTAACATCAAATGTTATCACTACAAGTTTCAAAAAATGTATCTAAACTTGCGTGGATGAATAGTAAGTATTTTATTAACAACTGAAAATTTGAACAAGATTTGGAAATAAATAAATATACTGAGTATGTAAACTAATAATAGGAATTTTATAATAAGTAACGCATTATATCATAATAATAAACTTCATTGCAGAAGGCGCTATTTTTCCTTTCTTAATCAACAATTATGTGAAAATGTGTTAATATCAACTTCCAAAATACACGGTGATAAAATATTTCTCATGGAAATCGTATAGGTTTAATTCATTTCTAGATTTAATAAAGATTCTAAATTCATTAGATTTCCGTGAAAGTATGAATTCATTTTATTGGATATTTCCTTACAACAGAAAAATAAATGGAAAGCAGATAAAGTTAATAAACATGGCTCATCAAATCACTGAAAGAATGCAATCAACTGGAATCGAACATCTTTAATCTGATTTAAAGCAGAATAATTTCCATACTTAAATTACGAAACTTTAGAGTGAAAAACACATTTAATAAGTTAACATGATTAAATGAATGCATTTTATCAGAATATATGTATGTTTAAATAAATTTTGAATTCTTATTGAACATATTTCGTTGAGAAGGCTTAAAAGATAAAATATTTATTATCAAGAAAATTAGATATCTGAGTCATTTAGATGATATATTGTTTTGTTTAGCTATAAGATATTTAGAAAAAGAATTCAATCGTAAATAAATAGTTGCATTTTTTTTTATTAAGAAGTCTTTGTTAAGACAATTTTACTCTAAGCCATTTATTTTCTTTTGAAAGATAGATATATGAGAGTTCTTTATCACTACAATTGAGAAATAAGAAAGAAAAAAGTTAAAACTGCTCTTTTCGATAGTATCCATTTTTCACGGACTATGTTATGTCCAAAACCATATTTTAGAAGTTATGGGCTGCTTGCAAGAAGGATGTGCTCAAATATTCTATTTTCTGGAAGGTACAAATTGATACAAGAATTATAAAGAGGAAAAAATACGAGAACGATATTTGTAATAGATAATGTCACAATTATTTTTATTTTTTCATTTTACTGTATTTGTGCCATATTTTTAAACATTAGATATTGAAGTGATTTTTTTTCCTCCATTGGACTCACTAAAATTTTAAATATAATAATAAACTGTAAAAGTATATTTTCGGATTTTACTGTAGTGCTTTAATATTTATTATAAATTAATCGATATAATTTAATTAACAATCAGTTACAAAATTTAGTGGTATAACCAACTGTAGAATGTTGGATGAATCAATTACAAGATTCTATGGTAATGGCATTACCACATTATGAAATAAATTTATAAATACAAAGAATAAAACTATTAAAAAAATTTCCAAAATGTATTTTTATTAATGTACAAAAAATGTAGAAAGTTTTTTAATAAATTTTATGAATATTAGTATAAAATATTTTAAAAAAAGTAGTAGCAACTAAAACCAATGATCTAAAGTCATTAAATTATAAGGAATATCTTAAGAATGGAAATGACAAGATATTTATTACAATTTAAATATATTATACAAGTGATAAATTCCTATTTATTTGAAAGTTTTTATCAATGATTAAAGCTTTTAGGATTTAGTTTTGATACCAATATTTATAACTAAATATTTTCATTTGAATGTATTAAAATTAAACTTTTTCTCTAAATACTAGCTTCCGAAGAGCTTACTTTATTTAAAACAAAAAACAAAAATAAAAATGGTTACTTATGACTAATTATACAAAAGGCAAAAAAAAAAATCTTCAAAATTATTCAAAAGTTGAAGCTGTAATTTCCGGAAGGACAGTTTTATGCTATTTATAATGGATTAATTTGTCTTAAAATGGGTTCAGTAACTTTGAAAATGTATGGAAAATCTCGACAAACAAATAATATTGGAAATAAAGTCCAATCGATACTAATGCATTTCTCCACAGCGGCTGTTTTCGAGACATAAAATAGTTTGAGAATAAGGCATAGCATAAGATAAGGATACAATAGAATCCAACTATAATAATCACTGAAAAAGAAAGGAATCATTTCAAAGGCCAAATATTACGACTTACTATAGTAAATGTGTTTAGTTTCTACTAATGGTGTAGTCCAGAAGTTCCCACCGTTGGATCAACGTCCCTTTTACAAAAAGAAAAAACATATATCGTTACCCTCTTCCATAATGATTATACTAAATAATTTAAATGTTGTTATGTTTTATCTGCTAGTCACCTCAGGCAATGAGCTGGCTCACAATGAATATTGATTATGTTTGTTTTCAGATAAATCATTTTCATATAACTTCATGCTCATTAATTCTGCCAATCGTTTGACATTAAAGCCATGTTGATTTAATAGCCTTATTTACTCTGCGTATCATGTATATAAACCTTTCTATTAGACCGTCCAATAAGTTATAGAGCAGTTTAAAACTTAAATATCTATATTATCTATCTTCTAAAATGAGTGATATTGTCGATTCCCTTTTTTATTTCTTTCTTTAACTGCGTAGACATTAAACATAATCTTTCTTTCCTCATGTTTCAACAATGGATAAAATCAATCATAGACAATGAACATGGTTTCAGAGCAACGTTGTTATTTATTGTTAATAATTAGGGAAAAAATAATTTGAAGAGATGCCGAAATTCTGCTGAAAATTGCGCAACTGTTAAATTGGTTTCATAAAACATCCTTTTAAACTTCAAAATTGAGCAACATTTAATTTTATGTAGTATTATTTTCAAATATCACCACAGAATTCTACTTAATTACTAATTTACTAAAATTCTAATTAAAGTATCAAAAGTCTCGCTCTTAGGTGCACACTCTCAACCTCCAAGGTACTGTAAGCAATCAAGTAAGAGAGTAGAATTTTAGACAATTCGTTTATTTATAGCCGTATATGTCCATAAGAACAATTTTCTCTAATTTAGGTTAAAATATTCGATATTTACACCATTTAGAAGTTGATAATATTTACACAACAGGTTACGGAGGTTGAAGGTTTGTTATGAAATAGGTTCTCCATCGATTCAGAGAAACTCCACATGAAACTAACTGGTTGTTAGTTATCAAGGCTACTCCAGGTGGAGCGCAGTCCACAGTCCAAGAAACCTATTTCCCCTCTCATTAAAAAAAACGCATTTTTTCCCTGTCCAATCTCCACCTCTCTCTTCACACCGATCCACTTGAGCTCTCTATCGCCCAAAAGTCGTTCAAAAAATACTTCTCATGTTCACCAGCCGATCGTGGGAATGTTCCATCAATGAGGTGTCCCCGTAACTAACCATTATGCAAAAGATGTCGACCATGGTCTCTACACAATGGGAAAAATTTAGAATCCAAATGGTTTGACTAACCTGAGCATCACTAATGACCAGATGCGATGGCTGCTCGGGATAAGAAGATCCCCCATGTCACTATCTGGAGGCATTTAACAATTGAGAGTGTTGACAGGTGGTGACACAGCTGGCTGGAAATGCCAATTATCAAGAATGGGAAAGGGGAACGTTACAGTACATATTTATCAAATTTAGCAGCTATTGGTCAAACATTATGGCCTGCAGGAGGCTAATGCATACTCATTTTCATCTTTATTATATACATAAACATAGTGCTGTTTAATATTTATAAGTATGCCTATCTTAGAATCGAAAAGTAAAAACCAAAACGACCATCAAATGTAGTAAAACACATTAATTTCTTTTAAAAATAAGTACAAAATCAGAAATTAAAGTAAAGCGATAATGCTGCAGAAGTAGGGTTTAACAATGTTGCTTTTCAGTTCGAAAATATCAGTCGCTTGGTCCATTTCAATAATGTCCAGTCTATTCCTTTCTTTAAGAAATAGACTCTTGAACTGAATCTGTGCTTAATCAAATGGGATGAATTGAAGGCAATAAAAAAAAAACCATAAATTTTTATTCACAATCCAGGTCAGAAATTTATCACTTTTGAATCCATAACTCTTGGTAATCATTTTTGAATTCCTTTTTGTAGCATTTCTTCGCTTAATTATGCAAATTCTTAGTCTAAATATAATGAATCTTTTTTCTATTTATATTTGTGAAATTCTCTACAATCCCTCATGACGTATTCGTGTAATCTCAACCGGTAAATAAACTTACTAGCTCAGGTATGTTATTTTAATTTCCTAAATATACAGTTATACTATAATTTGCACTTGATAGTCTTATCCACCCTTCTTGTCTCTGGAACCTCTACTGCACTTTTTAAGACTTTAGAGGGAGAGTTTCCTTCGTTTGTAATGTATGTTCTAGTGAAAACTGCATGTCAGGGCTAAGATACAGGAACCGGAAGTAGAAAAAGATGGGCTACATCTTCAGGAGTTGCTTTTTATCTAATACTTTTAAGAAAATAATATACTAATATAATTTCACTCATAGAATTTTCATTGTTTGTTGAAATAGCTAGTTATTTAGATATACAAAACGAAACACAATTGTTAGATGGATTCCCTTGAATATCCCCCAAAAGTCAACATATCCAAACATAAAACTTTTCCACCTTTCAACTTAGATGCTCCTTGGTTTCTTTGAAACTCACACATTTCCTCTATCTTAAAAGTTCTTGATTCCCAATGGACTGTAGAAAAAGTACCCACCTTTGAATTCCACCTTCTGCACAGTAGGCGACTTTTATGTGTGGCTATTATGCACAGTGAAACGAGACTACTTAATGCTAATGCTGAAATTTTTCAATGTGTTAGATAACAGCAGCCGTTGCATGGTCATCGACGAATGAATTGCTACCATGCTAATTTCTCTAGTTATGGTTGATCAAACTCAGCAAAGGTAACGTTTGTTGAATCTATACAACAAACCCTAAGTGAAACAATACCTAAAATTCAATAGATGTTTGGAGACGATGAATTAGGATCAATACAAATTAAGGAGTGATTATATTTAAAAATTGGCTGCGCATTAATGAGAGTGATCAGCGTTGAGGTAAAATTGAAATTGCTGAGAATGTCGCTGTTGTAATGATAAGAGAAAATCTGTTAAAAACATAAACTGCTAGAGTGTAAATAGTTTTATCAACAAGTTGACAGCTGATTTCCTGATTCTTTCAGGCGAAAAAAAGATTGCATTACTTTTAAATGGTGTAATATTGTAATATTAATTAATGGTGTAATGGTTATTATTTCTCCACTTATTTTGTAATTCGAGAGTACTAATGTTTTATTCCAAGCAATTCGTTAATGATAAATAACATATTAATTATAAAAACTCTCTAGAAAAATAGAATTCTAAATTATATGTTTTACGAGTGTCGAGATACTTCTCAGAAATTTTCTTTGTAAAAAATTTCACAAAGCTTCGCCTGTTTAAGGAAATACAGGAACTTAAGAATGTATTTTCAATAAAATGTTTCTGCTGATGTTAAACATATTTTTAGCAGAGAAACTACACATGCTTTTTTTATTGATTAAGTTTCAGAAATCCACAGTCTTATTGTTAATTAGAATCATTATTTTATAGCATGAAGAATACTGAGACATTGAAATGAAATCAAGTCCTTACCCATTTTTCATGAATGGTAATTAGATTATCAAGAATAAGGTTTTCGGCTCAGAAAATTAAAGCAATGGAAATAATAATAGATGAACATAATTTTAATATGAATGCATGTTATCTTTTAGCATATAAGTTCCCACAAAGAGCAACTAAATTGTAATGGGGAGAAAAATTAATTTTAATCTAAACGAAGTGGAAGAGATTTCTTGGCAGCATCTTACCATATTTCCTGCAATTTTAGTCTGTAATAATGTATTTCCTCTTGCATATATATGTTAAAAACTTTTATGGTCCTTTAACATAGAACTTTTATGTTTATTTAAACATAAATTAAAACTTGTATTAGTTTTTGCAGAATTTGTAATGAAAATCTTTTTATATATATTTTTGGGAAATATGTAAAATTCATCAGCGTTTCATAGTATATTTGAAGAAAATTGGGGAGTTAAATTAGCACATGCCATTATTTTTCTACAATTAGTAATGAATTATTGATATAAAATTCATAGAATATAATAACTTAGAACTAAAGCATTCAAACAAATTTCACAATGTGTTAATTTTGTTTGAAAAACTGGAATAAATTTCTTTATAAAGGAATGTGCTTTATAATATTTGCATATTTATTAGTATATTCTAATTTCAAAAATTAGTCTGTTTTTAAATGCTCTCTAAGATTTCAGAAATATTTAATATCACGTAGACAATGAACATTTTTTGCTTGTTGTATAATTAAGTCAGTTTAAAAAAGTCTAATAAAATATCATATCCTTATGTAGCATAGATATTATTGATGGAATTGGCAATGCTTGTATAAACCTTTTCTAATGATTCTCAATAATCATTTGAAACTTATGAGATCACTTGACCATCCACACTTGCGTCTTACATGGTGACTTGGAAAGTTTATTCATCTGTTTATTTCTTTCTACTGCAGGTACGCCACAGTTATGTGCATTTCGTTTATAATTTAATTTGTTAAATAGAGATATGAATTACTATCAACCAAAACTCTGTTTACACACAAGTAAATACATGCTGTACTAGAAGGAAAATGCTACCTACAATGGATTATTTTCCCCTCAATAGAGTAATTTTCTTTACTATTGGGCGTTGTTCGTTGTATTCGCCGAAGAAAATTCCTCATAAGAAGAGTTTTTGAACCTGTGGCGTTCGATGATGGATAGCGAGTTTCCTAGCACAAAAAAAAAAAAAAAAAAAAAAAAAACCTTGTAAAAAAGCTTAGTTGGTAAATGAGGTGTATTTATATGAAGGAAGTTTCTCTCTGTATTGACAGATATATAAATGGCGATAGTCGTAATTATCTACATTTTAGACACATTCTGTTGCAGGGTGGCAAAATTTGTCTAAAATGACGTAGTAAGAAATTGTGATGGTAAAGTTACGAATGTAAATCAGCAGGAATTGTCTCCTCAAACTTTCTAGCGTGCATTCTAATGAGCTTGTCGTGCCAAAGAATGTTTTACATGACATTGCCATACAATATCTAAGAAATATTAACCTTTGGCATGAATTTAGCACTTTTTATCAAATCTATCATTTATGCTTGGCAATTAATCTCTTTGATGTAAGTATGAAAATTTAATTTACGTTTAAAAAAGATTTTCACAACTGATTAAAACAGGAATTTTACACAAAATTCCATTCTAACTTGATATATTTAAGTCAAAGCGGTTTATAATTAAAGTATTTGCATGTTTATGAAAGTGCAGATCGACAGACAATCAAGCCATGTTTGCATTTTGGCTAAAAATTTAACAGGTATCCATACCATAGATATTAAATTTGCATCGAATTTTATGTACCTAGATTCCTCCAGCCGAACAAACGGACTTCCTCAGAAAAATATATTACTCTAACTTCGAAAAATTGTGCAAATTTGATGCAAAGACCGTAAACTAATTTTGTACCTTCACGAACAAAGAATTTTTTTTTTTAGTTCTTCATCACAGAGAGATAGATGAATGGGAATTTTCTAAACATGCATTTTTTGAATTCAGAGATATGTAAAGATTCGTCAAAATCTCGAGTTAGAATATTTTTGACGATTACTACACTTTCTCTATACTACGAGAAAGTAAAATGTCATTAGATATTTACCTCGAAATCATATCTATTTATGAATAATAAATTGCATCACATTAATAAGATAGTTTGGAAATGTGTATGTGGCTGAAATTATTTAGACATATAATCAATTTACTATAAAGCCAAATTAGTATTCGAATTTTCTTCTATAAAGCCTTTATAAATTAATAAATCTAATTGATATTTTTTCTAAATGACATTGGAATCGGTGGACGGATATTAAAAATTTCATTTATTTTCCAAAAGTTAACAAAACTTAATCTAAAAGGATTTTTAGCTTGCCAGTTTCAGTCGAAAAGTATTCTAAAATGTATATCGAACGTCTTGTCAGATTTTCTTCCCAAAGAAAGCACATAAGCAAAAATTAAGTCTGTACAACAGATATAGTTTTCTACATGCCTAGGAATATATATTTGAAAACTGGGGGAAAAAATGGGCATATTATTAAAACTGAGAGTTTCGATGAATTTTAAACGACGGTTTTTCACAAAACTTTAGTATATTGTGTATTAGGGGATCATTCAGGATGTTTATAGGAATCAGGAGTTTTCATACGAATTAAAACATAATGAATTCGGTGAAATGACTGTGACAGAGATACTTCTGAATGATTTCCATCTTAAAGAGATTATATATTAAAATAGTGCATCTGAGACCTCACGAAAACGGTCAATAGTACTGAGCAGGCAATCTTAACAACTTAATTATAGACTTTAAAAGTGAGGAACCAATGAAAATGTAACTGTAGAACGTTTGCATCCGTCTTTATTCATTAGTGAAAACTCTATATTTGAAAAATAAATTGAAATACGGAAAAGAAATAGAATGGGAAAGAAAGCTAATATGGCAAATGAATAATAAATCAAGAGCGAGATAAAATTAAGTAGCGAGCAATCTTCGAACAACAATAAAATTTTAGATTCCTTATTCTGAAAAAAAATGAAAAAGATTAAAAAAATAATAGCTGCATCTGAGAAGTACGTAAAATGGAATTTTAGCCTTCCTTTAACTGATTGATGGTAAATAATGATGGGCATTTTATGGCAGATTAGGTTTAAACAGTAATAAAATATGAATGGTAAAATATGTTACTGATTCGGACAATTTAAGAATTTTTAGAAACAAATTTTATTTTCATAAAATCATATCATAAATTCTTTGGAAGTTTCTAGAATTTCAAAACATTATATATTAAATGTTTTTGAATAAGGATAATAATTACTTTCGATAGGGTTTTGATAGAAGCATTTGAATACTTATATTTGAATAAACAGAAAAATCAAGTTCTTTTAATGAGCAAAACGTGTAAATGTACTTTTACTACGTAGACAACGTATATTTGGTGGCTATGTAAAAATTGTTGGTATAATATTTAATTCTTATTAAATTATTTACAATAATAAATATTTTAATTATAGTAAAAATATTTCTGTTAAACTGTAATTAGTATGTGCTTTTATGTTGCTTATGTTCAGTATTACTCTTGATTTGCATTCTGATTATACACAATCATTTCTTTATTATGTTATGCTTTGATTATAATCTGACTATATCTAAATAATTATTTGCGAGAAAAAAAATATAGTAAATTATAAGATTTTTTTCTTCCACATTAAACCTTTTAAGCCTCATTTTTTTTTCTCGTCATGCTGTAGTAAAATATGTTTAGACGAGATAAGACTAAGAAAAGAGATTCATTTGGCTTATTTAATTTAATTTAGTTTATCAATTGATTTGGATAGTTAAAAATAAAATACTAAATCAATGAGATGAAAAACTGAAGCATCTAAGTTTGAATTATTGAAAAATCTGTCAGAACTTATGCGAACACATATAACTTTATACAAAGAATGACTAATTTTGGGGTAAGTATACTTCCCATCGCCATTTATAGGGTTAATAAGCTAATTAAAAATTATCATATCTATTCATATCAGTTAACAATTGATTATTAGTAATAAAAAATATAGAATTCTTATCTGCAATTTTTGTCAAGTAAGAGAAAAAATTATCATCCATTTGTTTACTTTAAAATATTTAATATATGCATCAATAGTTTTTTAGTAAGAGATTCCTTTCATTTCATAGCAAAATAGAAGTAGTGATTAATAATAATCCTAATATAATTGAAGCTGCGACATTAATGGGGAGTTCTTCGCTTTAAGAATGGTGAGTGCAGTGATCCAAATTCTCAAACCCAATTCCCCTTAGCACTTTAAATCTAACATCTTGCTCAGATAACGTCCTAATAATCTGATGGAAGTTTTAAAATAAAACAGGGAATCTTGTGTCACTTCAGTTAACTTCGGTATCTACCTACTTTTCTGAATTACAAGGGTCAACTAAAATAATCTACATTTCGCTCAAAATGAGACATTAATATATCTACACTTATATCCCATGGAAAACACTATTGTTTATTTTATATTCCTTATCATATGCTCATATTATTTAAAATCCGATGTTTTTAATTCTTACATTTTAAGTGTTTTTAAGGAATATACGAAATCAATCAGAATTGTCATCTGCAATGCCCTTAGGCTTTCGAATATCTAATCATGCCCATACACAACCTCCATGTGGTTCATTAGATAGGTGGCTCGAAATTAGGCTAGGTGGGTACAAGGTTACACCTTCCCCTTTATGCATGTTTAGGTAGTTTATCACTAGTATCTGAAGCTTCTATTTGCAAGTCAAGCGTGTATAATGGATGTGGAGTTCTGCAGATTGCCATTAATACCTTCGTTGCGGGAATAGTATAGAGTGCGAGTTATAGTTTCCATAGACTCATAGTCAAGGTAACATATATGAGACTCAGAGCAACTTAACTAACCTATAAATCTGTTGCCGTGGTGAATCTCGAAGCCACTTAGGACGATTTGCACAGATAGTTCAGATCGCGTTACTCTATCAACTGTGATGAATATTTAGCTTGGAGTAATGATTCATCTGTCGGCGTGTTGACAGAAGATTTAAGATGTCCTTGCAGTTGTTGTAAAGTTTCGAAGGCAATGGAGTATAGCTAATTAAAAGTTGCAGAGATTGGATAGTAAGTTTCTTTTAAAGAAACACTTTATATAAATATATAGAAATAACTCTAAAAATACTAATTTGGAAAGATAAGCTCAGATACTCAAAAATTAAACTCTGCTCTTCATGTAATTATATGTTAAATGTGAGGAATAACATGGTGTAGTAAAAACAGTATACTTATAGTATACGAATTTATCTGAGTTTTAAATTTTTTTCTAACTATATTTAAGATTATGAATTATGATGTTATGAAACTATTGATAAAATTTTGTATTCAATACCATTCTTAAGGGAATAGTGAACTCGGAGTGAATAAATTTAACAAATCATCCATCAAAAGTTATAAATATTTTCGCTTAAATGTATCAGAATATAAAAAAGTCGAATATCTTTAAAAATTCTTGAAACAGATTATTATTTTAAAATTAAAAAGCTGTTTAATTTTTTTAAAAAATTAAAATATTTTAACCGATGTATCCCCCTCTTATTTTGCTATAAAATATTTTAAAGAAGACTGGATATTATTTTAGTAATTCTAAATAAAATGGAATCTTTTAGAAATATTTTAAGTGCAAACAAAGTTTCAAAATAATTTTTTGTTTTTCTAAAATAAAATTGACTTTCAACGGTCTGAAATAACTTGAAACATAAAATTTATCTCCAGTTTTATTTTGATAATTGAATAAAATTTTCGTTACGAATTTTAAATAATTTCTCCTAAAAGTAAGACACCTGGTACATTTCAAATTCTGAACATTGTTTCGAGAGGATGCCATCAAAAATATACATATTCCTTTAAACCTTTCAAATATACATTTTACTGAAAATACTATGATATTAAGTTGAATATAATTCTAGTTAATTAATGCTATTAATTACAATCAATGTTATTAATTCTAATTAATGCTATTTTAGTTGACTATAAGCACATGACACATCAGAAAAGAAATTTCAGATTTCCATCATATTCTGCTAATCCCAACATGATGTGAATACAATTTTATATGTGAATACAATTTTGTATCGATATGTATGAAAACTTTCGTTATTTTTTGCTTTTATTTCAAGCATTTGTTTCAAAAGCTATTGCCTTCAATTATTTGAAATTGTCTTCCATTTATATGCAAATTAAGAATTCTCTATATACGGTCCTGGTCCACTCGCTTTATCTGTTGAGCATGTTAAATTGGAAAATAAATGCTACTTTGTTACGTTTTCTTTCACCCTTAATTAGTGTTAAATGGAATCCTGCTTTTCCACTGATGCATTAATTTCTATCCGATATTGGACAACAATATCGTACATTCCTACAATTTTATTGACTCATAGTATCAGACTTTTATCTATCTATGATTCATTTCCCTCAAAATCCGTGTGGACCGAGCGGATATATAATATCACTTATGAAAATATTGAATATCACTTATGAAATCACTTCATGATTGACATTCATTTCATGAAGTAATTTTATAAAATAATATGAAGAATACAAAACACATTATATAAAAAGATCTTTTGCTTGATTCACAGTTTCAATTTCAAGGAAAGTCTGTTAAACAACATTGCATAATATTGCATTATATGTCATTCTATAATTATGGTTATTATTACATATTATTCAAAAAATTGTTTAATATAATACAATAAATATTGCACAAAATATGTATGCTAGCTCAAGATATTTCCCGATGTATCCATGATGTTGTTCTATATTTTAAAAACTGGCCAATATCGTGTAGGTATCGTAAACATATTGTGCATTTTGTACCCATAAAATACGGATAAGCATACCAATCAAGAGTGCTAAAACACATAATATAAACTACAAATTGATCTGTAAAATCTTAATTTATATTACTTAACCCTTAGTAGCCTGATTTACGAAAGTTATTAAATTTTTAATATTACTGTGTTTGCTTGAGGGTCTACATGAAGGGAAAAATAGCTAAAAAATCACTATTTATTTTGCATATTTATTTAGAAAAAAAAAAACAAGTATCAATTTTGATACTTCAGGCATTAACGCCATAAAGAAATCAGATATACCTATGCATGAAATAATGCGAAACATTGATTGTTTTTATTATCGCATAACGACACTTTACACTTTTTACAGAACCAGGAGGTAAGTTTCCTACAATTATTTATATTCTTCAGAAAAAGAAAATATATCAAATTTGTATTCAACAAAACTTTTAGTAAAATGTGTTTACTTGTTCACTTTGCCGCGCGAGTAATATGTCATATATAAAATAAAACAATAATGACATTTGATTTTTTTAAAATTTCGTTGGAAAGAATATTATACAACAGTAAAATACGTACAGCCAACCTATAAAAAAAAACTAATAGTAATGTGAACATTCGGTTGAAAAGATTGGTATCAAAATTGAAACTCTAGGTTATTAAGGGTTAATCTGATATGTATAATCAATGATAAACATACAGTTTCTGATACAATTGAAATTAAAATTTTTCTCCCTATTAAATTTAAATTCAGATATTGTTTTATCTGAATAACTTTAATATTTATTCCAGTGCATTTAATACGGAATGGTGAAATTTGAGCACTAAATTAGTCGAATATTAAATATGTTCTAAAAACTTTTGATTTATGCCCCATAACTTGACTAACATAGCCATCTTTTGTATTCTCTAAAGATCGATGAATAACAACTCTAACTTTTTAAGACACAAAGCCGGAAACTTTCATAAACCTTTTACGTAAATCAGACACTTTTAAGAGTAACTTTCCTCTTTAGAGAATACATTGTATTTAAAATCAGCTATCTTCTTCAATCGATATCTCAAACTCATATTAGAGCTAAGCTATTTAAAATCCTATACGTTTATTCATTTCCTTAAGAAATGATTCAGTGATGTTAAAGGAGAGAAGATTACCCAGTGGATCTTAAAATAGCTTCACTTCGTCAAAGATGTCATGTAGGACTCAATCTGAGAGAGAAAGTTCATTGCAGATAAGTTTAAATATTAGAAGTGAGCCGTGTAGAGAAGATTTACCTGGATCCATTAAATTCCCTTGGAATCGGGTATGTTTGCTGATTTTGGAAGGTGCTGTCAATAGGGGACCTTCATTAATATTCAGAGTTGAGGAAGCCCTCATCAGTTAATCCGTGGTTTCGAGGTCTTTTCCCAAAGAGATGAGACGATGAATTGGCCCATTTTACGAATTGTTTGGCTTTGTTACAGAGATTCTTGTAGCGTTGCTGCTAACAAATGTGAAATTCAAGTTTTAAAAATACGTAATTGAATGTAGTGAAAAAAATGTCATGTATTTTTGATTTTCAGTAATATTCCTTATAGGTAGTAGCGATGGGTTTACACTCGGACAGTTGTAAGACTACCAGTAAGTAGCCCATGCGTAGAAAGGCTGAAAAATGCTATTTATAGCAAATACTTGTTTCGATGGGATAACAACATGGCACTGTGTTATTGTTTTACAGCGCGTATATTTGTTGAATTTGGGCGGATTTGACAGACATGAAAAAATTGGTTACTTATCACGTATCAATTCTGATATTTTTTGCTCTTTGCTCACTCTGATGCGAAGTTGTGTCTTTTTAAATTTTATTCTCACTTTAAATGACATTCCCCCCCCCCTATAGCTTTCCAAATTTAAGTATGTTGACATTTTTTTTAAATTTTTTTCTACCGTCCTTTTAATACGATAAACAGTGAAAAAGAAAAATTCATCGGTGGGCTATTTTTAACCAACGGCTATTTGTATTTTATGTAATTATTGCAAACATAAATTAGACACTATTCGACGTATAAGCTGCCATTCGCTGTCTTATAACTTGTCTAGTGTAAACGCACCTTAATATTATTTAGATAAAATAAAGTTTATATTCATTTTCAGCTGGTATTTCGAAAATGATACTTTTCCGAATATATTTTAAATTTTACCAATAATTCTGTTTCCTAGGGTTCAATAGCAAATTATTAACGAATTGATAGTCATCAGTTTGAAATTACAAATACTAATTTTAAAGATTATAAAACTTTCCCATTTTGATTAAAATACTTTCATACACACAATTTTTATTATAAATACCAATTTAAAAAATATTTTTTAGAAATCATTCGAAGTGACAAGAGGCAATAATGAGAATATACTCATTTTTCATGGATATTAACCATCTAACATGAGAAGTATTTCTAAAAAAAGAAATCCTTCTTAATTCTGAGACATAACTTTTCTTTCGATCCATTATTTAAAAGATTGAAGACAAAATATAACATATTTGTAAATGAAACTTTATATACAACGAATATTTTGTATCAGAAAAATTTGACTTAGTAGAATCAAAATCTAAGACTAAAGTATCAAAAGAATCAAAAGTATCAAAGTCTAAGTATCAAAAGTATCAAAATCTAAGACTGAAAATGACTCACAACAACTTTTGACATTAAGCTTGTTGAATAAACTTTAATGATTTGATTCCTTCTTTGCATTAAAAAACTTGTTTGAATGAGGATTTTGTTCGAATAATATTTATTTAGGCGTAACCTGATGCTTGAATTATGACCTTCTATAATTTATAAATTATTGCGAAATTTGAACGTATCTCATTTATGCCGAAACAAGTTTCATATCAATATGTACAAATATCCGTAAGAAATCATTTATTAAGAAATAAAGGAAATTAAATGATTCATTTAGAAACAAATAAAGAAAATTAAATGATAGATTATTTATTTATTGATACCAAGAAACATCTTTTTTCCCAGTTTTTAATTTAAAAATTACTTTTTGTAGTAGGATAACAATTTATTTGATTCAGGTTTACAAAATTTTACTGATTTTAAATCCTTTTATTGGAAAAGATACGAATATATTTAAGGCATAAGCCATCTTCATTGCAATTACTCGCTTTCAACTGATAAGGCATGACAAATATATTATTATAGTAGTTACTCTATAATCCAGATTTAATAAGTGTCACTTCCCTAGGGTAGTCTACAAATCTGTAATAACCAATCTCACAGTGAATCTGATAAGCGACACTTTGATAAATTCGTAATAAACCATGAAAAGAGTTATATCCAATTGTTTATAGAAGGAAAGTAAGTTAACTGGAACATGAGAAATATTTTTTTTTAATATCCTATTAGGAATAATTCAGATATACAGTGATAGCAACAATAAAAGTATAAAAATAAAAGTATTCAAATCTTTATTTTTTCGATCGTTCTTTCAGTTATATAGTTTAACTACTCTATAGCAATTGAAGCATATATTAATAAATATTTTGTAGATATATAAACGTAACGCTAATAAATACTTCGTAGAAGAGTGTGAAATGAAAGAAATAAATTTTTCAAAGTCACATAATATTTACAACCACAAGAATTAAATGCAAAATGAAAAATATATATATAAAGTTACGATACATATATTACGTAATCATTTCTGTAAATATTATTTATTCTTTTTTAAGTTATAGAGGTATCAATAGCAGACAATTTTAAGGAATTTGTAGCAATTCGGTATATCTATGTCCAAATAAATTAAATTTTCCCAAATTGACACTAAAAATACAATCGTGAAAAACATTGATTAATTAAACAATTAAATTGGATAGAAAAATATAAAAAAATGAATTTAACCAATTGAACTAAATGTGTTCCATATATTAGAAATGTATATCTATCACACCATATATATATATATATATATATGGTGTGATATATATTAATAAGCGAATGTATGCTTTTATGAATTGATGAAATTTCTCTACTTATTCTATTAGGAATAATTTAAATATACATTGAGCGAAAAAAATGATTGTATTAATTATACTAGAGTACTAATATAAAATTTTCTTCTTGTATAGTAAATTAATGGATATATTTGGTCTGAAAATGATTGAAATTGACCTCATTAATTGATAAGATGTTAATTAAGCTTTAATTGTCTACATAAATTTACAATTATTCATACATTCTTATTTCGTAGTTATTATTTTGGCAGTATTTTTCTATTTTCTAAAAACTGAAAGTAACTGTTATATTTGAACTCAAATTCATATTTATTGCAATTAATCAATTATATGTTCTAATTATTCACAGTATATTAGCTGGTTCCATATAAGTGGTGATTTTTTAGAAATATCACCAAATGTTTTCAAGCTACAGCATATATCAAATTAAAGTATCGACTTATTCTTTCACAAAATAAATTTGCATTTTGTTTAATTATGGACACTTCACGGTGAAATCAATCCAATTTTTTACTATTAGCTACTTTAAGATTTTGCTTTTTAATACCTCTCGATAATTAAGAACGGAAAAATGAAATATAAGCAAGCGAAATTTCATGACATATCTACATACCATGAGTTTTCAATTAAAATAAAAATTGGCGGAATTTCACTATTGGCTTTGTGATTAAGAATTTTTATTTTTCCAAAATTTTAGATATATAATAATTTTCAAGTGTGTTGTGCTCCTTTTTTCCTATTTATTAATAGTCTTAAAATACCCAGATATCGAAATATTTAACGCTGTTGCTGTTGCCAGTGATAAAATAATGAATTATAATCTTCGGGATTGAGCAATATTTTTTCTCTTTTTCCCGTAACTCCCTATTCAAATGATAGAATAGTTCTCTTTCCATTGTTGCTTGGGGTAGAACCAATGCCATTAGGTGAACAATCATAATTTTAATAGTGTTTGATAACTTGCAATCTACTCTACAAAGTATCAAATCTATTTTAAAATTTTGTAGCAAAGTAAAAAATAAATTCTTTGGATGGAAAGAAAATAATTTCGGTCTTAATAGTCAGAATCTAAATCTCATGGTTGTTCTTGTCCCCATTCTTTTGTTTCCTTGTATTCTCAAGTCACTTAAATCGATTACATAAATAGCCTTCGATAATCGAAACGTGTGAATTGTCTTCTTAAAGTGAAGTTACAACAACTTGAAAGGATGGACAATGTTCTTTATCAGTTCTCAAAGTAATTAACGGAAAGGTTCGCAACTTAATTTAAAATGCTAATGTCTGAACGGAATTTAAGCTCATTGTTGTCCACGCGTGGATACAGCAAAGGAGATGGAACATGGAAGAAGAATGCATTTTCTGCATAAATGAATTCCGTTTTTTTTTTTTTTTCGTCCCCTTCTTTTGATGTTTGCGCTTATTTGCATATAAGAGTTTGGAGTTAGATAAAAAGAGAATCTTTTTAGAAGAAACCGGAAATCACTCTCGATTAAAGACAGATAATGTAAATATTGATCTTCCTAACACAATTTGAATAAATTTTTAGTGGTACTAGAAACGTAAAAGTTGTAGTACTATTTTTAGAATTTTATCTGTTATTTGCATTTCGTTGAAAACAACAAAATTATTTGATTTAAAACTCTTTCAAACCGAAATTCTTTTTATATCCTTTGCTAATTTAGATTTCCGAATATCTATTTGAAATTCAGCTTAATTTAGTAGTTTAATTGAGGAGTAAAATATTTGCATTTTATTGCAATATAAGGTACAACAAAATTTATTTCATTGCAAACTTGAGAGAGTAAGGTACATAATTTCGTGTAACATTCATGATAAGGATTAAATTAGTAAAGATTTCTTAAAATACCCAGTGCTAATGGATTCAATGAATAATCATTTGTTAGTTTTTTGGAATCTATGTATTTCATTTATTTTGTGAAAATATTTAAAATACGCATTTTATCTAGGAATATTTCATGTTTAAATTGTGCTGAGTTTTAATTATCTTTTAAAAATTAAATGAATATCCAAGCACTTACACTGTGCCCTAATATAAGGGGGGTTTAAATAAAAAAGGTACGAAACGGCACTGTGGATATAAGTGAAGAATTCATGTGGTCGTGAAGAGACCCAATTCTACATGAGTTCCAATCCAATGAGTTCGTAGTCACAGCTGAAGCGCTTCCCTTTGAGGTGTTTTTTCAGGAGACCAAATACATGAAAATTGCATTGGGAAGTGCTTCAGCTACAGGGCGAATGGTCGAGCTGCTCTCACTTAAACTTGGCCAATTCCACTTGCGTGACCTAGGAGACACATGGGTGCGTGTTATCATGGAACAGAACCACACTCTCTGTGAGTAGCCTCTGTCTTTTATTCCTCCCAATTCACTATGCCACCGAATGTTTACTGACTCTCTCATGGCGCATGAGAAAGCCAGAGCCACGTTTTGAGGAAGAATGGTACAGGAGGGTTGCATCAAACATCCATTCACGCAGCAAGATCCACTCCATAATAAACCATATCCATAAATACCAAGACCTCTTCAGGATTATACAATAGCTGAGACCAAATAGCCAATCATATTCAGCAAAAAATATAACTTCAAAAGAGTAACTTATTTTTGTTTCCCCCATGTAATTATTGCCTACCCCAAAAACTGAATGTAGTCGTGTAAGATTCGACACCAATGAGATTCTCTCTGGAGATACCTGGATGGCTTGTCGTCTCTATCTTTCTTTATTTTTTATCTCTTTCTTCCTTTTTTTCCCTTCCATTTTGTGCCCTTCTAACCGGTTAGATAACTTCATGTTATAGGCACCGGGGGCGCAAGATGGCGTTATGTTATGTCTTTTATTCCTGTATAGTGTTTGGAGTGCCTCCCAGTACACATCAGTTCTTCTGCGCTTGCCATCCTGTCTTCCCATTCACTGCCAGAGAGCAATAAATGTAAAGACAGCGTTGTCCAATTGGTCAACGCTCTTTATAAGAGCATCTGCTCTCTCCTGAACATGCAGGTTTCTGCGCATGCTCCGGTCTTTGCCGGAGACTCCAATCTCATCCCTAGAGGTTTCGTTACGCTCTCCCATAGTGTTAGAGGCAAATATGTTAATGTTGGCTAATATATTAGGTTTTGTGACGTTTCGTACCTTTTCATTTGGACAGTACCTGTTAGTTTGATAATATTGCATGCGCATGGATAAATGTCCTGTATATACTTTATACGAAAAAATAATATAACAAATTAACATTAGAACAACAATAATTCAGTAAGAATAAAAAATTGGTTCAATACTTTTATATAAATTTCTTTATGAGTGTATAAAATAAATCATTGACAGAAATTTGTTAATAATATTAATATAGCAAGTGTTAGGAAAAAATAATTAACTAAAAAAATATTGAATAAAAATTTAATAATTGCTTGTAATTTTTTTAGTTTAAAATTTTACATTAGAAGTAAATGCTTTGGGAACTTTCTCTTTAAATAGTTTAAAAAAAATAATTACAATTTGTGGTATGTAGATTTTAATTTTATCACAAAAATGTTTTAGTTTGTAAACATTTTGCTATCATTTTTTAAATGATTATCTATGTTAATATTTATTATTCTTAAATTATTTATTGCCTTTGAGAGGAATTTAAATATATATTAAAAATAGTTTGGTACTGTTAATTTTTACCAAATTTCAAATAAAACTAAATTTTTAATGGTCATTTATTTTATATAAAAAATACCCTGCTTAGTATAGTTATAGTTTAACCATAATGAAAATCTAAGTAGTTAATTTGATGCATTAAAAATGTGTATCAGGAAAAAAGAAATTTATAATTTAAAAGCTATATTTAAAATAAATACTTTACATTTTGCATATATATTTGGAAATTTTAAATGTTATAGTTAATTCAAATTTTAAATTTTCACCTTTCGATCACTAATGACCTACATTATGAATATAATTCAATTACTTCCATACGGAATCCTTTTTTATATTATTTCCAAATATTTTATATTATTTCGAAAACTATTTTGAAAAAGACTAATTTTTCATACAAATAATATTTACTGTTAACTTTTGATAAACATGTAAAAAGTACTTAAGAGAAAAAAAAATACTTTTTTAATTACAACGAGGGAATTTATGCGCTGAAAGAAGTTCGGAAAAGATTCGTCTTCGAAATGAAGTGGAATATTGCTTTTTTTGTATAATAAATTAGGGCTAAGTACCCGCTCATATTTTATTCTTAAAGAATATTAAGCTCAGAGGATATAGTGCTCTGTTTTGTGCTGCTTTTGCTGTAAATATTCAGTTTGTTTAACTTGTTTATATTTCCCTTTAATTTATAGGCTTCGATCCAAAAATTCCAGGCTATCCAAGGTATTATATGGATGTAAATGAAGATGAAGGAATTTATAACTTGCATATTAAAAGCGTCAATTTTCAAGACGAAGGAGAGTTTCAGTGCCAGGTAAGTTAGTTAATAATTAATTTTTAATGGTTTTGATGGTTGTTTCTTATTTATGTCGCCCATGAATTTTTATTTTAAAGTTTAACGAGTTCAGGGTAACAAGTTAAGTGTTTTTGAAGAGTATACTCATCATGAAAGAACTACATTTTGAGTTATGACAAGTTATTCAATGACAATTATTATAATTATAAAATAAATGTTTAATTATTTATTATAATTATACAATATATAGATACAGGGTGATCTAGAAATAACAGAAGGCGTCTGGAGCTCTGTAGCGTGTTATGTACTGGATGAAATGTAACAAAATTTGGCTACAATACACAGTAAAGTATGCGGTTTCGATTTATCAAGAAAAAAAATTAGTACTAAGAAATGCCGATAGGGAAAATATTGGCTTTCAAGTGCATAATCTTATGGAAGAAAATGTATAACTGCCAATGGAAACAATAAACAACAACAAATAAAACAACAATGAAGAAAGTTTATTATAGCAACTTGCAAATCAAAGTGACTACCAGCTTGATGCTCTCGTAATTTATTACATATGGTACACGATGCTTCCGATGGTGGTTTGCAGCATATCGGTATTGATATATAACGTTACTTGTTCTTTTAAAGTAGGAATGTCATGAACATATCCTTGATATACATGGCCTTTCAAGTAGTCCAACAACCAAAAATCGTTGCATTCCAAGAATTCCTGTTATTTCAAATCTTTGCACCGTTTTTCGTAATTTAATTATGGTAATCAGTTTTCTACTTTACTGCTACAACCGCCTGTATTCACGAAGAGCAGCACTGGCATTTTCATCTCTGATAAGACATCTTGACTAATAAGTCACGTTCACGTAGTGACAATGTGATCCAAGGGCGAATTCTCGCACAATAATTGAAATTTCCACAACTCTTCCTTTTATCCTTGATATTATGTCACAAAGGGCCTGTACATTTAAATTGCATAATAAAGTTTGCGATTGTAGCGCTAGAATTTTCCCTGTCACCGTTTTAGGGTACTTTTTGCCTTTATAGCACGAAATTGCATAAATTAATGTGTAGTTGACCAAATTTTGTTACTTTCGTGAAGTGCATAACACACTCTAGGGCCCAGAAGACCTTCTGTTACTTCTTGATCATTTTGTATAATAATATGTTTATGACAATTTAGATATGAGTACTCGTGATATTGGATATTAAAGAAATGTAGAGGTAAAGGGATTATCATAAGAACATAAATATTTGGATAGTAGTTCAATATAAAATGAATACTTTGTGACTTCATCAATTATTTCTATGAAACATTAAAGGATTAATTTTATTCCTTTTATTTATGGATTTCTTGATGATTTCCAAATAACCAGGCATTTTGTCTTAATAACTATTTTAATATATTATGACTTAAGTGGATGTCTCTAACATATATTCGTTTCCTTTATAAAAAACATTTTAATAAAAATTACTAAAACATTTAACGAATATTACGCACAACTTATAAAAGAAACTCAATGAGCTATGGTACTTAGTATTCCCATTTCATGGTTGAGAAGCATCTTGCTGATAAAAAAGAAATTTAGAATAAATAATGAAGAAAAATTTCATATGATTATAATAGTTAAAATTTACGAAGCGAGAATGAATTTTGTAACATAGTAATTAACATTTTTTCAACATTCGCATACAGAGGAATATAATAATATACAAGCTGACATTCTTTGGCATAAAAACATTAATCTGCCTAAAACATTTCTTGAAATAATTTTTAAAATATATTTTCAGACAGTATTTTGATGGAAAAAATTTAATGCCGAGAAAATTTTCTTTATGAATAACATTTAGGATTAAAGAAAATTTTAATTACAGCTTTTCCCTTTTTTTGGGGTGGAGAGGGGTCAAATAGCAGTAAAGGCATTGAAAAATTGTAAGTAGAATAGTTCCTATAATTTAACAAAATAAATGACTAAATTATGCTTCTAGCAACAGTTTTTAAAGTTAAAAATTCGAATAAACACATTTAAAACTTAAAGCCTTCTGTTTTTTTTTAAAGTTCTTTAGATGCATCACTTAAATAAGCTAGAGTATACACTGTATGTAGATTCTTAAAAACGTTGTAAGGATATAATGACGGAAATCTTGTTATTAAGATTTTAAAATTTTTCAGTTTTCACAATTACGCATTTAGCTTCCTAATTTATTTTAGCTATTTAAAATTTAAAATTCTTTTATATTATTCATTTTTTATGTAACACTGCAATTTGTGATTTTGTAGGTTGCAGTTTATTTCAAATACAAATTTGGAAATTCCTGAATAAATGATATTTTTTTTGTATCTAATTGAACGTTATCAGAAAAGATTTTCAAATATGTTGCATAAAAATATTCGATTTTAATTTCTTCATTAGAATTTTTTCCAAATTACTATAATTTAAGAAGTAAAATATTGTATTAATTATTAATTTGAAACATTACTAAACTATTTTAATTTATCATTTTATTTCTTTTCTGCCAATAAAACATGGATTAAGATCAATTATGCAAGTAAAAATCTATGATAATTTAAAATTATTATATTTATATACTATTTAATTTAATAAATTTTGCATAATTGATAAAAATTCATTGATAACATAGGGAAAAGTTTTGTTAATTATGTAGTATCTGAAGAACATAGATAATCTGGAAGCTTTTAAATGCAAATATATTTTCATTTTAATTAAGGGAATCTTTTAAATTTTAAAATGAAGGCAATTTTATTTTTTATAATTTTGGATTTTAAGTTTAAAAGTCATTAAAATTCCTCCAGGTTTAAATAATTTAATAAACTGGATGAAAACTTCTTTATACTCTACCCATAGAGAATACTGATGTTCCTTGCCAAATACCATGCTAACCCTATTGTTTTGGTTTCTAGACATCTTAATAAACCTGTAACAGCCAATAGACATTAGCGTACATTTTTGCCGAATGATTAATTTACTGGTTAACCGAACATCGCAGGTTAGATCCTTTTCCAAATCGATACACACGTATTCATATCTATTAATATTTTGATTGCGCGTGCGTGTGTGTTTTGAATTTTAAGATAATGTAAAAATAATTTTTGTACTGCAAAATTTCTGTAGTTACAGCGATAAAAGATCAGCTAAAATTCTTATTCAGTTTCTATTGATATTCAAATTAAAAATTCAAAACAATGGCTTGAAGGTGAATGTTTTCACTCTCCGAAACTTATGAGAATGAACCACATAAATGAACCATTTATATCAGCTGTAGGTCAAACGGATTAGCTTGCGTATACACAACAAGTCGTAATTCATCTTTATTATGCATAAATAATAAATAAAAATAGAAAAGTATGTTTAAAATATAATTTTAATTCATTAGGAGTAGACAAAAATATACACGGAATGGTGGAATTTCGAATGTTTCAAATTTTTAAGAGCTATCATTGAAAATTCTAAAATTAAGCATGAGTTTCAATAAATTCAGACAGTGATTTAATTTAAAAACAAAACAAAACGAAAAAATTGTTCTTACATATAGAGATATACTTCTTAAAGTATGTATTTCCAAGCCCTTACCTCTACTGCATATGGTCTAACCTTTAGAGAGCCAAAACATGAGCACACGTATGTAACTATTTTACAAAAAAATATCCTTTATGCAGAAGCCTCAACCAAATAAATCAGTTTATTCGCAACAGACACTTTAAAATTTCTTCATTTCCATTAATTTTTCCCTCCTTCTATAAGAGATATTTAAACTACTTTTTGATGCCTCATTTATGATTTATCTATTCTTTCAATGATTAGTGTAAAAGGAAAAACAGTATTTTTTTTCAAAAGAGTTTTTTTTCACTTCATTTAATAAATTGCTGTCCCTTGTAACTTCAAACATTAAATCGAATGGGGAGGAAAAAGTTTCAATGGATCTTTGAAAAACAACCAAAAGGAAAAAGAAAAATCTTAGGTCAACATCAAAAATGAAATTAAGTAAAAGAAATATTGCGAACATACATCAAAGTATTTCAAATAAAGAAACATGGGAAGCTAAAATAAAATAATAAAAGAGCTATAACAAAAATAGCTTAACTTCTATGTTGCACATTAAATCAGAAGGAAACTAATAATTTTTTACAGCACTCACTTTCTTTTTAGAGATTGAGATCCTCTGAAACCGAAAAAGAAATACTCACATGCAGGAATAGTGGAAAAAAAAGTTTTAGGTTTTCTTGCAACCTGTGTATAAAAGTAACGAAAACTGAAAACCCTTTCCTGAATTCTTAGGTATAGGTCCCTCAGGTACGTCGGTCCTTGTTAAGAAAAGACTCGGCCTAATACGAGGAAAAGCACAAGAGGAACAGAAAAAAAAAATGAGAATTCCATTCTAACGGCGAAAGTTGAATTTTGTACGGAAATGCAGGAGAAAACTTCGTTCAACTGATTAGCGAAGCATGTTCCCCAAAACATTATTACTTTGTCTTTTTACGGTGTTTTAAGTTTTTCTAAACATTGAAGTGGTACAGTAGAAGGAAGTATATAAACGTATACTATTTCAACGTGCTTGGAAACTTTTAAACAGTTCTTAATAGATAAAATCTGGTTAGTTCTTGGAAAAAACATTTAGTTATGTTTCTTATGAATAAAAATGAAATTTCTCAAAGAGCTACATTACTCGAAAGCAACTGAAGAAAAATAAAGTTTTAACAGATCTTAATTGTTGGGGGCTTTTTTGTCCGAAAAAAACTCCAGAAATAATATAAAAGAGTTCAAAATAATCAGTTTTTTCAACAAGTTTAAAATAATATAGATGAGATCCGAATAATCAATTGTATGAACAATTTAAAAAATAATTTCGCAATGTAAGCATATTTACTTTAGAAATCTACATAAAATGATTTCTTATCGACAAAAAAACTCTGTAATTAAATTTTATTAACAAATCAAACATATTTAAATTCAATAATTAAATTGCCATTTATTTATTTTCTCTAAATAATGTTTTATTTTCAGATCGAATTTGTATTTTAGTGCCTTCATAAATTAAAATTATTGGGAAAAAATGAAAAAAATTGGTTGTGTGGAAAACTAAAATTAGCTTCTTTAGCTATAATCTATAACAGATGATGAAGTAAAATGTCTTATTCTTAAAAATTGTGTTGAAAAAGTTAAATTGCATTCAAAAATCATACTAAACGTGTTTTATAGTACTTAAAAACGCATGTTAAAAATATATTATTTCTGCCTTACCCCTATTTATATTATTTTTTTAATTGTAACGAAACTGAAAGTAATATTAAATAGTAGAACAACCAGTTTATAGCATACTTTTTATATTATATAAGACATATTTAAATATCAGCTGATTTATAAAATTGTCATTCTGTATCAGTAGATAAAAACGATATACTGATAAGTATTTGAATGTACCCAATTAAATTTATTAATATTCACAATTATTTATGAAATATTTATAAAGAGGAAATATTGACCAATTTGTTCGAATGTTTATGAATTATTCTAAATCAAATTACTTGAATAAAACAGCTTATAACCTCAAATCACTATGAATAATTTTTATCTGAAAAAAATACATATTTAAATTAATTGCTAAGAAATATTTTTGAACAAAAAATGCATACAATATAAAATTCTTAATCTGAAAAAGTATAGAAGGAAAAACGTATAATGATTATTCTCTGGATTTCAATATAATTTGAAAGTTGCAAAATCATTCATTTGCCAAAATACAGATTGAAACAAATTCTTATTTTTGGAATTAATAATTTTTTGTTTTATTTATCATATTATTTTCTCAAACAAGATAATAAGCCCAGAGTGATAGTCCACATTGGCGTCCTCGTGAAAGAAGGAATCCAAGTTGAATTGTCTTAAATTTTTGTCGACTTAATTGGATCGTTCTGGATTTCATAAATCACTGTACATCCTATTAGAGAGGAAATAAATTGCCCTGGGTTTTTCACTTCATTTCTGAGAAACTTGCTTTAAAGGAATATGTTTTGACATAATTGGTTTAGTGAGACCATAACTTTTGGGTTAAAACAATAAGATTAGGTTTTTAAAAAATCTTATTTTCTTCATAAGCTAAAATAGCCCCAGAGACATTGGAAGTTTTATTGATTATTAATAAGAATTTATTGAATACTAAAAAATACGCCAAATGAAATATAATTTTATATTGGAAGTTTCCTGATGTGTATCATAAAGATAATATAATAAGCCTTTTTGGAATACATCTGTTTAAAAGTGGTATAATCAAAATAAAGATTTGGCAAAATTCGTATAGGTTTTTTTTTAATTATATAGCCTTTTGAATTAAAATTCTGATATTTTTATAATTTAATTCATAAAGGCAAAATGTATTTTATTTGTTTATTCCACTTCCTATTTAGACGTAAACAATCAAAGGTATTAAATATTTATTTTTAATTTTTTATATAATATTTATTGTTTTTCGCTTTGTAATAACATTATTTACAGTAAAAACAAACTACTGGAGGGATTTCTATAAATGTGTTGTAATCAAAACTATACCAATGTTTAACATTTTCTTTTTTGAAAAATGTGTCTCTTTCTTTGCTACAAAACTTTTTAAATATTTTTAACAAAGAAATAGTTCCCTTAACATTTCACACGAAATGTGAGCAAATTTTATTAATTTAACTTTTAAAAAATGCATTAAATGTTGTGGTAACGCCTTGGTACAACATAAAGTTAACCTTCTGAATGCGTATTTTTTAAATCACTCTTTAGATAAGATGTTTGCAAATAAATTCAAATATTTTTTCAAACAAAGTGACATAATGCTACATGTTACATGATAATAAGATTATTTATTAAAATTCTTTTATCATAAAAATGAATTGTAAAAAACGCTGGATGCATTAGGAAATTGACGGATTGCCAACTTGCAGAAATCGCAGAATAAGCAGCTAGAGAATTAAATAATAGACATTACTTTTCTTGTGGTCTAACTGAAATAATGATTTAGGTTTGTGAACCACACTCACGTGAATGATCTATGGCAATACAAATGTAACATAAATATGAAAAGAAAGACAATGTCAGGTGTCATTGTAAGATTATTATTAAAAATAGTATATTTTATCCAAAAATAGAAAACCACTGTTAATTGAACTCAGATGTATAATCTATTTAATAATAATGACACGGATAGAAATTAACACAAGAAAAGCATATTCTGCTTGATTGTATTGATTCGAAACAAGCTGTAACTTATTCAGTGACATCTGTATTATAAATTGTAGTAATTAAGAACTCAGACATCAGAGTTAATAAAAAAGTATTTTTTTAAATCAACGTGCGTTGAGAGTATTTTGTAGAATTCCGTATCATTCATTTTTTTATTAAATTGATACATCCCAATTGCATTTCCAACATTTTAGAAGATTTTTTCTCATGTTAGTTTCAGGAAGGCAACGATGAGGGTATACCAAAAATATCTTAAATGAGGGCTCTCACTAAAATTTCCTGTGTAGCATTTACACTTTATTCCTAGATATTGGTAAAGCTACAATTCGTCTTGAAGATTCACAAAGTAAGCTTGTTCACAAATAAGTCTTTTTTTCCGATCCAGATATACAAAAGATACAATAAAAAATCTTTGCTGAGCGTTCTTCGATGTAGATAGAACAGTGGTGGAATCTTAAAAAATCAGTTACAGCCACTGGACATTGGTGATTCTTTTTGCCTAGTGGATGTGTACACGATTGCAAATCGTAAGTTCGCGAGTTCTATCCTTAATCACGGAACCATATCTCCATATTGGCGCGACACCACAACTCAATTCTCCTCATTGGTGACCTCGGACAATGAACATTTTCCTCGCTCGCCATAATGCTTGACTCGACAATCCCCTTCCTCACTCGCTATGCCCCTTGGCTCTGCAAAAAATCGTTCGTTTCTCCGAGACTCACTAGTGGAAGAGAGTGTAGTGGGTAAATATTAATAAGCCAGTAATAGCCTCTGGTCATTGGTGATCACTTTTGTCTACACGGTATGCTACGCGATTGCAAATCGCAAGATTGCGAGTTCTATACTTGGCGGAATTCAATGTCGATATTGACGAGTCACCATAAATTTATTCGCTAGATAACATATCAAATTTAAATATTACAATTGAGGAATTTTGCATCCTTTAAAAGTTTCAATAATAATCTTGAATTTGAAGCAAAGACACGAACGAGATAAGCATCCAACACAATTCAATTCTGTTTAGTATTAAAATCTTACTCGCTTGTCCAATCATGGTAATGTTGCATGTTATATCGGAGTTTCATATGGAAATATCTTCAAACATGTCAGCATTCATTGTTGCAAAAACGTATCAATCAATTCTGTGACAAATTGACAATTTTGATGAGCTCCGTATCCCAAAATTATTGCACTTAGTTACTAATGTTAAAAATAGTTACTGATCTATCAGAATTAAAAATAGAATCCGACATTTATAAGGATGGATGCAGGAAAGTGGTTGTGCAGCCGATATATTAATTACATAACACTCATTACAAAACATTGATATTATATTTAACATGGTGCCATCCAAATTTTCTTCTAACAGTGTATTGAGAATTTTAATTCATTTCATGTCTTACTGCATTAAATACTGTATGGATTTCATTGATTCAATTAAATGTCATCCTAATTTCGAAATTTTTTTCAAAGTAGTTTTATGTAGTTAAATTTTTAAAATTTCTAACGTTTAGTTATTATATATTTTATCTTAATATTTTCTGCTATACATAAATCAATTACTCTAGTTACTACAGTTCTGCATTTTGCTTTTCTCCGGATTGTGTTAAGTTGATTTGAAGAAATACAAATACCTTTCATAATTAATGTAATAATTTCAAAATAAAATACCAAATTTCAAATATTTATATTCTGAAAAAATTCTAGTGTGAAAATCATTTACTCACTCATTCTTTTGATGATACACTTTCAAATAATGTTTACGAAAAATTCTAATGAAATTAAATGTTATATAGTAATTATAAAAATATGAAAATGGGAATACGTAAAAAATACTAATAATCGAAATTTTTAAAAAAACTTACAAACATTGTAATAAGTAATTATTCACTTTGTTTATTCCTATGAAATTTTTGTTATTATTTATTCCACGTTATTTGTTTATTTGAAGAAAAACACCCAGACAGTTTTTTATACATTTCTGTATATTGTCCTATTTAAAATTATTTTGTATTTCCATTGACATATATAGCGTTTACATTTAACATATAGGTCCTAATCATTTGTTTATATATAAAATAAAAACATATAACTAAGTTAATGATTCAGAGAAGTAATCCAAAACCACATCCATATATTATTATTAAATGAAAGATGAAGAACAAAGCTTTTTTTTAAATTCTTATTCAAAATAAAGGCTTTTATTATTTTTTTTTTCATCTACTCCAAGGAATAAAGCAATTTTATGCGAGCAGTGTTTAAAAAATTATCCTGAAAATATTGATTGCAATATAGATTTAACTCTAATATCAATAATTTTAATTAGTCATTATTGGTACAAATATAATTAAAATTATAATTTACAAAAATATTTTTATATTAAATGTGTGTCATCTTTTACTAAAATCTTGAATGATTTGCTTATTTAGATGGGAAAACATCTGATAGACCAAATGTCAATTTAAGCAACATAATTTTTTTCCCCCATTCAATTCCTTTTGGATACAAGTTTTTTCATTTTTCAATTTCATTCGCATTTTTAAAATAAAATATCTTTCAAAATTTTAATTTTTATGAGCATTTTTTATATTATTATGCTCATAATCATTAGATTGCCTTAATCATATTCCAGCAGAATAAAGACGGTGATAATTTTAAATAACATTTTCACTTAAACCCAAACTAACCTAACCTAAATATTCTATATTCATTTTTCAAATTTTTAACATATTTTTGATTTATTTTTTAAAAATAATTATTAGAAATTAAATTAACAACATCATTCAGCACAATGAGATTAAAAATATCCTCAAATATTATTTTAAAAAGGATTATTTCCTTTGAAACGATTCTATAAAACTTTAAAATACTGTTATCGTCAATGGCAATAATTATGAATCGAAAAAGTTAAAAGCAGCTTGTTTAAGAGTGTTCATAACTTAAAAAGTAAGTTAAGTGCATAAGAACATAAAATAAGCCACTCTATATGTTAGCTTATAATGTCAACTTAGGAGCTTATAGTGACAAAAATAAGAAATTTATATTCATTATAATGACAAAGTTCTTTTCCTTACCTTGCTCTTGAAGTCTGAAAGTCCTGTAAATCTTTTCTAGTGTCGGATTAGTCATTTTTTCCTTCCAGATAACAATGATTTATAATATTAGTTTCTTTTTTCGGTTTTGCACTGGCAAGAATATGCAAATGCCAGTTAAGATTTCTATGCGTTTATTTATAGGAAAGAAGCAAATAGCAGCTTAAATTTTCAGGAAACGTGTGATTTCCATGTAATTTTGTTTGTGTTTTTACTTCTGGTTTTTATTGTTAAGCCTTTTGTCTTCTTACCAATAGATTACTAAAATCATAAACAATCATTTCATTGGAAAATAATTTATAAAAAAATTTTAAATTTCTCCTATCAAGATAGTTATACTTGGATTTATTAAATAACTCATGGGAAAACCATTTTAACAGATTAGAGTGAGCAAATATTTTCAATAATTGTTTGAACTTTTAATTCCCCAATAATATGCAATCAAGTATTTTGATTTAATAAGCTACAAGGTAAAAAAAAATACTTGTATACATAATTACTCCATAAAGTCAACATTCCGAAAAATGCCCCTCATATTTTATTTCAAGAAAGAAAAACAAATACATGAAAACGTGAAGAAATCAGATTAGAGCACTTATTTTTAATTTTCGATGTCAGTTTTTAATCTAATATTGATTCGAAAATTTCGTACTTTGCAAAATAATGCATTATCGAATAATTACCAATGTTTTACCATATTATTTGTATTCATATTATTTCAATGTTTTGCATGTGTTTTTACTCTTTTCAATAAAGCCTTTCGTCGGGTTGTGGATAAAGTTGTATGAAGAAAAAATATTCATCTTATCTGGAAATTATTTTTAAATTAATTGTAATGATATTAAATGTATGATGTTAAAACTATACTGCATAATGTCGAAATTATACATCAAATTAAGATTATTCGGAAATCACAAAGCTAATTAATACCAAATTAGCTGAATTTAAGTTGGTTAAGTAAGAAAAGATCAAATTAATTTAAAGGTGAACCTGACCAATGATTTCAACATCTATTTTTACGTGTTGATCTTCCAAGGAAAGGAGAAATGACTTTGCTCCAATACCCTTTATCTCGGAGAAACGAGTTGTTGCAATGATTAAGCTATGCATTTTAGCATATAACAGAATGATTTGAAAAAATAGAACCCATATTGGTTTTAAAGAAATGAAAAATACTTGATAATAATTTATTTTTGATAAGAAGAAACTGATTCAGCTGTTTATATTTAGAGGAAAATATTGTGCATTGAGAAATAATTTGTGAAATAATTTCCAAGATTTATTTTAATTAATTACTTTATTTTTAATGCATCGATTACTTTATCTTTAAGTTCTTCATTATATAATTTTAATGGACTAATATTTATGTAGGTTGGTCCAGCTATGAACCATACACCTATTAGAGCAGGTGCTCAACTAAGGATACTTAGTAAGTGAAACTCTTCTCCATCTCTCATCAATTTTTAATGCAAATTATTCATATTATTATTTTACCTTTTTCTTCATTGTATCGCTATAATTTTAAAAACAGAATGGAAATATGAAATAGATTTATATGTATATATTATTCAAGTTAAAGAAAATCAAATGTATATTGAGATAATTATCTAATAATTAATTTCACTTAGATCTTTTTTAAAGTAATAAATTGCACCTAATATTATTTATAATTCAAATGCCAATAAAATTATAATTGGCCTAATAATTACTTTATTTAAACTCTTTACAAGAAGAAAGTATAATATTTTAAAATCAATTGCTTGAGTCAAAATTATTTAAATTCATTCACGATCATACGACATTAATCTCAAAATTCAAAACCTCTCCTACAAAAGACATTGTCTTTAAAATTTGGAATTAAAAATTCATTTAAGCTTTTAATAATGAATTTCAGTTACAGGTGAGGCATACAGAAATTAGAGTTTAATGAATAAATATTTTGAAATAATTTTAATGTTTATTAATAATTTAATTTTGAACGTTTAGTGACAGATAATTAATAAATTTTTGTCGGAGTTTTATTGAAACATTTTCTCTGAAAAAATTAAAAAGGCATATTTTTTGACGCAGACAATTAATTTAACATTGTAAAAGGGAAATATTATCATATTTACATAGCATTTTAATTTAAATTTCTAACAATTCCAATACAATAATGAATAAAATTATAAAGTTATAGACATTTACATTTACATCATATCATCTTTATGGACGAAAATTCATAATAAATCGATGGAGTGGAAACTTCTTTTCTCTAAAAAGAATATATGTAGAAAGTGAAGTAAGATTAAATTATGAGTTTAGCTACAATATTTTATATAAATCGCTGATTCAAATCATATTATGAATATGAACAAAATTCATAGAAAAAAATAATTCAAATTTGATTAGTTGAAAAATCTGGTAGCACCAAATCTTCAGCACTGCTTCGATTCACAAATAACAAATTTGAAATAAGTAAAACAAAAAATTTGAATAAATATGAAATGTTCATGAAGCTCAAATAAAAATAAAAGGTCAAGACTAAATTTCGTTAGAAATGTAGATAATTTAATAAAGTTTGATTTGCCTTTAACGAATACTGAATTTTAAATGTTTTGTGCATGTATAAACAGGGAAAAATTAAAGAGGCATTGAAAGGGAAAAATCTATTCATATAGCTACAGTAAAAAGCACATTTTTAAGTTAATCATTCCCCATCCTTTTAAAAGTTCAATGCATATTCTTTCAACAGCTTTTATAAATCTCAAATAATTAGAAAATTTTATTAAGATTATTATTTTTATATTTTAATTTCTATTAAGCAATCTTTCTTTTTTTTCCTCGAAATTCATACCTTGCAAAGATGTAAATTTCAAAACTTGTGTATTTTGCAAAAGAATTTTTAGTTAAAAAGAAAATTGTTATTGTATTTAATATACATGAATATTATTGCCGTTAGAAATGCAGTACATCTGGGAAATGCTGATTAAATTAAATTATATATTATTCTCAAAAATCTTTATCTCGGAAAACTCTCTAAATCCCGAAAATCTTTTAATCACTCGGCACTTCTGTAAGACCTGCTATTTCATGATATTCCTGAATTTAAAATATGGTATTAGATATTGCTATTTTCACTTTTTCTTCTTTTTTATTGCATTCCTTTTCTGTTACAGAATTTATTCTCATCTATTTTAGCTTATTATTTCATTTACTCATTTTTTATGAATTTGTTTCTAAATGCAGTTTTTTTTTTGTTTCACTTAGTACCACCTGATTACCTTACTGTTAATGGACTTGGTCAAGCTTCCACTATGGAAGTAAAGGAAAACGTAACTGTTCGCTTGACCTGTCAAGCTGTGGGAAGTAAGCCAGCTGCTCAACTAAAGTGGTACAAAAATAATGTTGAAGTACCAAAAGGTAAAATTTTCAATTTCC
>JAPMOQ010009696.1:278861-298568 GCA_026543055.1 Argiope trifasciata
AATAAATTATTTCATTAGTATAATTATAAGTAAACACTTATTTACAATGAAAATATATATAATTTACGTTGGTTAAATTTGTTATTGTTGAAGTAGAATAATGCTTTAAATTTAAAAAAAATATATTGCTTATATATTTTAATGATTTATTTTTCTATATTACATTCTGGAAGGATATGGATCATAGTGAATTTTTTATCTACTATTTAAGGCAATTATGAGTTGAATTAGAAGCAATAATAAGTGACGAATCTAAATTTGTGTTATTTGAATCATGACAGATTATTATTTTACAGCATATTATTTTATTGAAAATTCTCTATCAACGTTGCTTGATGATTCTGCTTAAAATAATAACTAATAAATTTATAAATTTTCCAAAAATAATTTAAATTTTATAGACATCATAATTGGAATATATCAACTGGAAGTTGATTTGATATTTCAGTTGATGACTTCTACTTGGTATTCTTATTTATAAAACCTCTTGAAAATGTTGAGAGGAGATATTTCGAATTACAAAGATTATGAAATATTTTAACCAATTTATTCTATTCGACTTATAACAATATTTAACAATATTGTTATAACAATAATAACAAATTCCATAACAATATTTAACAGAAATGCTTTTCTACATCCCCCTATTAATTTTGAACTTGATGAAAAATAGCATTGAGATTTATTTAAATAGTTATCGGTCAGGTTTCTCGAAAAAGTTCATTATGTAATTAGGGCATTGAGATTAAAGCAAGTTTTTGAATTCTTTAAATAAAGAATCTATGCCTTTTAATTAAATAAAAAAATTAAGTGCACAGAATTAGGTATAATATTTGAGCTTAAAAAAAACAAAAAGTTTTTAATTTAATTAAAAATATCGTAGTTTTTAGTAACGTTTGCTATTTTTTTATATTTCCGAAAATGTTAATTAAGACTCAAAATATTTAAATACCGAATGACTTTAGTCATGCATATTACACTTTTACTATCGTTTGCCAATCTTAAAACCCTTTTTACGCATGTCTTAAAATGGATTTAATTCATTAAAATTGGGATGAAATGGAAGATGGAAGGATAGGATGTTTGAATTTAACAGTGAAGACAACTTGGATGACACGAAAAAACAACAAACGAAAAAGTATCTAATTAGGCGAAAAGCAAGGTTGGAAATGCTCACACCTTTCCATCATCCCACACTTTTTAGAGAAATAGAATCTTCAAAAAGTGGTAGTCTCGAAATATTGAAATGAATAGTATCTTACACCAAGCTCATAAATTATTTTGATTCTAAATACAGATTACTATACCCTTGTTATAATATCGAATATTTCATAAAATTATTTCTGCATTAAATTATTTTTTATTCTTTATTGATTTTTCCCATATATTATACATTGCAATAAATCTTCTGTAGTAATTAGAAGTTAGAACTTCATGGTATTCTATATTATTATCAATACGAATTTTATAAAGCGTTCCAAGCAAAGAAAAAAGTGTGATTAAAAGAAAGCGCCTTTTATTTGTTGAGCGTTGTGCGAAAAGATTTCCCAACACCTGGTCTTGCGCTCCTTTGTAAAATCCTTCTCTTTCATTTCCAAGAAGAAAATGTTGAGATAATGGGTAATTTTTTAAAATGCCTAGTTTTTGGAAAGGCTTTTCTTTTTTACGAGATTTAATAAAACTTTGTTCAAATCTTAATATTATTTTAAAAGAAAACAAATGGTGATTTTTCTTATATTTTTATTTAAAGGCATCGACCAATTTACAATTAACTTGATTTAAAATGAAAATTTCAGTACTTAAACTTTATGTATAGTTTGAAAATTTCCAGAAATGCTTAATACGGTTTGCCTTTTTTTCTTATATATGAATTTTATTCATTACAAAGCTTATTAAAATATAAATGCGTTAAAAGAGAGAAAGCAATCCTTTGAATTCTTGCGAAATAAATACCTTTATACTTAAGGAAAGCTGTCCGAATGAATTTACAGAAATTCTAAGAATATAATTATTTTTCCGTTACAATTCTAAATAATTAAAATTTCATGATTTAGTCAGGGTGACACAAAATAACTATGTTAAGGACTGATTTCCATCTATAGTTATAAGTATGGCATAGTGTAGTTCCATTTCCGTTTCCCACTTAAACAATGAGCAAATTAAAATTTTATCCAATTCATCTTCAAGAATTACTTTCATAAACTAGCATTATGTTTATAGAAATACACTTTCATATCACAATCTTTAATATTTCAAATTGGAATATATAACTAGATCTTATTTACTTATTTATTATTTTTGTGAAGACTTTGTAGCCTATTTTCCTGAACGACTTACGTGCAAAATTCTGATATTTTCAAAGCTACTGAATTGCAGCAAAATTTCATATAAATAGTTCTTCTCTATAATTTTAAATCTTCGAATTAAAATTTCATCGCATATCCAATGGCCTTCTTTATGTCCATTTTCCTTTTATAATAGCCTAATTTTCTTCTTTTGATTTTTTTTACTGTTTTATTTATCTTTCTCATTTTTGCATGCTCTTTAATCTTTATCTATGGAAAATAAGGGATTATGTATTGATAAATAAAATCGTAAGATTACTTTCAAATTATATTTTATCTCAGTGTACTATTGACCACGATAGTACTTAACTTTCAAGGTGAAATACTTTATACCGAGTTAGTCAGGCATTATATGTAGCATTTTAGAAACATTATACATAATGCATAATATTTCACATTGAAAATATTATTTATGTTTCTTTGATCAAGGCTGAAACTGTAACTCTGACTCTTTTCACTGATAGACAGCTTACAGAAACTCGAAAATGGTGAGGAAAATTTTGAAATATGAAATATTTATAGTCAACCCTAATTCCTGTACTAGTTATGCACATTTTTCAAATCAGTCTTATGAACAGACTGGCTCAGTTTGCAATACTTTCTAGAATGATGTAAATCAGATATTATTCACAATTATATAAATCAAAGATATGCTTCACATTTATGTAAATCAAAGATATTTTTACATTTTGAGAATTAGAACTCTCTCCCAATCTCTTACATATCTTATTTCAAATATTCAGCTTTTGAAAAATGAGTGAAATCATCTCGCTTTTATGATGATAAAGTGTATGACGTAAAATTCAAGCATTATTTTGAAGTTGGAACTCGTATATCTAAATAAATATTTTTAATAAAACTGTCTTATCATAGAGACTTTAAAAATCCATTTTTACCTATTTCTTACAATTGCGTGTATAAAATATGTATCTAATAATAATAAAAATATTATAAAATCTGTAAAACGAATTTTGATATAGATATTTCACAGCAAATTGATTTCATTGATTTCTGGTTATCTTCGATGCCCAATTATTTTACTTATAATTCAGATTTTGAATGAAATTTAAAGTTTGAGAATTGTTTGAAATACTTATTATTGATGCATCTTAATTTATTACTAGTTGTGGTGGCCTGGTGAAAAGAACTTCGGAACCAATAGGTTTTAGGGATTGCGACGTGATTATACAATCGTGTAAGAGGGTCTGTTGCGCGTTAAATCCATTGGGGACCAAGCATCATTCCACTGATGTGGTGTGCAAATTTAGAGAGGGAACTCACGTCTCACCCTCTTTTCCTGATCATAGTTAAAAGATGAAGAAAAGCGTTGCGAAGTATATCTTAGATTATTTTAAGACGGGACGTCAATGTAGCTGAACTTAAATTATTAGTGTTTTGTTAAAATCATTCAGAGAAATAATTTTCAAATATAACAATTTTTAACTTTGAGAAATATTATAGATGAAACTGATAATATATTTATATAAGTGGTTGTTACATACAAAAATTTTTTTTAAAAAGAAAATTCATTTTTTCAGAACAACTATATTGAAAAAATTTATAAATCTTCAGTCGTGATTCAAATCTAACGTCTACAGAACTGTAATCCAATCATTTGTTTAAATTGTAGAAATTGTTATTTACTGCTACTCAACGAATGAATACTAGAATTCTTGCTAAATTAATAAGAGAATTTGAAGTTTATATTTTTCTAGGTTAAATATACTGAAAGGCAAGAGAATGAAATAGTCATTAAAAAATTAGTGATAGTATGGAACAGTAAAAAACAACTATCTATGATATAACAGTGATTTTAAAGTAATTTCATGGTTCTGATCTCAAATTTGGACTAATCTGGTAACGTTCTATCCAATTTCTACTGTAACCTGAGTAATCAATTAATCGGTACTAAAATGATATTAAAGTAATTTCGTATATAAACCATTAAAAATTAAATTAATGTAATAAATAAATCTACTTTAAAGAATTTCTGAAACTGTGTTTTCAAAATTTGTAAGTCTTCATTTTTTGTTTCGGGATTGAACAAATTTTTTTAATGACTGAGATGAAACATGGTAAATCCAAGGACTTGATAATCGTCATAATCATGAAAATTTTAAATATATCATGAGTTTAGGAATTTGAAAAAAATATCCATGCTTGTATCTCTTCACAATTCAAGCGTTTTACAAATTATTCAAACCAATCATTTTTTTATTAATAGTTAAAAAAATTATATCTTTAGTTAAAATTTTATCCAACGTAGAAGGGATTCTTTTTTTTTACGAATAAACAGCTCCTAAAATAAAAAGAAAAAACGAATATTAAGAATACATAGAATATGGCATAATATTCCTGCTTCTTGAATGACATTTTATTTTCATCAAGGGATATTCATGTGCCCTTTTTCCTAATTGCAAATGAAATGACGGCGAGATCGTATATCATCTTTGCTGCCCCTTTTGGAAGTTTCTCATTCTTAAATAACTGAAATAGGATAATCTATAAGTTTTCGATAACAATATTCTTAACCATTTTGATATTGTTTCCGAAATTCATGAGTTAATAAAGTGAATAATAACATAGAAATTGAAATACGTAATATAATACTGAAATGATGCGAATACGTTATTCCAAAAAGCTGCAGTCATTTTCATAAATGTAAAATCGGTTCTGAAATTGACAATGTCGTGTATTAAAACTTTTCAAATATTACTAAAAAAGTATTTTATATTCGTTGAGTAGTGATTAATAGTGTAGAGATTGAAAAAAAAAACAAATTAATCACTATTCATTGCGAATATAGTATAGTATGGTATACAAGTTAATTTAATTTTCTCATGAAAGGTTAAAAGAAACCCAGTTATAAGAAATTATACGGTGCTATTTTGCTAACCAATATTTTATTGAAATAAATTTCATCTTGTTTAAAACGGTGGCACTAATTCCCATTAAGTTGACTTAGAAGCCCGACTATTTAATTAAAAATAATTTAATTGGCCCATTTACGTATGTCGGATAATAGTTGTTTCAACTAATAAACTACTCTATTTTCTTCCCCCTGAACTCCCCTCAGGTATCGAAACGTTCATTAAGAACTTTCTTATTCCAAAAACAATAACATGCAAACCTTAAAATTAAAATAGCTTATAAGATCTCTTAATGTTCTTTGTCAGGAAAGTTATTACTACTGATGAAAGTGCTCTGGGCTGTTAATAAGAGGATTTTCCCCTTTAAAAGAAAAAAAGAAATCCAAGATTTATATTCACGATTTGTTGCCTCAAGGCATGAAGTCTGAAAGTTTCGGGTTCTCGATTTAATCACGGATAATTGATTCCTTTCCTTAGTTATTATCGTTATTCTTTGTGACAATAAAGTGTAAATTAATCGCATACTAAGTTTCATCTTTGGAGTTGAATTTAGTGATGAAGCTTCTATTATAAAGAGAAGGAAATGAAAGAAAAATTGTAATTGTTTTGCTTTATATAAAAGCATGTTATTTTCGACTGAAGCAACCGTAAACCACGCATGCATAATTCATTCTAAAGATTTGACTTACAGAGAACACTTTTAATACATCAGCAGAGAGTGCAGAATCAATTTGAAATGTTTTAATTTTTTTTAAATTTTTGTTGCTCTTCAAACGCATTCAATACGGTTTTTTTTATTATTCTTCGATTTGTATTACAGTATCTTGATCCATAATGATCAAATAAGAAATGATCTTGATGTATAATGATCAAAAAAGACTCTGAGTAACTTTAAAAAACTATTAATTTTTTTACAGCCTTCTATATGTATAAAGGAGCAACTTGCTTTAATATTATTTTCAAAATAATATTTAACTTGTTAATATTGATATATCTACAAAATATTATTATCTACATATATTAATATTATTTGCAAAATTCACACATGAATTGAAATTCTAATAGGAAACAATTGCTTGATCAAATCAGGGAATTAGTTTTTTTTTTAAAAAAAAACACCGCTAACAGGCTGTTAGCTGGAGTGGAAGGCAAATCCACTTCCACTCCAGAAATCCACCGATTCTTCTTGATTGGACTCTAACACAGAAGAATCGCATTCAAGAATCATTTCTGAAAAAATCGGGAACAAATATTTTGTGCCCTGGCGTCTCCTAATTTCAATTATTTACATCTCCTTCTCTCTTCTCTTCTCTCTAAAACAAACCACATTTTATTTCAGTCACATCTCCATAATTTTCTCATTGACGAACTTGAATTCCTTATCAACAAGTAGCTGATCAGCAACGTTCCCTATGTGGTTTCCAGTCAATCTCGGGAATATCCGTTAATGATCCATCTTTGTAACAAAGTCCTCCTGAATATATTTTAGTTTTAATCAATTCATGGCTAATATCAGATGAAGTAAATCTAAATTCAACACATAATGAGAGTAATTTTTGAATAATGGAGGTTTCTTGAAGATTTGAGGAGTCTCTTCATAAGGGGAAAATTTTAGCATGGGGATGGTTTAATATTATTTTAACTTGAAGGTATAATAGATATATTTGAAACGACTAGACATACATTTGGATAAAACAAATGACTAGATATGACAATTCTACCAATGAAACGAAGCCACATCTGATGGTCCGTAAGCACTTAACTGTATTTGGGAATATAGATGATGTTACATCCTGTCGGAAGGCTAATCACCATGCGATAGAAACAGAGAAACGTTTCGATATGCACACAATGGCTGTGCCAATGTTAGATGTTTAATATTGTGAAGTAAAATATTCTAATTTGCTTATAACCTTAAAGAAAATCAGTATTATTATGTTAGAGCAAAATGTTTGCTTTAATTGTCAATTTCAAAGTGAATATAATTAAAAACTATATATACTTTCATAAATTTGTTTTTTATGAAATTTAATTTTTTTAACTCATTACATAAATTTTATGTGGAAAAAATTTTAAATATAACAAATATTCTGTGGGAAAATTTTTAGAAATGTCATATTAAAATAAATTTATTGCTTTCAGTTAAACAATTATACTTGTAAAATTAAATAAAATTACACCAGTTTGAAATTTTATTTAAAGAAAATTTAAGACTGAATTAAAGAATTAATACTTGAATCGGAAATTGTGAATAAAAACTTTTACTTTTTCTCAAATCTATTGTAATGTGAATTTAGAAACAAAAATTATTTTTTTACGTTATGTTAAACTATGTGATATGCCCAGGATACAAAGTAAAATCCCTTTCATGCATTTTTTATTCATTGAATTTTAGCCATTTAATTATAAAAAAATAAAGAAGAAAAAATTGCTTGCCTTTCAGTGCTCGAAAACAAAATATTGGAGTAAAATTTAGAAATTTTAGAAAATATTTACCGAATATTTTAAAATTGTCACATTTTTACTTAATGGGTCGAAACCTACCTATTGCAAGCACAGTAATTGAAAAAATATATGCTTTTTATGTTGCACTCACAGGTATAGCATCGCACCGCACGGTAATTGAACAGTTTTTAACAACACAATATTTTTATATGAAAGATTCTTTTAAAAATATTATTATACAAAATGTACACACTGACACATTACCTCCTGTTGCTTTAATTTTATAAAAAAGTTGTTTTGAATAAAATGCTATAGTTCAAAATATTTGCTTAGTCTGTAAATTTATTTTTGATTAAACTATCAAATTCTATTTCGCACAAATTTGTATCCTCTCGCTGTTTTCTCGAAAAATTTTGTTATTCCAAACGTTTTTATAAAGTCTCAGAAAACGAAATGTTTTCAATAATAATAATTTTAATAATAGCATAATGTAAAGCTCTATTAATAATAGTGACTATCAATTTAAATGGGTTCCTGAAACAAGAAAGATTAAATCAACTATATTTTAATCGATTTGGACCGTTAAATGAAAATAACGGAGATTTGGATATTTTTTAAGTTACAGAGGACTTTCAAGTAATTTGTAAATCCAAAAAATCGTCTTTAATATTTAGATCAAATAAATTTTTTAATCTCTCTCTACACAAGTTTTTACTATTTTTAATTCAATCTACTGAGTAAATATGCGTCTTCGCCATGTTATTTATTTATATTGCACATGTGCAATCGAAACAATTATCAGATAATGTGTCTTTATTAACAGTACTAAAATTTTATAGTTCTATGATAACGATCTTAAATAATAAAATATTTCGACAATTATTGCTAAAATAATTTAATAATTGCAAGTTATATTTCGAAAAAAATTCATTCAGTAGGTTGATTACCAGCGAGAACAAAATAGTTTCTCAGTTTTTCTCAGTTTTATTTTATACTAATCGTTTTTGAAGACCTGTTGTTTCTAAAATTTTCAATAAAATATTTTGGGCAACTTGGTCCCTGTTGCTTCCTCAGCTAATATTTTTAAATTCAGCTTTTTACAGTCATATACCTTACATTATTTTAGAAAAGCTTCATTTTTATGTTCTATGTAGTTTGTATTTCTCTACTTTTCTGCCTTCATATGTATTATAATATCGCAGGAAACTGCACCAGTGTTCAAAAATTGCTCCTCTTGAGAAAATATTTTGTCACTGCTGTTTCTGAATTTGAATAATAGATGCAAGTACATGAAAATTAAAGCACGAGAAATTTCAAGAAGTCTTTTAATTAAAAAAAAAATCTTACTTTCATACGTATAAGAATGATGCTGCGCAATAAACCAGAATTAAATATTCGTAGAAGTAATACAAAAGATTTGAATCTCATTCTAAAACTGAAATCGTTGTTAAATAAACTGATTTTTTTAAAAGTTTGAATAAGGATTCGAAAACTAATTAGACAGCAAATTAATAGGTATCTTTGAAAGATAAAATTTAGAATTTTCAGATATATCAATAATTTTGTGCTCTCATATTTTCGGATGTTACCGCTGGAGAACTCTAAAACTTTCCTTAGTTCTAATTGCTTAAAACTCTTATTAAAACATCAAAAAATGTATCCCATGAACAGATTTTAATCTTCTAAGATGTGTAAATTTCCTATTTTATAGCTCTATATAAAATGGCCTGGTTTGTAGATTGCTAACATTCTCACTTTTTCACGGACACTCACACTGCCTTGCACGTGCCTCCACATTTAAAACCACCTACACAAAAGCGCATTTCGTTAACACAAGTAAGATGTGGTAATTTTATTAAGAAGAAATGTAAATAAAGTCATATCACTGACTCTTCTCACGGATTCTGAATACTGAATGATCGTATCACAGCAGCAGCAAGACTGGAATAAACTGTGGTTGAGTACTGAGGGTCAATATTAGTTAAGAAAAAGAAGTACGTCCCGTCATAGATGGGAGGAACCAAATCTCCACCTTTTCATGTACCCTCTAGGGTGGAGAGATTCAACCACCATGCCGGAGGCATCTCATCTTCAATTTCTGGTATCGACCTGGGATAGAAAAAGTAAATAAACCAAATTTCTCAGTTCTGTCTTAATTATTGGCAAAAAAATGCTTACATCTGTTATAGAGAAAAATTTAAGAATAACAATTTCATATTATTTGAGCTAACTAATTTCTTTTTTATCTGTATGTTGTTCTGATTATTTAACAGTTGAGAGTAAACAAAATTTTAAACAATTAACCTACTATAATATATATTTCCGTCATTTCATTTGTGTTCTTTTAATCTTAAATGTTATGATTAGTATTTTTAAGGGAGGAGGGGAAGTATGAGATAGATTCACACAAATTTTTAATATTTCTATAAGAAAAAATATTCTGAAAGTAAATGAGAAATTTCTATGACCAAGACATCGAATAAGGAAAAAGAATGCATATGATCGATAAATACATATTATTATACTGAGGATATAACGTCCAGTTTTATCAGGAAGTCCAATTGTAATCAAGCGAATAATACATTAGAGTATGCCGCTGAAATTTATACGGATATGAGCTGTGTGATTTTGATATTCAGAATGGCTTTAGGAAATCTGGTGTACCATATCTACTATTAACTATCAAAAAAGATTTGCAGGGTAAATAATTATTTCCTGTAAGAAGATACATAACTGGTATGGTATAATACATATATTATTAGAAACAGTGATGGAATTGCTAAATATTTCTTCTGGTTCAATTTTCCTTAAAATAATTGTTGCAAATCGTATTATTTTTCGTTTCTTCTTTCCTATACATGTCAAATTCATTTATGAGATAAGTCAAGATAAATATTTTTTTTAAAAAATCAATTATTAATATACTAAAAGTTTAGAAATTTTTTAAAAAAACATTTTCTTGTTTGGATACTCTATTATAAAATTGTCCCATCCAAAATCAGTATCTCAGATTTCAAATAAAACGCTAAATAAAATAAACTGTATATCCTTATTGAGTCTGTGAAAGAAAAATGAGCAAAAAAAAAAACATGGTGTCATGGGTACAAACTTAAAAACAAGTTCCTTAAAGAAAAAGAATAATACATTATCAATTAAAAATATTTTCTCGGGTGTTTTGGAATAAGGGTAGAGCTACTTCCCCATGATCTGGGCGTTCCAGATTAGTATCTTTGTTCAAACGTGGCTTTTTTTTCTTCTTCTTTAATGTTCCATTTGAATAGTGTGTAAATGTTGTCCCCTGTAATCAGGAGTTGTGCAGCCGCATGGGGCGCATGAAGTAGCTTAGTCTTATTCTTGGCTGTAAATGGTGCTAATGAAAAACTAAAGTCCATCACTCGAATTCAAATCGTTGGCAAATAACGCATTTTAAGGTTGAAATAGCCTGGTAGGTAAGCCGTTGGATTCGCATCCTTTGATTTGTGGTTTTTAGCCCTGCTTGCTGAAGATTCTTCGTAAGTGTGTTTGTCGACACAAGTATAAATCTGCCGTGTTCCCAAAGTCTTCCATGTCGGGAGTAATACCATTGGGGGGGATCGTGGTACTGGGTTAGAGGCTTTCTCATTCAGTTCTAAATTACAGCATGTGGATGTGAAAATGAAATGCATGAAGAGAGTCCACCCCGTAAAAACGCCTTGACGCGTGAGTAACTATGAACGTACTCTTGACCCTAGATGGCACTACGGTTAAAACAAAAGACCTTTTCTCGAACTGAAAATCTGTGATTTCCAAAAGCAAGCTTGTTTATGACAAGTGCCAATACAAACAACAAAAATATTTTCAAATTTTTGTTTATTTTAACTTTTTTTTTCAAGTTTTAACGAAAATATCGTAAAAATTGTTAATTCAGGTATTTTTATTTCAGTATAGCTACTTTAATAAAACAATTTGAATTTTGTTTCGAATTTCATTTTTTGGGATTTTACTATATACTGATTAAAAATAATTAAAATAAGATCTAACTCAAATTTTACAAAAAAAAATAAAAAAATGCATGCATATTATCAGTTAATTAACGGCTAGACAGATGGATTGCTTTTATTACAGAGTGGAAAATATTTTTAATATTCCTTATAAATTTGAGTACATTCACTTTCTAAACCCATATAAAAAGCAATACATAGCAATTTAAATTCAAATGTTGGCTTAACAAAAGAAAACATTTAGAAGAATAAGAACAACAATGAATGATCACCCGAGCGTTATTTAAAACTATCCACCATATAAAAACCACTTCAAAACATTATGTTCCAAAATAATCCATTTTTGAAACATAAAAAGCGAATTTTACACTCAACTAAAGACATAATTTGAAGAACAGGTTGATTAACCAAAGCAAATATTTGATAAAGGCGCTTCAGACGACATTGTCAAAAACGGTGTTTGTATTTTGTTCCCAGTAAATTTCACGATAAAATGATTTTTTCGGCAAATGTGAATGTGTTTGCCTTTCTTGTTTGTACATTATGGATATGAACTTAACATTCAGAGTTTTAATCGTTAAGTATTTCTTGAAAAAAGTTCTACCTACGCGTTTAATATATTGGTAATGGTAGCATATATTTTCTTGGATGGTAAAGGAAAATTCTTATATAAATGAAAAATCTCTAGACGAAACGAATAAAATTTTGTAATAAATGTTACCTGATAAGTTGAATTTTCTGTAGTAAATTTGTATCCTCAATCAATAAATGACAGTAAGTAATTGTTATTCATAAAATTACTTAATATTATTGTTACATTTTCTTCTTATCAATCTATCTTAATTAGCTCCTATTTATATAATACTATTGATTTCATATAAAAATAGCATTTCGGGTGTATTAAATAGAGAGTGGTAGAAATAAAAAGTTTTGAAGTCTTAAACATCAGGTTCTAACTTTGAAAAATAAATGTTAATTTTTGAACCCTATTTGTACAATGTAAGATTCTAACATATGCATAACTGATGTTACCATACATAATATGCTATTTTTATTAGTGTTTGACTAATTACAAATACATACTTTTAAGATACTGGATTTAATATACAAACCAAAAATGTACTTATTTAAATGTTAATAAATATAAGCAGCAAAATGTATTAGGTTGTTCGGAAAGTAATTTCGTTTTTTCCTGACAAAGGATTTAATTGCATTTTTCGCACCCAATTTCATACTTAAACCGCAAAATCATTTTATGTTTTAAGAGCTGATATAGCAAGGCTTGAGTGTGAAAAAGTGCAGCTGATTCTTCGCAGTAGTTTTTGGATGGTGCCCTTTTAAATATGGAAAGCAATAAACAGCATTTTCGTCATTTTTTTCTTTTTTGCTATAAAAGGTAAAAATGCTGTTCAAGCCAGAAATAAATTAGCCAATATGTCTGGAGAAGATGTGTTAACAGTACATCAGTACCAGAACTGATTTGCAAAATTTTTCCTTCAAATGAGGAGGCCAAAAACCACCTCGATCAGTTTTTTTTACAGCAAAGACCAAAACTTTTATGAGCATGTAATCATGTTACTACCAAAAATATGGCAAAAGGTATTAGACCAGAATGGCAATTTTATAATTTAATAAATAATTTATTCATTAAACGAAAATTTCTTTTCATTTTGACAAAAAAATACGAAATGACTTTCCGAACAACCCAATAGTTGGCCCATCACTAGCCAAGAATGCTCAAGGTCGGGGCGTGATCGAAGGCGATCTCGCAACGACATGGATTCTGTCCCCCAGTAGAACATCGAGGGATGATCGGTCCCGAGTTGTTTTTGACGAATTTGCCAATCGTTTTCCGATGTGTGAGAGACACGGGCGACTTTATACTAAGCATTTCGCGATGTGTTTTATCAATGGGCGACCCAATACCAATCATTAGGCGATTTATTTCTGAGCATTTACAGGAGTTAAATTTAAATATTAGTTTATTGGTTATTCAGTTTTTTTCAAACTTTATAAATTAGTGACATAATATTTAAAACTATCATACTTTCAAAATTTTGCCAAACTGCTGAAAATACGAAACGTTTTGAGTAGTTTATTTTTCTCTTTTACCTATGAATAATTTTATTTATTTTGGTAAATTTAAAATTCCATAAAGCACTTGCTTTTGATACAGTGGCATTTTCCATGATTTCAACTACTGTAACTATTATTAGTATGTACGTTACCACAATATCACTTTATAAAAATTTTTAATGGCATTTTTTTTTGTACCTTAAGAAAAATAAATAAATATTAAAACTATCTTAAATAATTTTAAATTTGATCACCTGCACATCTATCTTCACTTGAGATTTATTACCTATTTATTTTCATTGTTAACTGTATGGGAAGAAATGTTATCATCACAGTTTCAATTCTATAATTAATTCAATATAATTCTACTGGCGTATTTAAATATATATACCTATTTTTAAATTTCTAATATTGCCTATATCATCTGTTTTTAAAAGTTCTACCACACAAATTAAGAATAGAAAATATACAATTCTTAAAAAAAATATTTTCTTTACTATACACAATTTTATATTGCTTAATGTCAGCAATAAACAAAGAATTACAAAAAAATAATTAATACAGCACAGATTCCTATTTTAGCATATTTTGAACACTCCTCTTTTTTAATGAATTGGTTGAAAATTGTGTAAAACACATAATTGTATAATTTCTATTATGTGTTTCTTTAATATATAATATTTTATAAGAAGAAATTAATCAGTCCTTTAAACTTTTTTAATTTTCTTTATCTATGTTTAATAAGGTTTGGTTTTGAAGCAAAAGAACCAAATTTGATCTGCAATAAACTCTGAATATTACACAAAAATGCAATACATCTTTTAATTGTGAGAAATTCTTTATATTTACTATTAACTTACAAAGTTACTTCATACTTAAGAAACTTTATACATCATTATAAATATACATGTACATTACAAGTACAAATTTATAATTTCCTTCACATTTGATATTTTCTTGATTTATGGTAAATTTGGTTTGGTTTGGTTTTAATACACAAGAACAAAATGTCATCTATGATAAACTCGGACTATTTCACAAAGTTTCTATAAAGGAAAATGCAACACTTCTTTCATTTGTATGAAGTTCATCATATTTACTTCTAATTCATAAAGTTACTTCATGTTGTAGAAATTTTATACCTAAGTATAAATGTTAGTGTTGGCTAATATTCAATGGATAACAGATAACAAATTACAAGTTCATATTATCTCAAATTTATAATATTTTCTTGATTTATAATTAATTAGTTTTGGTTTTGTGGCAGAAGATCCAAATTTGATTTGTGATTGACTCTAAATATTTCGCAAATAAGTTTCACAAAAATGCCATTCTTCTTTCCCTTAAAGTATGAATTTTCTTTATTTACTATTAACTTACTTCATGTTGTATGCATTTTGTTTCTCATTATAAATATTAGTATAAGGCTATGTCCAATAAACAGCATTTTACAAGCACAAGTTAATAATTTACTTCAAATTTCTAATATTTGTGATTATTTTGATTTTGTTTAATGACAAAAGAGCCTAATTTGATCTATGACTAACTGAATATTTCACTAAAATTCCATGTCAAAAATGCAACACTTCTTTAAATTATACAACATTTATTTAGGTAAATATTTTAAATTATCACTTTCCCTTCTTTATTTTTTGAAGATCAGAAAAACAATACACAAAACAAATTGCTTATAGAGACCATTTAATATTATTTTACTAATTCAGAGTAAAATAATAATCTACTGGAAATTTTTGACTGAATTTTTAGTGCAGACTTGTACACCTAAGCAATATCCTGAAACTGGCTGGTGATTTCTAAGAATAAATAATATTGTCCCAAAGTCATTAATAAATAAAATTTATTTCAGTTTTGTTTACAATATTTGAAACTCTTGAAGCATTTGGAATTTCTACAAATCCACACACATGTATATAAATTATATACATGTATATCTAAATCATCTGCTGCATACAGAGAATTATACATAAACATTTCTTTAGGTTAATCTTTCCTTTTTTATCAGATTTAATGAACCTAGAAAAAAACTAATAATGATTGAGTTCTCCCTCCTTTTAAAAATACAAATAAAATATTTGTTTACTATCGGAGATTATGTAATTAACAAGAAAAAGTCTTATAGGACTACATAAGCCTGATAATGTTTTTATTTTGATATTGGATTGTGTAGGCAAATTTTGTAATAATATTCAAGTTAATAAAGAAAAAGAAAAATAACTGAAATTATTGGGACTAAAATTTATGTTTCTACTTTATGAAATGTGAAATAATTTGAAGCTTTTCATATTAAAAAATGCCTAAATAATCTCAAGTTTTAAAGAACTTGTTTCAATGTTTATAATAAATATATTCTGTTACGGTTTTTTTAGCTTCATCACAAAATAATAATTGCACAAATGTTATTGCAATACAAAAATATAAGAATATTATTTAATACTTTTTAAATTTCTTTCATTTGAACATTTGAAATCGTTAATAATAATAAAAACGAACTAAACCTAACTAGAATTAAAATCACTTGAAATGTCATTCTGAAAAAATAATGAGAGTGCCTCTGAAGAATTTATTCAAAATAAAAATGAAAGTTGTGCAAATCAAAATACGTAGCTGACCCTTCCTGAATACATGTTAATTATAGTCCCTTCATAATAGAAACAAATCTTCTCTAGGATTTGACGTTCTTCTTCCTTGATGATGAGATGGATCTATTTCAAAGCGACGAAATACTCATCTGAGGTTCTTCAGCTGAATGCAACAAATGACCAAATACAATGATTTTACAGGCTTAGAGGATCCCTCTCTGGCATCCGGAAACACTTAACAATGTGAGAGGGTGGGGGGAGTTGGCAAGGAACGTTACATTTGGACATTGTAACATTACATTGGCAACGTTACATCTGGCCGGAATGCCAGTTATGAGGCGAGGAAAACATGGAATGTTACACCATCATTAACACAATCACCTAAAAAAATATGATTTTAAATTAACATATAAACGATCCTGTCAGACTCCCATTGTTAAACACAGATTTAATTTTTAAAAATCCCTTTATAGTGTACAAAACTCCAGAATGCATGGACCATTACACTATTTAGACAGGAAAACAAATTATAGCTGATAGAATATTCAAAAACCTAGGACAATCCTATTCCTCAACCAAAATCCCAATGACCATTTATTAAAAGTATTTTTAAAAATAAATAACGTAAACACAATAACGAAAGTGACACCTGGCACCAAATACCTTTATTAAATCTGTGATCTACCCAGACGATTGAGTAAAATAACTTTTTTCCCGTCAATATAACATTTTATAGCATGTTTCCCTAAGAAAGGAGTGATGCATAATGCTTGCAACCGTATCTGAATAGACACAAATCTGCACTTTGCTTTTGAGGGCATTTTCTCTTGTTTTTGGTATATGATAAATATTGAGATAAGTCTCCTGCATTTGGTTTAAAAGCTTTGGTAGAAAATATGCGACTGTGAATTCATACAAAAAAAATTCTTTATCACTTGGATTTGCTTTCTATTCTTCGTAATCTAAAAGCCTTATTTGTCCCTGAAAATAAAGCAGTTCCAAATCCCAACAAATAAAACACTGAAATGCATTTACTTTTGGATTGCTGAAGTTGAATTTTTAAGTGATTCTTGGAATGGTTTATTGATAAAATGCATTTGCAAACTTTTTTCAATTAAAAGATGGTTAGATGAAACTTGAACATATAAATATTTATGAGTACTTAAGTGTAATTTCTATTCACTTTCCTGTGATAAAGAAATAATGTAAATATTTTAATATATAAATAAAAATAATTGATTTATTAATATTCACTAAATATACTATAGTTGTAATACAGGGTGTCTATAAAAGAACTCCGGGGTTTTGAGGCAAAATATTTTAATGAAATAAAAAACATACATACATGTTTTATACATGACTGAAAAGCTTACATTTTCAAGTTTTTTTTAACAATTAGTAAAGTTCTATATGAGCCCCGTTAGTGGCACGGCAGACGTCTAAACGGTATTCTACCTCTTCCCATGTCCTGGCGAGCATGTCTGGGAGGACGGTTGCCACACAATTGACTATTCGTTCCCTGAGATGTTGAACATCACGAATTTTCTCTGCATACACAAGATTCTTGATATGCCCCCAGAAGACAAAATCCACGGAGTCAGATCAGGGCTCCTTGGAGGCCATGGAATAGGTCCTTCCCTTCTGATCCACATGTTACCGAGCCGAGCGTCTAATGCCTCACTCACACGTAAACTAAAGTGTGGCGGGGCCCCATCTTGTTGAAAGTAAACGAAACCCTTCTCCGCCTCAATGTCATCTAACTGAGGAAAAATATACTCCTCCAACATATCACAGTAGACATCACCATTGATATTTCTTTCAATAAAAATAAACGGACCTATGATTCTGTCATGCATAAGCGCACAACAAACATTTACTTTGGGCGTGTCGCGTTCGTACTCGACGAACTCATGGGGCGGCTCAGAACCCCAAATTCTGCAATTATGCCGGTTTACGTGACCATTCATTTGAAAAGAAGCTTCGTCACTAAAAATTACACTTTTTAAAATCCATTAGTGTCATCAATTTTATTTAGCATTGAAACAGCAAAGTCGTATCTCTTAACCTTGTCTGCCGTTTTGATGTGGTGTACAAGTTGAATCTTGTAAGCAGTTAAACGTAGTCTTTTATGAAGTACCTGACCGACAGTTGATCTTGGTAACCCCAACTCCAGGCTGCGTCTTGTCAACGATTTATTAGGGCTTCGAAGGCATGAAGCTGGGATTCTGCCCACTTTCTCTTGAGACACACTCGGCCTACCCGGCGACTTTTGCTTCAAAACACTTCCTGTTTCCTTAAATGTACTGAACCATTGACGAATGGTTTTGTCAGAAAGTGGGTTAATACGATAGTTACGTCGAAAGTTTCTTTGTACGGTAACTACAGACTTCGTTTCTATGAGCCAAATAACACATTGAGCCTTTTGTTGCGGAGTCGCCATCATTTCAAGGTCAACGCCCTGCAGCCCCGCCAACAGTTGATGCAAACATTCCCAATTCGTATGAGTAAAACTTTTTGAGCAACTCTTTTCAGAGAAATCGACTAAATTTTGCTATCTTTTATAGTTAGTGAGATGTGAATTTTTAAAACCCCGGAGTTCTTTTATAGACACCCTGTATATTGAATCGTCCTTAATTTTTTATTTAATTTTTTTTGCAGTTTTCAATGTATATTTTAGTACTAAATCTTGCAAGGCTTTTGTAATCCCAAAATTTACCACGCCAATAAAATTTTAAGTTCAAAAGTACAACAAGTTTTAAGTTCAAAGTGAAAGTTAAAATATAAAGCGGTGCAATGAAAGTTTGAATGTTTTCTTAACAAATATAGTATTTTATGAATATTTTAAGCTTTTCCATGGCTAGAATACCAAAATAATTAATGAAAGCGCAACAATAAACTTTCTTAAATGAGAGACTTTGAATGTTAAGACAATTTTAGTTTCAAGGAAAACATCACTTTCTTTCGGAAAAGGTCTTATATCTAATCAATATAATAGTTATATGCAGCTGCTTTAATTTATTTCTATTACTCTACTAAGTAAACAGCCATCTGTTTTCCTGTTATTTAAGAAATAAAAATATATTTTGCTATTAATTGTTGAGAAAATTTTACTTCAAAGCATTTGAATTAGAATTCAAATTTTTTCTTAGATCATCTATTTTATAGTAAAACTTTACTTATCGTCCTAATCAATGATAGTAAATTTATTATGAGACGCATCATATAAAACAGCGTTTGTCTTCATAACAATAAAATTATTTCATTCTGCTACTTATCATATTTTGAAATATTTATATAATTCAGTAATAATTTGAAAGACAGCCTAGCAAAATACTTAAAAACTGTTAAAGAGCATTTAAATTCTTTAAAGAAAATATTAATGGATACTTTG
>JAPMOQ010009712.1:0-10263 GCA_026543055.1 Argiope trifasciata
GTAGGGATGTAGCAATGCTTAGCTGATCTGAACATTTGATAATTTGAATTACCTTAACAAAATGTTATTAAAATAGTGATTCAAAACAGTTGTCCGTTATTTATATAATTTTTGAAAAAGGCAAAAATATTCTATGCTTATGAAATCGGATCTCTTCACCATTTCAATTTCTATTTATTAATTAAAAATAATCTTAAAAACATATTCTTCCATGTAATTCCGTGATGGTTTCCATTAAAAAAAAACCCTACATTCTCAATCAGACATGAACATATTTGAAACATATTCAGAGACGAAATTTTAAAAAGGTTTAACTGTCGAATATAATCCATAAAAGCAGAACGAAAGATCATTTCAAATTTAAGTTATACAGCGTTTGTTACCCCTTTGTATAATGTAATTTCTGTATAACTTCTGTTCTAAATATTCTTCTCTATAAATTAATATTAAAACGGAAATATTTCTGAAAATTCCCTTTATTCCAAAATAAATATTCGACCGAGTTATCTTTTAATAGAAAAAACTTGATAAAGGTATTTTATATATATATATATATATATATATATATATAATCCATTTTCTATTCCACCTGCATGCATTTAATCCTTCGTTGGGCATTGTTTTCCAGAGTTGGCGTTAAAAATTATCTAATCCATGTGCGCACGCATTAAAGCTTGCCATGTAATCTTGAATGCTTTCTTCAGTTCTTCGTTTCACCCGACCGTTGTTCAAAATGACGAGGTCCGTCCCAAAATAGCCCTCGAGTTGCTTTAAAAACGGGACGTTAATATAATTAAACTAAACTTCAGTTCGTCGTTGGATAGGAAAGCAGTGATTTGGTGGTTCTGTCTCATCTTGAATGCAGATTATATGTTTCAACAATTTTTTTATAGAGGCCAACATTGCTATTATTTCAACAAGAATTATTTGGTAAGTTTGTTTGCTTTTTTATTTTTATTGTCTTATATTTTGATTAAATCTAAAACTTTTATCGTTACCGACTCTTTATATCTTTTTATTGAAAATTTGTAGCATGTTAAAATTTAAATTGCATTTAGTTTTAGATGAAGCTTTAATAGATGTCTTCAAAATGTTTTTTTTGTTTATAAATTGTCTAGAGTGATTTCGATTGTTATTTTCTTTTATTTAAAGTATTTCATGTAATTCTTAAATAGAATGCAATAAAAATTGCAAAAATTTTGGATTTATAATTTGCTCTGATGAAAAGGATTAATTTTTATTTCATAATTTATCGAAAATGTAAGAGGAAATCAAACGTGTTCTTTATTACTTTGCACATTTTTTGGCATTTTATAAATTTTTGTTGCATATTTTTGAAAATTTTATGATTAGATTGCAAATTTTCATGTATCTTAAGCTCCCATGCCGGATATATTTATTTGATGTTATTATTTCTAATTTATTAATTTCTTTTTTATAACGATGGAATTTTCGTAATTATTCCTGACACTCTATAGGACAGAGCATTCAAATCTACATCTCTATTGATGGATTGCACTACTTCAAATCAATGTGGGCTACTAGAATTAAGAGAAATTTCTGTCTTTTGAACTTGGGGAAATTAACGCTTGCTATTAATTGATGTTAAAGCTCATGAAATCACGTTTATTTTGAATGACATTCAGTTTTTGTATGAGTTTGACACATTAATACATCTCTGCAGAATGTGTTTTCTTTCTTTTTTTTTGCATATAAAATGTCTAGAGTGATATCGAATATCGATTTTTATTTTCTTTTTCCGAACTCTTGCATGCAATTTATATGAAGAATGTGTGAATTGTAAACATTTTGGATTAAGAATTATGCTCTGAGGAATATGATTCATTTTTAACAGAGAATTTAGCAAAAGTATGAATTGAAATAAAACGCATAAACTGTTTATTTCTTAGCACTTTTCATCATTTTGTAGATTTAGTGTTTTGAAAATTTTAAAAGATCCGATTTAAAACTGTGAGGTATCTGAAGCTTCCATATCCAATTTAGTTATTTCATGTTATTATTTTTTATTTCGCAAGCTTGTTTATAAAGATAGAAATTTCATTAAAGAAATTTTAACTTTATATTCATCATCATGTCATAGAAACAGTTTTCTCAAAGTCAAAGTCCACTTGTTAAAATCACGTTAAGTGCCGAGGCATGAATATTTTGAAGGGAAATAGTACAAGTGCTGGTCGTGGTACTAAGAAAAACACCTCTTTACCAATCAAGATCTTCCACTTGCATACATAGTATTATTATGTAAACGTTACTAAATGCTAGTTTATTCAATCGTTTAAAGTAGAACTAATATTATAGCATCTGGAGAGCATCGAATTATTGAAATTTTGTGGCTTAAGTGATTTAAAACACCTCTATGAGTTTTGGGTTAAAAGATATGGGTTACCATTATGGGTTAAAAGATATGGGTTACCATTATGGGTTAAAAGATATGGGTTACCATTATGGGTTAAAAGATCCACCATCACATGGGAGCTTTTTAATATATCAAACACATTGAATGTGCCATCTAATTAAGATGTAAAATGTATTCCTAAGATAAGGTGTAAAATGCACATTAGGTGAAGGAAAATCAATTCCGACCTTCAGATATCTATAATGCCATAGGCCACGCGGTTTTAGTAGTAAAGCTTTGGGGAGAGGGAAGCAGAGGGACTAATATAAAATGTACAAAACACGATTCACACTGGAAAGTAATCGTGTATGTTGGCATGTTACACGGTATGTCTGACATTCAATTCAATTTTTCAGAAAGGGGTATCGGCGAAGGCAGTGATTCTCAACCTGTGGGGTGCGCCCCCTAGGGGGGGCGTGAGCATATCCAAGAGAAAATGTTATTTTAAAAAATTGATTAAGTGACTGAAAGGAAAGAACACACACACACATACAAAACAAAATACATTTCGACATATTTAATAATTAACTTATTAAATTAAAACAACTTACTAAATTAAAAAGAAATCTAATAATTATTAGTGAACTTCGAAGGAGGGTTTAATATTAGAAATAGACACTCTGTTATTTTTCTATAATTATATGAGATCTATATTTTGTCTTCAAAGAAGCCACCACAGAAAATCCAGTTTCACAAAGGTAAGATGTTGAAAGTGGTAGTAGAATGCGAAATGTCCTTGTTTTTAGTTCAGAAAACTCATCATCCACTCATGCTCAAAATTCAGAGAGTGATTTATTACTAAATTGTCTTTTGGTTTCGCCGCTTGTCGTGAAGTCTATGAAGGTTTCTTCCTCTTCAATTGAGAGTCCTTCGGGAGTATTTTGAAATGGATCCCTCACCCACTTGTAACTTGATATCAGTTTGTTATCAGCAAGAAAGTACTTTTTAAAATTCTTTGCTAGCATTGCTGAATGATCTTCAATGGTTACAAACACAACTTTTACATGTTGTTCTTCAGCCTTGTGAGTTTTTATACAATCATTCAAATTTGCAAACATTGTTAAGTTTTCTTGCTTTAAATTTCTGCTCCACAATTCCAATTTCCAACAAAAAGCATTAACTTTATCACTCGTATCCAATATATGTGTATTTGCTCCTTGCAGTTGAAGGTTCAAGTTATTTAATTTCTCGAATATGTCAACCATGTAGCTCAATTTCATCACAAATCGCGAAAATTCTCAGCTTCCGGTCTGTTTTCCATTTCTAGAAAAACGGCGATTTCTTCTCATAATTAATTGATAAACACGTTGCAAAAATTTCTCTCGTGATAACCATCTTGCCTCACAATAAAATAGTAACGCTGAATGTACTGCACCCATGTCTTTACAAAGTGCGGAAAAGATTCTTGATTTCAGGGATCTAATTTTTATATAATTTACTACGGTTACAACCGTAGTTAACACAATATTCACAGCAGGACTCATTTCTTTGGAAGCCAAAGCTTCTTTGTGGATCATGCAATCTGTCCAGATGCACTGTGGCGATTTTTGTTTCACAAGTGCTTGAATACTTTGGAATCTTCCGGACAAAGAACGAGCACCAACGGTGTATATTCCGAAGCCATTTTTCCATTCTATGTTTGCCTCGTTCATAAAATCATTTAAGATAGCAAATAATGCGAGTGCTGTTGTTTTGAGTTCTATTGGTTTGCAGAAAAGTAATTCTTCTACTACTGACAAATCATCACAAAGTCTAACATAGGCAATAAAATGAGCATCTTTATTACTATCTGTTGCCTCATCGAGTTGTATTGAAAACAATTTGTCACGTAACTTCGACAAAAGTTGACACTCTATATCTTCAGCTATATCAGCAATTCGACGCGCAACAGTATCATATGAAAGAGGTATAGACTGCAATTGTTTTGCAAAGTTATCTCCAAACATAATTTCTACATCTCAATTGCGGCTGGCAAAATAAACTCTTCACCAATGGTGTGAGGCTTTTTACATTTGGATATTTTATATGAAACTTTGAAAGAGGCAATTAAAGCTTTTTCATTCCCAAACAAAGTTTTTTTAAACAATGATTTTTGCTTTTCATATGATTTTAATTTTAATTCGAAGAATTCTCTGGGTTTGTTTACATATTCACTATGAAGCTTTTTCAAACGTCGTTTAAGTTTATTAGGTTTCATGCTGTTTGCCGCCAACAGGTTTGAGCAAATGATACACAGGGGCCTTTCTTCATTTCCTTCAGTACTAGTGAACCCAAAATTTAAGTATTCTTGAGAATATTTTCTTGATTTTATTTTCGGAACCGCGCTCGTCTGTGTACTTGTCGATGCTTGTCTATCGTCTAATGCTCTCTTACACCCGCTTAAAAATTTATCCATGATTCTGCATAAGTTTACTGCCATGAATATTTAATACGGTGAATTGCAATTACACAAAAATATATATAACATATACATTAAGAATAGATTCCATAGCGATAGAAGGATTGACTCGAATGAGATTGTCAGGAATTGAAATTGGCGTCATAGAACTTTCTCCGTCTCCTTTTGAGAAAACATTTGTTCGCATCTGGGAACGCTCCTAACTTAACTTTTAAGCTGACCAGACAAATTCCAGTGAAATTGAAACTTCTCGCGAAACCGTGAGAATGCCCGACTTGGCGGAACGCAAGAGCAATAAAAAGGCATAGGATTCTTGTTTTTTCAATGCTGAGGATTGGTGCTGCAAAATATCAATAAATTTCCGTATTCTTGGTAATTTGTAAAGTTTAAAATTAAGGTTGTAGTGTAGGTTTAGCGCCAAAATACTCAAAATACATTATTATTGTATACATTTTATTGTATACGGTGGGAAGAGGGGGGCGCGATGAAAATTATGATTGAAAATTGGGCCGTGAATACTAAAAGGTTGAGAAACACTGGGCTAAGGGAATGAGGCTTTCCGTCATGTAACCTTGTACCAATATATGGTTCATCAACAATTGGCAGTTGAGGCGCTTGGTGAAATAAAGAACACATATAAAACAAAAATACAAGCCTTTAATTGGAAACATCATATCGTGTCTGCAATCGGTATTTTCTCAAATTTTACTTAATCTGTTGCAGTGATCCTCACAAAATTTAACTTAATTGCGAAATGAGTTGATGCAAATTCAATAGGATTTCAGCAAATTTTTATATATATACATTAAAATACGAGAAATTATGTCGAAAAGAAATTGTCACTAAATCCAGTGTTTCTGAAATTTTAAAGCGTTGCAAAAACGTTTTGTTCAGTTACTTATTTTGAATTTATTGAGAAAACATCAAATTTCAATTGAATTATATTAAAAACTTTACCAAAATTTTGGAAACTCCTTTCATACTTATCAGCTACAAAATACTACGTAAATTAGTTGTTCTAGACTTGATTGTTTACCTTGTAGACATACTGAAGGATTCCTGCGTCATTCGTAGTAATTTACAGCTATGCCAACCTATACTCTTTTCATGTTTAGTTCTATTCATTTTAAAGTGTTCGGCATATTTCTGATCTAATTTTTTAATGAAATTTTATGTAATATACTTTGATGTGCTTTTTATTTTTTATATTTTATATTTTTTGTAAATTGAGAAGTAGTGAATGAAATAAAGTAAAATGTAGCGCCTTTGCTGCTCAACAGTTAATACAATTTTTTGCATTTCAGCTCTGATGTGTTGCAATCCCTCTGTGTCTCCTTGCCTACATAGAATTGGTATTCCAGATATTTTAACTAATTCGTCTAATCTTGTCGAAGATTCAAAGTTGTGGAACTTCCTACAGATGAAAATCCCATGCTTGATGAAAGTCCAATGAAGAAGCCCAATTCTCTCAAGATGCTTCTATTTTTATAAGAGATGTTAATTTTTCACTTTGCCGTATTGTATTACAAGTAAGATCGCATGACTTTGGAATATTTGAGGCAGTTCACCTTTTACTACCATAAATAAATAAGCTAATCAAGGACGAAAATCTAAAACATTTTTTAAAAATTGAATAGCTAACAAAGCATTGAAAATGAAACTGTAAATTATTAATTAAAGGGATTTATAGGAAATTATTCTTTTTCAGTTGAAGGAAAATTTGACGTTCAGTTAATATTTTTTGCATAAAAGAATTTTAATTATATTTTAATAATTGAAAGATTTCATAGGTTCTTTCTTTCATTCCTGTTAATTTTTGACATCACTCCTCATCGACCCACCGTTTAAATAAACTGTCAAAATTGTTAAAATGTTTCTAATTTCGCAAGAATTGATAGTTTATCAAACGAATAGTTTTAGTTACTCCCATTATTAATTGTGGCAAAAAGATTTTTAAGGCTAAAGAATATCTGGGTTGGTGTCATATCGCCTTAAATGAGGACGCTTAAAAGAGAAATAACGAAGCCAAAGTATTTTTCCCATTTTGATTTGAGGAATAAAGGGTATGAAAACTGATCTAAAACTGGTAAATTTAGACATTTGTTAACTTAAATTCTGAGAATTATGATCATCGTGACTTATTCATTAGATAATTTCTCCCTACTATTTATTTCTGGTGAATGAATGCAACTTTAAAAACTATAAGACAAGTTCTAGGAAATTAACAAGCCGTTTCAAGGGTCATTAAACTTTGTCGAACTGAAGATTTCATATAGAATTTGGGAGAATTTCGGGAAAATGGAGCTCTTCTGTAGGGCAAAAATATTTAAATGAATTTCGCATTTCGTTTTAGAATCGCTGAATATTTTTTTCTCCACAATACTGCATTCTGAGTGAAGTTCATTTACTAAGTTTGCTTATGTGAATTTATGGTCACATTCTCGAATTTTCAAACCTTTCTTTAGGTCTCCATGTTCTTTTTTTTTGTCACTTCTTTAAGATTTAAATTTTTTAAAATATATTCTCGTAGAAATTCTCTTTACGCAGACAAATTGCACTTTTTGAATGTTATAGAAACTCTGAAATTTCAAGAACATTTAAAGATTATTATAGATATCTAAGAAAATAAGCAGAAAAAAAATTTATATGCATTTAAATTAACAATGGAAACCAGAAAAGGTAGATCCAACTTCTTAAAAAATTAAAGCACCAAGTAATTCTCGACAGATTATTTTCCAACCTGATATTTGCCGCACATGGCCTTCTCTTAATTCAGGATTGACAAAAACAATGTGAAATGAAGGCCACCTGAAGTGTCAGGAAATAGGAAAAGATTGCATTCTAGAAAAGGAATGATTCTTGTCCAAATGACATTGATTTTTATTCTTTAAGGTGGATTAAAAATTAATATTCATCTAGCGGCTTTTGAATCTGCGATTTAGTAATCGGGTTGCCAATAGTGCAGCTTGTTGGATCTTCATGTGTTCAGAAACTTCTTAAAGCATTTTCGTGTCCATTGCAAGATATTTAAACAAATGTATGAAATTTCTCGATTTGGGGTCTAGTTTTCAGAGATTCAGGTTGAATGATAAATAATAACAAATAATAATGTTATAACAAAATAGTTCCCAAATATATCCAAATACAGTTTCTAAATGCATGTAAAAAGACCGACGCTCATCTTTAAATAAATAACGATTCATCTATCAAAAATACATAAAAGTAAGTAAAGTTTTAATAAAAGCTGTTTTGTGAGCGCAGTATTTAAATGTAATAAAAAATATGAAAGCTTTGTTACCCTAATTTCATTGAGGATTTGCCGTGAATATTATGGAACTTTGAAAAAAGCTTTCATTTAAAAGTTTTTATCAAATGGAGCCGCTGGCAAGGAATGAAAGTATAATGAAATTGCTAACTCACTTTTGAAATTAAAATTGTTCATATTCCCACCAGAATTGTATAAATATTCCAAATTCTCAAATTTTCACTCGTCCGGAAGAGAATGATAAGCTGATTGCAATATTTCACTTTTTCAAATTAAGTTGCATTCTAGTTCTTAGTAAGAAATCAATTCAGCTAACTTCATGTAAATAAAAGCTTAAAGACAATTTGTCACAATACTTCTATAGTCGAAAATCTCCCGTGTTTATCCTATCTCTACCTTGATAACATTATTTTTACTAGGGAAGGGATAGAATTGAAACAAAGGTTCATTAACCGTAGAATGGAATGTATAATTTGTTTCTTTACGTCTTCTCTTAAAATTTTAAAGAGTACAATTGTAACAAGCATCTATCGTTGCTTTTACTGTGCGTTCAGAGTTGATGCCGATTTTAAATTTCTCATTCAAAATAAAACTATAAACAATATTTGATATTAAGAGCTCATTAACACATTTCCTGAAATTACCTTTGTGCATCTTATTAAAGTTGTTGCTTCTGCTCTTGCATTAGTGTTTCACTGGCTACCCAAGAGTCGGGCCACTTAGAACCATTCAACCTTTTCAGAAGCATGTTTCTACTTCAAAAAAGAAATGAGATCAATATCTGAGGCTGCAGACGAGTATCTCGGGTAGGATATGCGTACAACAATTGCTTGATTCAAGAGTTACAGACATAACAGTATTTGAAATTTGGTAGTTTAGTGAGAAAAGTTTTGGCTCAATGAGCGTATGAAACTAAAGCAGCGATGAACAGAAAGTTTTCATATGCATCCGATGTGGTTTATTGAATGTTTGTAATGAATTGGAAATATGGAATTGGTTTGTGCAGAGCAGCGATATCAGAATTAAACAAAAAAAAAGTTCATGTGAGAAACTTATTTTTCTACTCGATCAATGTATTTTTCCACTCAGTAGTTACCCCTTTTTTATACCCCAACTAGCTGCACCGATTTAATGATAATGGTCACAATATGTGTTACGAAAACTGTGTGGATCAAAATCTCATGAAGTATGTCAAAAAACGTAATGCATATGGAATATTTCTTGGAAGTTAGAAGTAGAATTTGAGTTCAAATTTGAGGGTTATAAAGTAAGAAGTGTAAATCGTAGTTTCTGATATAAAGAAAAATATTGATACTCTGTAGACTTTGCAGTAGATCATTTTAGAAAGTTTATACTGTGTAGATTGTAGAAATAGGCTACACGAGAAAATGCATATTGCAAATAAATCTAGGGAATTTACGATTACTGCTGACGGTTGCTGCACTTAGCGTTGTGAATGCAATAAACGATTGCAGCGTTTAGTTTAGTTTAGTTATATTAACGTCCCGTTTAAAGCAACACGAGGTATATTTTGGTACGAACCTCGTAATTTTGAACCACGGTCAGGTGACGAGGACGACACCTGAACTGGCACCCCCCTCTCCACACCACGCCACACCATCGGGAGGACATTTGGCCTGACAGATTTAACGTGCAACAGACCCCCTCACACGACGGTTCTTCGGTGGAATCGAGTCTCGAACCTGAAACCCTCCGGTTCCGAAGTAGAGACTTTACCACCGGGCCACCGCGGCCCTAAACGACTGCAGCGATATTACAAGAACTTACGAAAGATGTTGAATAATTCTGGTTCTATGAGAAATTAGGTCGAAGCAAGAGTAATGTAGTGGTACTTTGCTTTTGAGAGTACGGTTGGAATGTGAAATGAGTGGAAGGAGGGTGTACATTTTTTGGACGTGTAGGAACGTGGGTACTGGTTGGTATGGAAATTTTGTGTATAGTGTAGGTGTATGAGTAAGGAATGGACCATTTTGTTTGGAGAGTAGTGTAACTTTTAGAGTAATACTTCGTTTTGATGAGAATGCAGGATTGTGGGTAATGAGTGGATATACACTTTGTTTTGAGGGTGGTCTGGGTAATTAGTAGAAGGAAATTTTGTTTTGAGGATAGTGCAGGAGTATGGGTAATGAATGGAGTGATATTTTGTTTTGAAGGTAGTGTCGGAGT
>JAPMOQ010009719.1:0-11674 GCA_026543055.1 Argiope trifasciata
GAAGCTACTGAAAGCAGAAATGGCGGTGAATTATATTTGAGTTGAAAAATTGAAGAGAGTTGTGTTGCATTGTAGAAAAAGAAGAATAATTTTTTTGTATGTCTTTTTGTATTGTCTTTTCATTCATACTAATTTTTTCCTTGAACTTTTTTTTAATGTAATCTTAAATTAAAATAAAGAAACAAGCCTCTCTCTGCTCCTATTATCACTTGATTATTTTATTCTAAGGTGTTTCCTCGTAGGAATTGTTATTTGCATTTGATTATCCATGCGTTTTCTGACAGAAATATAAAATACAAACACGATATTAAGTTTTGATAACATGGCAAAATAATAATAAAAATCTCAGACATTGTAAAAAAAATTTAAGCGACACTAAAATGATCATTAATTTAAACTTAAATGTAGAAGAGCTATTAAAATAATTTTATTGATGATTCAGTTGCTATTTTCTTGAAAATGTACGACGAAAGTAATTTCGTACACTTCACTTTCAAAATTTATTTCACCGTTTTATTTTTATATAACCTATCTTTATTTCTCGCAAATAACCCTTTTCCTACAACGAGTAAAAACAGTTTCTGACTTTTTGTAAAGCTTTATTTATTACAAAAACTCTTTGTGAAGTAAATTGAAATGATCAAAAGGGTTCAACATAACCATATTTTGGGAAAGTTATGAAGAAAAAACTTTCGATAATTTGATAAATGAGGTAAAAAACTAACTCTAATGAGGAACAATATATTTATTATTAAGAAAAGCATGTATAATAATAAAACTATAACAAAAAATGTACAGTTCATGAACGATCGTTTCCATGGTAGTTTGTATCTTCTTTTGACTTTCGTTTCATCTCGCAATAGTTATGACATTTAAGATGTATGTATTTTAAGATCTTTTTTTATGATTCCCAACGAAATGCTGTTTCATATATCCTAAACAATGCTTTTTAATTCAAAAATTCACTTTTGTTCTTATAACTCTAAATTTTGAATTCACTATGAAGAAACATCTTATCATGAGAAATGTTCAATTTCTGATAATGTTCGAAGATGCGTTTAGTTATCTTTATGCTAGTAGAAAGTAAATTTAGTAATAAAGAAAATTTTTCTATCTCAGTTTCAATGCTTCATTTTCAAAACATCACTATACATATATCCATCCACATTTCCTTTTATAAAACATTCCTAATTCTATCCCTAAAAATACACATACACACTCGTGCAATGAAGGCATTACCCCCATGTTTGAAAATTCCATATTTAATTTACATTTTAAACATTGAAATTTCATCTTCACATGGAACTTATCTTCAATGAACTTGTTGATAGTTTCGCTCTCTTTCCTCTTCGTATTTGAATCTATGTTTCATTCTCAGATTTTTTTTTGTAACAACTGAGACAAATATAGGTAAATTCAAAGAAGACTTAAAAGTTCTGGTATCTTCTTTTCAAGTGGTTTCGAAATGCTTCATGATACATGCTTCAGTCTATATCTTTCAAGAAAGTTTTGAGATTTCAAATGTTCTGAGCAAATCCCATGTAAAAAATGCTTGATTGTAATAACTGAATATATACTAATGTATTCATTAAGATATAGAAAAAAATGGAAGGAATTAATAGAAAAATAAATAAAAATACTTTTTATTGATTTTAACTTTCTTTAATTTATTAATAGCATTTTTGAAAAAAAAAAAAAAAAAAAAAAAGGCAATCCGAACGCAATTTTTTATAAATGCTTTCTTTATGTAAAAACTAAAATCTATAGCTAATTAATTTGAATTTCTGTTTCTAATAACAGAAATTAAAACTAATCTTATAAAAAAAATCCTTATTTAATAGATATTTTTAATGAAAAGGAATTTAATAACACTGTAAAATTATGACAATAATCCGATATTAACTTCAGTTATTTTTCTTATTTGAATAATAGCTTGGATATTATTTTGATCCAAAAATTATTTTTAAGGCTTATTTTTTTTCTATTTTGATTAACAACTATAAGAATATCCTGATGCTGTAAAAAATTGTTTCTGCCGTCGAGCTATACATTTAACATTCTGCAGACAGAAGTAATGAGCTTTTCAGACAATAATTTGATCTGATCAGTGGAGATTCTAAATATATTTTTTTCTATCAGTGGAAGAATATGTTAATGGTGACATTATACATTAAAAAAATATTTATTATGGCAAAGATAATAAATTTTGAACGAGGAATAAATTGCATTGTAATGTAATGACAGATTTCTTTAATAAAATGGGCTTAAACTAAAAAAATAATTTAATGAAATTTTTTGTTTATTAAAAATAAATATTCACTAAAAAAAGGAAATTTAATTTAAGGAAAGATTAATTGCGATTTACTAAATAATACTGCAATTGAATCTTGTTTAGCTTTAAAGGCAATAGATAACCTTAGTAACCAATAGAAATAAATCACTTTAGTGAAACTTTTACTTTAAATAAAAATTATTCATATAACAAGCGGTGTGGAAGTTTGGAGAGAGGTGCGAGCTTAGTTGTCGTCCTCTTCATTTGACCGCGATTCAAAATTACAAGGTCCGTCACAAAAATAGCCCTAGGGGTTGCTTCAAAACGGTGGGTTAATGTAACTCAACTAAACTCGGGCAATCTATAAAACTCCCTTTTGCGCAATATTTTTGGAAGTTATTGCAGAAAAATACTAAAACTTCTTTTAAGTAATTAACACTCTAAATAAAACTTTAAAAAACGAATGCATACAAACTTCTTTACTATTAATTGATATGACTATTTTTATAAATACTTGGGAGCACTAATTCATTATTATCAAATATATCAGTAGATGGCGGGATTAATCAAATATCAAAATCTAATTAAATTAATTGCTACTAAAATTTCTGAAATATATTAATATATTTTTTTTGAGAATATGCAAGTGTAAAAAGTTTTAAAACTGCAGAACATCATGAAATGAGGGAAAATATCGATTTCAAAGTTCAAATTAAAATGCGTTATATCAAATAAAGAAATTTTTTACAGATGTTAGTTTTAAGAAAATGAAAAGTGTTTATTTTTACAGAACATGCTTTAAATTTAAGATGTTTATTGCTTAAAATTATACGGAAAAACGAATGTTCATATCAAAAAAGGAAAAAATTTCTCTTTTGAGGAAGCAAGTAAGGTAAGAAGGGTACTTATTTTTAGAAATAAAAACTACGTATGTTTGTTTTTTATTTATTTTGAAAAGGTAAATAAAAATGTCGTTTATTTTCATGTAGTAAACAAAAAGTAATTGCAGTTTTTTCAATGATAAGCATAAAAAAAACTTGCACATTTCCAAGAGGTAAGAAATGTTTATAAATATCCTACAAGAAATAGATGTGATGTAAATGATGCTTCCTGCATGATGGAAAATTAAAATAAATTGTGCTTTTTTAGAAGATAAAACAATTTTTCAAAAACGATCGAATCAATCCAAACTATTCTTAAAAATTAATATGACAGGAAAAATTTCCATTTTCAGGATGAAATTCTGAAACAATTATTGCTTATTCACAGGAAATCTTTAGTAGGAGCACGATAATTTTTAAAAATAAAATAACTTCGGTTAAAAATATTACAAAATTTCAGATTTCAACTGTGAATCTTTTAATCAAAAAATTATTTTTATTTAAATTTCTTATTTAAGTATTGACTTGACTTCGTAGTAGTTTCCTTTTTAATAATTGCAAATATATAGTTTTCTGGTCTTAATTTGCTCAAAAACAAAACTAATAAATGGGCTTTCATTATTTTTTTACCACTTGAATGAAATATTTCAGTCCGCAATAAATGCATCTACATTTAGCCATTCTTTAAAAGAAATTCATAGTTTAATCCATGGTACAGTCTATAAATAATCATTCAATATAAAAAAATTAAATCAAAAATTCCTTCTTAGTTCAACAAAGAAAAATCCTATTTTAGTTACTTTTAATGAAATATAATTAATATAAATATGTATACACACATGATAGAATCACAATATTAAGTAGCAATTTTCTTAATACGTAAGAATTTTTTTTCCAGCTATCGCCATGCTTCGCTATTGACGGTATTTATTTCTAAATTTATTTCTTGCTAAATACCTTTGCAAGATTTGAATTCACATTATTCACTTGCTCGTGGGAAATATTGAAATCCTTGCATTTTATCGATTGAGCTACTGCCTGTTGATTTCACTTTTCATTACAAACTTCTAAAACTCTCTTGAAAGTATTAAAAAGGAATTAATTTTAATGAATGAATTAATATTTGAAAAGTAAAACTGTATTAATATCAAGTGTCATCCATTACAAGTTTTAAAAAATGTATTTGAACTCGAGTGGATGAATAAAAGTATTTTATTAACGATGGAAAATTTGTACAAGATATATAAATAAATAAATATAGGGAGAGTGTGAACTAATAATAGGAATGAACTAAAACATAATATACATTTTATTTTTTGACTTATAAAGCTCAACACAGTAACTCGCACCTTAAAAAAATCATATCGATTTTTATTCATAATATTAATTGGCATTAAAGCAAATATATTATAGAAATATATTTTATCTGAACCTATTATTTGAAAAATTCCATTCTTTTCTGAGCAATATACTTTATCTTTTTGGGGAAAAAAGGCATAATTCGTGAACGAATAAGTGTTTTAAAGAGTTTCAAATGATAATATTATTTTTTTCCACTTTGGGAAGAGGGACAGTTTTTAATGTGTGAAAAACATTTGGAAGTTCCAGATTGTTTTGAATATAAACATTCATAACATGGTCAAGTAATTTCCTTATAATTATTTATTATGATTTTCATGATTCCTTATAATAAAATTCGACTTTCAAGCTATTTAAAAAGCCAAACTAAAATATAAAAATAATAACTAAAAAAATAAAATATAAATTGCTTATTTTTATGCTACCGATATATCTTTAAACTGCTCTAAAATTTCTCATAAAAAATTAAATTCTATTAACCCCGCGGTCAAATATCTGACGCATCAATGAAATTTTTATTCATATTTTTCAAACTTCAGAGAAGCACATTGCTTGTAGAATTAATGAAGAGTTCTGGAATTAATTTAATCCGATTAGTTCGCAAGAAGAGATTAAAAAGTTGTTTATTTCCTTACATGAGTATGTTTGACAGGTAATAAATTTCTGAAGTTAGAACAGGATTACTGCTCGCACCATCTGCGTATTATTGTGACGTATCGATAGTAAAATTTATGTAGTTTATTGACTGTAATAACCTATAAGTTAATTAAAAACACTAATGGTTTTGGAAAAAAAATTTTGACAAATATTTTTTTAGTATTTATTTTATTTAAAATCAGTAATTTTTATAGATTTGAAAAATTTAATTTCTAAATATTATTGGTCCAAGAATTTAGTTGAGAATAATGTAATATATTTTTAAATTATCACCTTATATAATGAAATGCATACTAACACTTCATTTCGGAAACTGTGACTTCAGTTATATACAAAAATCAAAACTAATATAGAGAAGGGGAAAACTTAATATCAGGAGAAAAAATTTTAAAGAATAGAATACTGAAATAGATAATCTTTTTAAGGATATATGCTTCGCCATTCTTTTACCAGTTTCAGCTAATTTGATTAGTTAATATTTAAAATAAAAAAATATAAATTATATTCTTTAAAATATTTTTGAATTTTTTTTTGTTATTTTATATTTGAACAACAAAAATATATTGGTGAACTAGAATTCATAAGAGCAAAATGAGGGCAGATGTTTTGATTAGTTTACTCAACCGTAAAAGGAATACCATTTATTGAAAAAATTTGCTTGAGATCTGAAATAATTCCTGGTTATAGAAATAACATATTTTATGATGAAAATATACACATGGAAAAAAAAAATCCCAACACCAAGAAAAAATTACTGTGCAGTAATGAAATTTTAGGAATACATTTGTAACATATTTAATTGATTAAAGTCTCAAGATCACAGGTAGAGCCATTGGCGAAAAGAGCCATTTCAAATGTGAAATGTTGGTACATTAGTAACTGGTGTAACCGCCAGAATTTTGAATGCAAGCATGCAAACGTGCATGCATTGCGTCGTACAGGTGTCGGATATCAGTTTGTGGGATGGAGTTCCATGCCTGTTGCACTTGGGCGGTCAACGCAGGGACGGTTAATGCTGGTTGTGGATGACGCTGGAGTTGTCGTCTAATGATGTCCCATATGTGATCGATTGGAGAAAGATCTGGTGATCTAGCAGGCCAAGACACATGTCGACACTCTGTAGAGCATGTTGGGTTACAACAGCGGTATGAGGGCGAGCGTTATCCTGTTGGAAAACACCCCCTTGAATACTGTTTATGAATGGCAGCACAACAGTTTGTATCACTAGACTGACGTACAAATTTGCAGTCAGGGTGCGTGCGATAACCACGAGAGTGCTCCTGCTGTCATACGAAATTGCTCCCCAAACCATAATTCTAGAAGTAGGCCCTGTGTGTCTAGGCCGCAGACAGGTCACTAGCAGGCGTTCACCTGGAATTCTTCTAACCAACAAACGGCTATCTCTGCGACCAAGGCAGAACCGGCTTTCATCAGAAAACACAACAGATCTCCACTCCGTCCTCCAATGAGCTCTAGCTTGACACCACTCACGTCGCAAACGGCAGTGGCTTGGAGTCAGTGGAATGCACTGCACTGGGCATCTGGCTCAGAGCTGTCCTTGAAATAACCGATTTGTAACAGTTTGTTGTGTCACTATGGTGCCAACTGCAGCTCAAATTTCAGCTGTAGATGCAGTACGATTAGCCACAGCCATACACCAAATACGACGGTGTTATTCTCAGTAGTACCACGTAGCCGCCTGGAACCTGGTCTTCTTGAGGCAGTACCTTCCCTTGACCACTGCCACCAATACTCATGCACGACCTACAACACGACCTCGTTCAAACTCAGTGAGCTGTTGATAAAGGCTTCTTCGTCTTCTCAGAGGCATCCTTGACTAACATTAACCCACTACGTCAAATCTCAACTGTAAATAAAGATCACGAACCTTACAGCGCTTATATAAAGCAAACCTCATTTGCTTGTTCATAGTGTCGCTACTAGCGCCACACTTACGCGCCTAGCTCGAAATTTGAATCGACGTCATCTTTCAGATGTATAAACACGCCTACCAAATTTCGTTTATCTAACACAGCTCCTTCCTTGTGTTGGGATTTTTTTTCCATCAGTGTATATTATCCCTCTCCTCACTAAAAAGTGGGAATATTTAATGTTAACAGATTTTTTTGCGATGTATTTTAGTCTTGCACTGCTTGAAATGATTTTTTTATTTCTAAGTTTCAAGAAATTAACAATAATATGAGTCACCGATGTAGTTATCATAAAACCTTATGAGTAATGTTCCTTGATTTCTTAATCTTGTAATGTTTTTATGTATTTTTTTGATTTTTTTTAAAAATATTTGTTTCATTTTTAATTGTATTTTCATTTCTTTCGGAAAACACATACTTTAAGGAAAGTTAACAAAAATACCTGGGAGAAAATAAAACTTTGAATGAAATATACAAGAGTCAACTAAAATTAAAAGAGGCTTGCTTCTCGTTTGAGCTAGTAGTTCATAACAAAAATATTTGCAAATTTGTGAAAAAAAGAATTGAATGTTGATGTAGAAAGTGAAAGTATTTAAAAATGCTTAAGATCTACAGTCTCAAAATTTATGGATTTTTTTGCGAACCTAAGATAACTGTCCGATTTTTCAATGTGAAATATCCCATTCTTATTTTTAACAATTCCAATAGTAATTACATAAATGATGAACTACGTATGAAATGACATTTATTCAAAATTCGACCTTAAATCTAAGTAAATAGTTTAGTCTTTTATATTTCCAGGAAAAGAACTTCTTTAATGCCTTTGCTATAAAACGCCTAGTAATTCACACTATCATCCCCAAACCCCAAGTAAAACATAAAAATATATAACTCTGTTTTAGATATACTCTAACAGAGAAACAACGTGACATTTTTCTGTGGGTTGTGTGAAGTTTTATGCATAGGGAACGTGATGGCATGAATTTCTTTCTTGATTATTCAGTGATGAAAAAACAATGTGAAAACATGTTTTATTGTCTTTACAGAATTGCCGTTTTTCTATATTTTTTAACTACTACTAAAACAACAAAGGTGAATGTCCTTATTTTAGATATTTCTTGCTTCTATTTCTCCACATTGTCTATTTCGAAAGAATATAAAACAGAATGAATAGTTTTGTATATTGTCAACTATTTATCTTGATTTAAGGTTTAACTGTTGTTAGGTTTAGTTTATGGTAAAATTTCTAATAATGAATGAACATAAAGTAAATGTTAGCGAAATAATATTCTCTAAAAATATAAAGAGACAAACGATCTTATGGGTTTGTAATTTCTTTTCTTTTTCTCGTATTTTAGTTACGTTCCTTTGTGGAAAGTGTAGTTGCATCCTTTTCAGTTGTCTATAATTAATTTTGTCGTATAATTGCATTTTGAAATTTGGATTTTCGTTATTGCATTGAGATTTTTGTTTGTTCTTATAAAGTTATTAAATATTTGTTCGTTATGTCGTTACCATTGTTAGGTACTTATATTACATTTATATCTTTAAATAAAAAAATTCAAACGTATTATTTAAGTAAAGAAACATTTTATCGACGCAAATACCATGCACAGATTAGTAGCATTTGCTTTCAAATCATTATATTTGGTATATGATTTTCATATGATGCCCTCAAATTCTTATATATGGTTGGTTGTATCTTATCTAAAATAACATAATATGCTAGTCGATACAGTTGTTAAATCAAAATTCCGTATGATTTGTTATATATACATGTGTTATGTGCTTTGGTATAGTATCATGTGTTAAATATCTCGCTTTTAATGCTAATAAAATAGGATGCATATAACAGTTTGGCAGAAATTTTTGGTTAGTATATGCTCTCATTCTGAAATGCTATTTACCGCTTGCCTGATTAGACTGAGTTATAGTACAAATTGCCGATAATTATTACCTCTAGATAACTCGGGTTTGATAAATTTTATTGGTTTCGCGGCTCCTTTGGCAGAACTGGTTTCTTGTTTTTCCTATCATATAGTATATGTCTGCTTTTAGATTAGTAATGTATCAAAGACAATTGTGTGGAAAAAAAATTAAAATAATGGAGATGATGCAAGATAGCGAAAGCGATAATTTTTCAGATAATAATTCCTGCTACTGTGAAAAAAAATACAACGGAACAGTACTCTGTGTTCCCTTAAAATAGCTTCCTGAGTTAAACCATAGGAAAAGAGACAAGATACAGAGTGTCAAGTATCACCTTGTGCTGTCCCTTGATTCACAATATCATACAAAGACTTTTTTTTTCATTCGCCCGACAAAACTCGGGATATTAAATTAATATTACAACTAAATGCTTTTAAGCCTATTAAAATTTTAAAAAATCAACTTAAAACGTAATATTGTTTTGTTTCGCTCCGTTTCCTGGTGTTTAATAATAAAATATGAAAAAAATATCACCATGTTAAAGGATTATAACTGAATTTTTTTCTAATTACTTAACACATTCTCTTATCTGCAGGTTTAAATATTAAAAATTTAGCAACTAGAGACAAGTGTTAGACACGATAATTTAAGCAAAGAAGTAAAAGAGATTTCTAAAAGAAATTAGTTTGGGGCTTCTTTTTTGAGCCAGTTTAAGGAGTAAATAAATACTTTGGGTATTTAATAAGCTCTACTTAACAAAATGTTTTGGAAATTCATAAGGAATATTCAGAAAATCTTTGAGTTATGCTTTAGTGAACATTTCGGATACTTTAGCATTTAAAGAGATACATTTCTGATCTAATATATTATTTTAATGTTTTCTGATGTACGATGTACGTTATTTTACTGGAACGATTCAGTACAAAAATTAAATATGTTAATTTGTATTAATTAAAAGATGAATTTAGATGTAAAACGACTAATGCTACATATGTATTTTTTGAAGTAATTCGATGCATGAATCAGATACTCCAACTAAGAAAAGGATTTCATAGATATATTTAAAGTGTGATGATTGACCTTTCATAATTTCATTTGATTTCGTATTGATAATTATTATGTAAGAAGATCACGGATAAATCTTATGGAATACAGATAACTGAAGAAGGCTGTAAATGCCGATATATCAATAATGCAATTTTTGATAAAACATTATTTTTTGATATTTAATGATATATTAAATACTATCTGGTAACCGGTGCATTGCTGCCACAGAAAAAATAATCTTGGAAATATGGTTTAGAACTTGAAGTAGTTATCTTGTTTGATTAAGAATGATAGGAGAATGATATTTATTTTCTTGTCAGCAATTAATACATTCATTGAAATTGAAGGATATATAAAGAAGAAGCATAAATATTATTTATTCAACTTTCCTTATAACATTCTAAAAACAAATGTTCATTTTTATATAAGTTCTTTCAGAATGGGAATGAAAGGAACTATTTATTGTATCTCGTGATTCATTTCATATTCGTTCAGAATCCTCAAGTTTAATATTAAAAAATGTGATTAAAATATTTTCTTTTAAAATTGATCAATGATAGAAAGTATATTTATACCATGAAATCTTTAGTATACTTTTTAAGATAGTTTTTTGAAACTAAGCTGGTGCAAAATTCTTTGTACTATAATATTTCCGGATTTTACTGCAAAAAATGCTAAAATTTTATTAAATGTTTGAATAAAATTTCAAATCTGTAGGATTGATTCCCCTAAAATTTTCTTGCATATTCTCTTATAAAATTATTCCCTCAGAGAAAGCCTTACATTGTATTTACATACAATAACTACGAAATATGAACGTCTAGCTTGAATTTATCATCTATACACAATCTGTTATGCCTCCTTGGTGATTTATTTTGACAATAATCCTTTGTTAAGAGATGCGGTAAATAGATCGGAAAATATTTTTTATACATTAGATAATTTTACTATGCCTATAACCATATCATAAGTACAATTAATAAGTATTCCAAGTTTCATTACGATCGGATGAACGATAGGAAGCACATAAGAGGCATAGAAATATTCACTTTTGTTTATATAAATAATATATTAATCTTTTTATTTATTAGGTTGGAAAACGAGTCAAAAGAGCCTGAATATAATTTTTTAAAATTATTTAGTTATATAATTCCAAAATGTATTTGGTAAGCTATTAAAGCTATAACTCAATACAAGATAAAATTAGGTCCATTTGACTTTTTAAGTCAATGAATATATTTAAACTATATAAAATTATTAATCCACAGAAAATCAGTTTTAAGCATGTGATTGTCACCAAACGTGAATAAAAATATAACAAAATTCTTATCTGCTTACACACGGTTTGCATGTTTGGAAACTCAGAATTTAAAGGTTATGCATGGTTAATTATATTTTAGAAGGATTTATAATAGATACAGATTATCAGGGAAAGCCATTATGCAAAATTTTATCGAGCCAAGTTTTGCGTGCATAATGAATAAAATAATAATGAATTCAGTAATGAACGTTTTCTCACGTTCTAGATTAAACCGAAGTATTTTGATTTAGGTTAGAATCTTGCCTTTAGGATTGAGGATTTTATCACTAAATGACTT
>JAPMOQ010009725.1:0-12162 GCA_026543055.1 Argiope trifasciata
ATATATATACATACATATATACACAGACACACATATATAAGGGAATTCATAAACATTTTGCGAATCATTCCCCTTTTCTTTTATGGCCATTCAAGTGATGGAAAGCTAAGCGTGCATCCAATCAGGCGACACCAAAAAGCGAAACCGAGATAACATCGAGTGACGCAAACCAAAAGTACGGGATTTCTTTTCCCATATCGCGCGCGCCACCGAGAGACTGAAGATCAGAGCGAACGCCTGAAAACATGTTTTATCAAAAATGGGGAGAAGAAAATAAAATCAGCCAATCATTTCTTATATACATACTCGCTCAACGTGTGTGTGTATTGCAGCTCTACAGGCCAGACCGCTGGATCAACAAATACCAAATTTGTTACGTGTATGGGCACCTCGGAGCCCATTTTTAAAATAGAATTTAAATGAATTAAAAATGAAGCGAATTTCAACTTTTTTCTGCTATAACTTCCGAAAATATTATCGCAGAAAAATTATTTTTACATCAAATAAAAAATAAAGCATTAACTTTCTAATTGTAAGTACATTACGGGCTTTCGACCTTTATAAATGCATGAGGTAGTTATATGATTATCAAAATTTGAGCTTGAAAAATACTGTGATAAGGTAGTAGCTATTAAAAGAAAAGTTATATATAAAGTATTTAACCGACCATTTTAAAGAGTATTGATTGATATTGGTGGGGAATAGGTTCGAACCCAAAGGCGGCTAGTAATCAGTAAAAAGAGTGGCGCGTGCTGTTTCTTATGGCACTTGCCACTGTATAACCGCGCTTTGACAAACACAGCGATTTGAGCCGACAGGGAGCGTCTCGTTTCAGTAGTGCCATCTAGGGCCAAGAGTGCGACTTCGCCACTCACCACTCATTCGCTTGCATAGCACCTTCCTACGGGGGGGGTACACTTCACACACTTCGCAGATGGAGAAGAGGAAGAACAGCCATGCCCGAACTCAGGACATCCAGATCACAGGGAAGATCCTATGCAAAGGCGGATAATAGTTACAAAAACGTCTATTAAGAAAGCCATCTATGGGGTATATTTTTTCAGGCGATTAACCGTTGGGGTATAAACAGAACCAAATTCATTAGAGGAATCCGTTTTTTTCATCCGAACCAAAATGTATCACACATCTAAGTCTTTGTTTTCTCAGCTTTCGCATTTTGCGTCACCACGACACCTAGTCGGATTTGAATCGGAATGGAATAAGGATCTGTACTTCGGTGGATTACATTTTGTTTTATCAACTCACTCTCTGCATTGTGTGACATTATGTCTATTCAAATCTTTTAGTTTAGTTTAGATATAGTATCCCGTTTTCGAAGCAACACTAGGGCTACTTTGGGGCGGACCTCGGCATTTTTAATTGCGGTCAGATGACGAGGACGACACCCGATCAAGCATCCCCCCTCTCTTCACCACAACAGCGAGAGGACGTTTTGATGTACTTTACGATGGTTCTTCGGTGGAATTGGGTCTTGAACCTGAAATCCTCCGATTCAGAGGCCTGAGACCTTACCACCTGGCCGTTACCGAAAAATTTTAAATACTAAAGTTCTTCATACAATGAGGTGTTAATTTGGAAAGTTGGATTTTTTTTTCTATCTTAAATATTAAGAAAGTTATAGCAAAATGAAAATTTCAACTCCGTCATTATTTTCCATCCCCTTTGAAGGCCATTTACGAAATCGTCGTAATTTATATTTCTTCCAATATATTCTAAGCCAGATAAAAAATTTACTCTGTATACCTTCATAAGGTAAGATGGGCAAAGCATATATATATGCACTGATTGGCCTGAAATGAATATTTTCTTTAAGATGATGGACTGAAAGTTCTAAAAGAACGCATTTTCCTAATAATATTCTTTAATTTTATAAATCAGTCAGTTTTAATGATTGATTAAGAAGGCTGATTGATGTAGCAACTTTTATTTAAAATATTAATAAAAATATTTTGTAAAATATGGCTCACAGAGCAAAGTATGAAAAAATCTAAAACTTATTATTCATAAATGCGTTGTTTGACTCAAGCTACATAAAATGTAATTATTTACTTCATTTAGATCAAGTTAATAGTATTAAACAATATATATGCCTATTAATAATATTTTACAAATTGGACATTGGAAAGGAATTTGAATGCATATCCTGTATAAATTCAATTCTGTATAAATAAAGATAATTTATTCAATTAATGATTTAAATATTGCAAACGATCATCGAATCCTTTCATTTTTTAAAGAAAATATCACATTTTATATTTATTTTATTTTATCTAGTCACGTGCTAAAAGTTGCATTTCTTCCGATTTAATTTGCGATGATAGTTTTTTAATTTTTTTAATTTGAACTTCCGTCAAAATGATGGCAACACGGTGAAAAAACCTAATTTTTTCAATTTGACGTGCTCTTGCAGATTTTATAGAAACCTTAGCTTTGCATTTATTTTTTTAAAAACTATCACATTTTATAATGAAAAAAAAATATATTGAATTAATGATACAGATATAGCAAACGATAATAAAAATATCCCATTAAGTCGGATTCCAATGCATATCCTGTCTAAATTCGATCAGGTTTACCGTAAAGAAGATTTATTGAAATAATTATTTAGATATTGCAAACGATCATAGAATCCTTTGCTTTGCATTTATTTTTTTAGAAAATATCATTTATTTTATTATATTTATTTTATTTTATCCAGTCACGTGCTGAAAGTTGCATTTCTTTAGATTTATTTTGCGATGATAATTTTTTTATTCGAACTTCCGGCATTCTTTTATTTTATCCCGTCACGTGATAAAAACATGGTTAAAATATTTCTTTAATAATTCGTTAAAAATAGAAGCTTACGTTATAAATTAAAAAAACTGATACCGTTAGAAAGCTAATTTTTTAATCTTTAAATTGATATAAAAATCATGTTTGTGCAATAATATTTTCGGAAGTTATAACGGAAAAACGTTGAAATTTCGCTTAAATTTTAATTAATTCAAATTCTAATAAAAAAATTCGAAAAAAGGGCTCCGAGGTGCACATTCCCGACCTCCAAGGTATACATGTACCAAATTTGGTAGCTGTAGGTCCAACGGTCTGGCCTGTAGAGCGCCAACACACACACATTGAACTTTATTATATATATATATATAAGAATTTGTTATATTTCTGATTCACTTTTTCAATCCAATTAATTTCACAGCAGCTTTGTAAAATTGCTGGGTCAGCCAAACATCTTATGTTCTCACAAGAATGAAGCAGAAAAATACCGCTGACTTGACAAATTCTTTTTAAAAAGATCCCTATTTCACTAGCCAATTTCGGAGTGCGCGTCAAAAACCAATATCCGAATCTTAATTGTATTTTAGTACTGTGAACAAATATTTTCCCTATTGGCATCTCAGGTTATATAAAACCAGGGATAAAATATTCAAGAGCTTTTCTTCATTCCGCTTGTGCATAAACACGCCTGCTTCTCCGTGATGGAATAAAACGAAGTCAAAGAATCGAAAATCTCTTCACTGCCTTCGAAAGACAGTCTGCTTTTATAGAATTAAATGTTTACACATACATGCAATGATTAAAAATTTTGGAAGCAGATGGCAGGTTCGAAGACATTGAGCAAGACTTTTCATTTTTAAGTTCGCTTTATTCCATCTCCGGAGGCATAGTTACAAGCAGATGTGAAAGAAAAAGGACAGAAATTCATTTTCCCTCGTTTTATATAACACTATAAGTATAGACTAACCGCCTTTGGCGACCAGCTGGTTCGTCATGAGTAATGCATTCTAAACACAATTTTCGGTGATGTTGCCAAAATATTAAATATTTTTTTAAAGAAAGCGAAAAAGGAAAAAAAATTATTCAATAAATGATTTAAATGTTGCAAACGATTATAGAAACCTTGGCTTTGCATTCAATTCTTTAGAAACTAACATTTTATAATGGAAAAAAATTTCATTTTAGAATGAAATTAAAATTAATATGGGCTCAATTAAGATAAAGTTTTAGAAATTAATTAGCATTTAAATGAGATGTTAGAATATATATATATGAAGGGTGGTTACTCCTAAATACATCACCCTGAACTTAATAATATAACAAGTAGAATTAATGCATTTTGAACCTGTTCTTGTTGACTGACTAAATATAAAATTTGAAACAGGTATTCAAGTTTAATAGCAAGGCCGTACACCAAATTTCATTTCTCTAGTTTGTATCTTTTTCTATCATATCATTAAAATCAATCAAACAAGTAAATTTCACAGCAATGGGTCTTCAGCATCATTAAACAGAAATCTATAATCTCACTGTGCTGCATTCACATATCAGATTGTAGTTTAATGTGTACTTCATGTCCTACCCACAGATATATCAGTATAAAAGTAAAAATGTATTTTTAGGATTCTGTTCAAGTAGAAATTTGGAGACCATCCAAATCTGGTGATCAAATCTTGATGCATTATTTTGTCAACAGTTCAGATGCAAGAAGATAGAAACAAATAACTTTTTCCTCTTTTACTTAACATACATGCACAAGAAGTTGAATAATTTTGTAACAATTATATCAAAGTATCGCAACCCAAATTTGCCAACATATTTTACTACTGTTAATACTTGCATAAGTTAGCAACATCTACACCATAATTATTATGGTTGCGACAACAGAATGCTAAATATTGTTTATGTTCCCAGTCATTATTTCAAAACATATATTTTATAATGTGTTATTTTTTATATATGACACTTTGATATAATAATGGTTTATTCAAACAAGAAGGTTACTTTTAGTAAAATGAGAGCATCCCATATTTTTCTTCACATTTTAATTCTAATTCTAATATATTTTTCAAAGAGTCTATTGACACACTTAACTCCAAATTATATTCCCTAAATGTTTTCAGTACTTTACTGCAACAGAAAATGCATGCTGAAATTTGAATAAATATGCATAATTCAGTTGACAGTTTTTTACATACATATATTTCACTTGATATGATTCCAATTCATAATTAATTTCTTTCCTTAACTTCCTAATGTTAATTTTGTACACGTGTTTTCAGTGACATTAGACTATTTTTCAGAAATATTTACTTAAACCTTTTTTTTTTTTTTAAATCTATATAGAAGGAATTTTGTGAACAATTTTTCATTCTCTTCCTAAATTTCTTGCGTTTTTGAAATTCAGCACTCCTACTTTATAAATGGTATTTCGTCAATTCAATATTATTAGAATTAAATATCAGTAACTGATATATTTTAAATAAATTTTCATTCCATACGAGTGGCCCTGCTTGATAAATAATTGCCGAAAAAAGTGTAAGCAAGCTTCCCTTTTTTTTTTTTTATAAGAATGAATTTAAAAAATTTAAATTTAAAAAAAAATCCAGTTTTCTTCTTTAATTTAGAAAATTTTAAATACTTTTAAAGATGCTCTTAAAGAAATGTAAACAGTTCTATATTAAAAACTGCAACTTATTTTGTATTCTTGTATGGTTATCAGTAGACTCTAAAATTTGGAGTGACATACATCTAATCTTCATCACCAAATAAAATGAATATTTTTAACATTAAATTATAACATATTCAAAAGGTAGGATTCAGAAACCTTTTTTCTCCCTCATATCTTAAAAGGATACCAGGATGGAATTTTACATAAATTAATTATAAGTTATTGGAATCTATAGCAAAAATCACTTCACAGTGAACAATAAAAGAGATGAAATGAATTCAAGCATTGTTAGAATATAAATCTAAAAGATGTACTGAAAATATTTATTTTGACATGAATTTGACAAACTGCTAGATAAAGGTTACAATTGATTAAATTGAAACTCATGTTAATTAAATTTAAAACACTATCTTAAGACTTTAAGACTTCAAGTTAAGACTTGACAGTGTTAAATATTTTATGTATTTAATATTTTAAATCATTCATGTGATAAGATTCATAATTATCTAAATATTAAAAAATTATTTTGCACACTTTATTTATTTTCATTCATTTCTTTTTTGCCATGGTCCTTTTCTTATTATGTGAACATATATTATACTTGTGAAATTAATATTCAGGGACTTTCATAGATATAAAAAAGTTTCAATTATCTAAATTAGATTACCTGTTTGTGTGAGGGAGAGAATATAGGAGCAAAATCTTCCAGGATAGTGTCAACCATTATGAAATTTCAAACAAGGATATTAATATAATTAGCATAATGTATATACATACAGTGACAAATAGTATATGTTATATGGAAATAGCAGCTTTCTTACCCATCACTGAAAAATTTCCTTTTGGTTTTCTTTTAATTATCCATTTATGCAGAATGTTTTTGATATTAATAATCTGATGATTGTATTTGACTAGACCTATAGTTTACAAATTATTACATAATTATAGCATTTTTTAACATTAAAATAAAAAACTTTTTATTTTTAAAGCTTAAAAAAAGGCTATCTTAAGGTAACTTAATGATTTGCAATAGGACTTAAGGCATAAAATTATAAAATATAACTAGTTGAAAACAATGGAGGTATGCAGAATAGTTACTTGAACAAGTTAAAATTTATATAGAAGAACCAATTAAGCACAAAATTAGTTCTAGGTTTATTTGAAATGCATTTAAAAAAAAATGTTAATAGATTTATCACCTACAAATTTACCAAATTAGGCAAATAAATTTAATAATTAAAAGCGAGCAAATATGAAAAAATGAAGTGAAGGACTTCACATATTATCAAGCAAAAAAGAATACATTCAAGATCAAAAATTATCATCAAAGAATAAAGTTTTAAAAATTATATTAGTCGTAAATATCTGTATATAAATATTTTATATTACAGCAAAATATACATGTACTATTTATATATTGATGCAGTTTTTTTTAATAAAATTTATAAAAGTATATATATATTTAAATTTAAAACCAATTCTTTATTAGAAGACCAGCTGATTCATTGAAAATGCTGTTGCATTTAAGTTAAATCAAAACAGGAGTTTTTTTCCCCCCCCCCTTCAGCAAAGCTGTGTTAAGTACAAGATTGTGATTAAAAATAGAAGCACCTCATCTTAAGTCATTGCTTATTGTGCGTAATAAACTATAATAAAGGAGTCAAGTCCCATGACATCAGAGTGGCATTAGAAAATTAATTGTTCAAGCAATCTATCTTACAGCTTAATTTTATCTTTTGTGACACTTCAACGGATGCCACTTTCTTAATCCTAAAATAATATGTATAGATAACAGATTAAATCTTTCTTTCAATTAAGAAAGAAATGCATGATTAAACAATGTAAGACCTTATAATGTCAGCAATTATTCTTAAGTATGTCAAATATTAATACTCTATAATAAAATGTTGTTTCATTTTATTATAGGGTATTATTTTATTGTGCTATACAGCATCAACATATTTACATTCTTCTTTATCAATAGCAGAGCATACATTCTTCTTTATTAATAATATAACTAGTGAAAACAATAAACAAATCTGCTTCATAGTAATCCATTTCAATATGACACACATTATTTCTATTCATTTCAAGTGTGTCAGATTCAAGTTAGAAACATGCATTATATTTACTTTTTTATTACCATCATGAATGAAATTGATGGCTGTAAAGATATATTAGTCTTATAAAGCATTACAAATTTGATACCTTTGTTGAAAAATAAAAAAATATTTAATTGAATATTGTGTAAAATCATTTATCCTATCACATTTCTGTTAAAAGAAACAATAAATAATCCCCTTCTTGCAATGAAACCTTATTTAACACATCATCTCAACATATAGACAGTGTAATCATTTTCATATGATTATTAATTTAAAACAGACATTAAAATGGGAAAAAAAAGTAATGATCTGAATTTAAAAGAAGAAAATAAAATTCGTAAAAGAATATCATTTTTCAAATTCATTAAAAAAATGTGCCTTTTTTTACAATGAAAAATAAGATACTGTATATTTATCTATGAATATATATTCCATTTTCATACTCTTCAAAGCATCTGCCCACGTAATGAAGTAACAAATTTGATAACATGTGGTGTGTGAAATAAAATTTCATGACAAGAAGTTGTACATCCCTTTAAACTCATTCAGCAGTCGCAATAGCTTTTTCCTGCTGTCCATACACAACTCAGAAATGCCGTTAAAAGTAGTTTCTTGACATTATAGGGGTAAAAGTTTTTATGTTTTAAAAATTTTAAGCAAACCAGGTAAAATGATATGGGGGTATTACATCTCAAACAGAAGAATAGCAATAAAAATTTAAGGGGAGGGGAGAAAGAATAAAATACTGCTCTGGGTTTTTCACTAAAATTTCAAAAAAGAAAAAAAAAAAAAAAGAATAAGAATTAATAACAGTTTATTAGTAATAAGAAATTATGAGAAGTATAACAAGAAATAAGAAGTGTAATAAGAAATTATAAGAGTAATAAGAAATTGTAAGATTACAATACATTAGAAACACTATAATTATGATATAATCCTATATAAAATTATGCTACATTACTAAAAAAATTAGGCAAATTTAAATGTTCTGACACAGAAGACATACTCAACATTGAGAATAATAATTACATCAGAATAATGATCAATACCTTGTGCTATGTATCTCAAAACCTTTAAAAGCTACCTAGATATGTTCTGGTACTGATAGTATATTCCAAAATAGAAAATCACCCAGAATAATGCCTGCATTAATGTTTGCTTATGTATACACATAAGCATACTGCACAAGCATAAAATGATATATGTGTTTAATATTACTTGCATTCTATTGCCCAATCACAATTAAAACAACAGATTAAAAAATAGTATCCTAGGTAAAACAGTATCTCAGTTTATCATAATGAAACCTATGAGAATTTCAAATTTAGGAATGGGGCATACACATATATATATATATCTGTAACTAGTAATTATAATGAGTTTCAATTAACTCCAATTGATAATTTTTAAACAAACTGCAGTCTGCAATACTAAAAATTTCTATGATTCACATATTTAGAGACACTAATGCGTAAAAAATGCTTATGGAACGAATCACTAATGGGGAACGAATAAAGAAGTGCTATCCTACCATCTGATCTAAATATTCATAAGTAGTTTATTATACGGGAAATAAACGGTAACATATTACAGGAATTCTATTTTATTCGATTTTCTGTATCTATAAATAAGTACACATACACTATAAGGATTGCAACCTATATTTACAGAAAACGTGCTACTAAACGCGTTCTCTAACCCTAATGAATTCCACAATTTAATTCAGACAGATTATTTCTTAATATGAAAATTCCCCTCAAAACTGAAATAAATTCCATTTTAAAGCATAAATTATCATAAGTAAACTTACCAAACTTCCTCCATGACTGGTAAATGATGATTGCGAGAAGTCTTTTATGTAGTGTAGGCAATAAAATGAAAAGAACAGATGGTATATGTAACAAAATACAGAGTAAGTAACTTTCAACAGGTTCCAAATTCGAATAATGCTTCAGTATTTAACGAAATTAGTAGCAAATTAAATTAAATAAAAGATACTAACATTATTAAGTTAACATAAACACTTCCATTTTAGATCGCGAAACACGCACCACCCGGAAATTGTTGCCAAACAAAAACGTCATGTCCTGACTTCGGTTGCCAATTATAAATTCATTCAGATAAAAAACAATATTAACGCCTTTTATAGGCTTGAGGTATAACACATGTTGAAAAAAGAAATAATCATTTTCAGAAAATAAATCATAAGACTTCCTTCTCTGTTGAGGGTCTTCCATGAAAAAAATCACGATATCATGTTTAGTAAAAAGAATTTGGATCTAACTTTATTTGTACATGTCACACATTAATATTGTATAAACGTATTCTTCAACTTCAAACTGGAACAAAATATAAGATTTTACAAAATGAAATTGGTGTTCAAAGTGCAAATGATTATTTAGTGTCATTCACATGACAATGATAAATGTTAAGAGAGAACGATGTGCTTCACCTTTTGAATCAAATATACATCATTACAAGAATATGGGTGCTTCAAGTAAAGCAGAAGTCACGTGATAAATATATTTAGTTATGGAAGTTACTAAAGCAACATTCAGCATCGTTTATAACAAAGGTTTCCGATATCAGTTCTTTAGCTCTTTCATTTATTTATTTTAAATTTTAGGTAATGGAACTAAAATATTCAAGTAGGGTTTGGTTTTTACTGGTCGACAGAGAAAATCAATCGCCACTCGAAAAGATTTTCAACTACATCAGACTTTTGGGAACAATTCACACTTATATAATAACAATAATATGACTTTTTTCAACTCATAATAGAAATTTTGCTTGTAATGATAAAAACGAAAAGATTTCGTTTTCTCCAATGCAAGGAGCATTTCAAACGTATGATATATTTCACATAAAAATGGAAAAGGGATTTGAAAAACTGAATACGAATGTGCTTGTCAATACTAAAGTTCAAAAGTAGATTATGCATTGCAGAATATGTAATTATGATTTCCAAAAACTCTAATGAGCGCTACTACTATTTTAAATGCATATTTTGTAAGAAACTTCGTTCGAATAATGTAAAAAGTCAAATATATAAATATTTCACTTTTTAAAGTATAAGATTTGAAATAATTATCAGGAACTATATAATTAGTATAGAGAAAAATATTAAAAATAATTTTTCTCAAGCAAAGAAAAAATAAATAAAAAAAGTTGTTAGTTTCGAAACACGAGCTACAGCCCAGCAAATATCCATAAAAACACCTGTCTATCTACCGTAAGTTGAGGGCACAAAAATTCTGAAAGCGTATATCCAATAAAAATATAATGGAATCTTGTGTAAAAACACAAAGCTAAGAATAGGAATGATTTCTGTCCATGTACAAGTACTTGACAAAAAACACTTCAATTAAAAGCATGGATATTTTTAGACAATATTCCTTATTGAATTATTATATTCAGAAAAAAAGAGAGTAACTATATAAATAATACGGAGAATAAACATCTAATCCACCCAATCAGTATAGCAACCAAGCTACAGAGTTCTAGAATGTCAGAGATATCTTTCCTTCTTAAATCGACAATCCAGGTATCAAAGACGCTGGCAACGTGCTAAAAACTAAAAAATTCTAAGAAAAGGAATGATTTATAAGCATGTGTATGAATTCGCTTTTTAACCCGTCAATTCCATCTAAGAAAATATTAAGAAAATAATTTATTTATAAATAATAAGGTGAGGAATGCTAATGTAAAACTATAGAAATAGTATTCAACATATAATTCAAAAGAAAAGAAAAAAAATCAATTCATTTTGCAATTTTGAGGCTCAAACTGAGGAGAAGAAAAAACCAAAGATTCGATATGTCTTTCGAGCCACCACGCCACACATTCCACGGCGGAAGGAGGTGTCTTGACTTCTTGGTCTGACAATTCAAGCTTCAGAGACACTCGGAATCTGGTCGGAAAACGCAATGCTAAGAAATCGAATATCTTGTGCTCGTGTGCGTATACTTGAGAAATACAATTTCGAATAATTCCATAAAAAATTAAAGAATTTTTTATTTTTTCATTACAAAATGTGGTATGGTTTACAGTAGCTAGATAATTAGTTCTGGAAAATTTATTCGAAAAAAAAAATAATGAAAAAAATCAAAATTGATCCATTTTGCACTTTTGAGACTCGAACTTTGGACCAGCGAAAACTATAGAATCGATTTGTCGTTTTAGCCTACACGCCACTCATTACTCGGCAGATGGAGGGGTCTTCACTTCTTGGTCCAAATCCATGCTTTAGAGATTCTGGGATTCTCGTCGAAAAACCCATTGCTACGAAATCGTATATCTTGTGCTCGTCTGCGTGTACTTGAGAAATAAAATTTCGAATAATTCCATAAAAATATTAACGAAATTTGATATTTTTTCATTACGAAATGTGGTATGGTTGACAGTAGCCAGATAATTAGTGCTGGAAACCTTATTCGAAAAGAAAATAATAAAAAAAATAAAAATTGATCCATTTTGCACTTTTGAAACTCAAACTTTGGACCAGCAAAAAACTACAGAATCGATCTGTTGTTCTAGGCACCACGCAACACATTCCTCTGGGAAAGGAGGGGTCCTCACTTCTTGTTCCGACAC
>JAPMOQ010009725.1:20082-39323 GCA_026543055.1 Argiope trifasciata
GCTGTCACTCGGTGTCTAATCTGTTGCTGTCACTCGGTGTCTAATCTCTTGCTGTCACTTGATAAGTAGATCAATATGACCGAATATTACCGCATTGAAAAGAAACAATCGCGTCTCCATGATCGGATGGTTGTAACACAGGTCACGTAGCCAACAGATCTTGTGTTCGGATCCAGATATATTCAAAGTTTGTGTGCCTATTTTTCCTTGATTTGTCTGTCCTTTATTTCGTTCCAGAAGATTCTGGACTTTTCTTTCATTGACCTGATAAGTGCTCCGGACTCTTCTTACTGTCTCCAGAAAGGTATTCTGGAACTTTCCCTATTTGTATGAAAGCTGAAGATCTCTGTCACAGTGTTCAGACAATAAATTGGCTTAGCCCTTCTTCCCTGTATCTTGAGTTTTATCGAGTGACAATACATTCAAATTAAAATAAGAATAAGGTGTAATAAGTTATTTGTTAAAGGGAAAAAATGACACTATATATATACATAATACAAAATTACAACAAATACAATAGGTTTGGTTTTAAAATTTTAAACTTGTTCGAATCCGATATTTTTAGTTTCGATTCTAATTTTTAGTTTCGTTTACTATATTATACTAATTCAGATTTGTTTCATTAATTGATTTTATTTCATTTTACTTTTATTTTTACCTACTTTTTGTAGTTTAATTCCGAATTAAATTTTAATTTTGATTCTGACATAATTAGTTTCGGTTTAATTTTTTGATCATTTTAGAAATTGGTTTTAATTATTTAATGCTTTTATGGTCGATTACTTTATATAATATAATATTAGTGGATCGGATTGAGTACTCTTATAGGAAAATGTTAAATTAAAAATAATAAAAAAAAACATTAAGGATTTTAATTTTGTTCTTTATCTAAATTGAAAGATTTTTTACAATTAATAAAAAATACAATTCCACTTTTAATGTGAATACGAATAGGAATTATTTATTTTCAATTGTTGATAAATCAATATAGAAATCGTCGGTGTTCTGACATTAAAAAAAGCCGGGATGAAATTCTTCGCAGTTCTCGTCATTCTTTTGCTGCTGTAACGCTCGTTCCGTTAATGATTTTTTAAGTAAGCAGTTGTGCAAGAATGGATGTCGGATAAAATGCACTTTGAATCTGCGGACTGGATGAAGGGTGAGGGGAATATATATATATTTTGAGAGGATGAAGTTAGTAAAGGGTATTTGTATGAACTACTCCTGTTATCCACACAATCCTTATGTTCAGTGTACAAGCGAAGCTACTACATTCCCTCTTCCATCGGTAGAGAAACCGTAGAAGGCGTTTTTAAGTTTAAAAATCTGCTTGGTGCTTTAATCAGATGTCGACAGGCTTCGCTTGCTCTAAATTTTGCTTTATACACAACTGACCGGTGCAGCCTGTTTGAAAAACTTCTTTAGAACTGTTAAGATTAGCAGCGATAGTGATCCCAAAGGCAAAAATTAAAATCTCAATTAGATTAAATAAATCTCAAATTAAAGTCCAACTTCTAATACTTATCAGTTAAGATCATAATTTAAATGCATCATGTGGTAAACATAACTCTTTCATCGAAGTATGTTTATTTTACCCTCCATCTTTATTGGTGACTTGTGCCCCTAGCTGCGCCAAGAATGCCACTATTCTTTCACCCTTGCGTTGTTAGGATTTGTAATCATGTAACATAACTACAAGACAAAAGTGATCAATAATGTCTAGTGGCTGTTACTGGCTTATTAAGATGACACCTCATTAACTTGCTGTCTAACTTATAATTCAGTCGTCACGAAAAAAAGTGCGCTTAAATTTGAAATTTTATGTTCTTAGATTCTGAAATCGGCTCTTTCAAAAATGACCTGCAATCCAATTTCTTGTTTCAGTATTTCAATAAAAACGCCGTTTAAATAATTGATTGAAACTGATGCGAAATGTTGGTTTTGGAGCAGGGTTTCGAATTGGGCCAAAGATCCTCAATGGGCATGAGCGCGGAAATGACTTCCAGATTAAGGGGTTGACAACTATAACCTTCCAGCGGGGGCGCGTATGTGAGAGATACACTAGAGATGAATTTCGTTTTATACCTTTGGATCTGGTGGCACTGGGACTGCCTGTTTTTGGTTATTTGTCCCTCTCCCTTTGACCTACTCTCAGTTGTCGTCGCAAGTTTGTGTCGTTAATAGGTCTCTGACGATCAGATATTTGTATTTCAGAGATACGCGCAACCGTTCATGTCAGTTTTTGTTACATCTGATTTTGTATGATTTTACAAATAAATTCATATTGTTTTAGACTGGCGACATCTGGCAAAGGCACTTACGAAGGAAAATGTTTTTAAAAAAATCACCCACATTCTTTAAAAAGTGAGCTAAAGTGAAATGTGCTAAAGAGAAAAGTCTAACTACTAATTGAAGTGGAAGATCCAACATCAGGGTAAAAACCTTACCAAAAAGTAAAGCTGACTAGAATCACGAGATTCAGTTCTGAGATTTGCCAGAAAAATATATGTTTGGAGCACACTAAATACATTTTTCACAAATTGCAACACTGAAATGAAGTAAAAATGAAATCTATTATCTTCCTTTTCATATCTAACTTTCAATTACTTTTTCCTTTTTATACAAAAATTTTGTATTTTTGCACTTCTATATTTGATATGCAAATTGTTCTGTCAAAATATCGACCCTTTCATTTATATTATTTTTAAATTCAGTTCACCTGTGGTCACTTTATATTGCTATTGCAATCTATGTTTATGTTGTTTCTGCTTCTTTTTAAGAAAAAAAATGTTTAAAATAGTTAGTTATTAATCCTAAGCTACGTACAATACAATTTTAGTAGTTACGCTTTTGAAAATTTACTCTGGCGTATGTGGGAAATACGCGCGACCTTTCATGCCGTGCCCGCTGGAAGGATAAAGCGAAAGGGAAAGCAGGTTGTATGGGTGTCCGCCTGCCCATTGTATGCTTATAGAGTTGAGTGCCTTCGATGGGCACATTCCTCGATCTGTTTCTTCATTTTGGTGTACTGTACTGATCTCTTTTTTATCTAATGAAAACTAGTAATATTGTCGCATAGAGAAATTTTACCCGAGCTCAGTGGCCGAATGGTCAAAGCACGCAATCCAAACCCAGAGTTTGTCGGTTCGAGGCTCGCCAGTGCTTGTTATATCCAAATCACGGATTTTTAGTTTGTTTCCTTATGTTCTCTAGCATTCTGGACCTTTCTTTGTTATGCAAATTAACTGTTTCTCGAATATTCTGTTCATGTATGTGCCCACTAGTCGTGGGCAACTTCTCGTATGTCTATCTTATGCGCTACCGTAACGCTCATCGGATTGCGATAAACATTTGAATACTTATCACTTGCGGGATGGTTATAGGCAGAGTAAAATTATGTAATCCATAAAAACTATTTTTTGATCTGTTTAGTGCATCTATTAACCAAGGATTACTGTCAAATTAATTCGCGAAGGACTCACAACAGATTCATTTAAAGGTGCTGAATTCAAGCTAGAAGTTACTATTTGGGAGCTATTGTACGTAAATGCAATGCAAGTCGTTCTCTGAGGTAATTATATTAGAGAGTGTGCGAGAAAGTTTTAAGGAAAGCAGTCCTATAAAATTGAAAATTTAATTAAAAATTTAATAAGATTTTTGCGTTTTTTGCAGCTTTTTCCGGAAATATTAGAATACCAAAATTTTTGCATTATTTTAATTTAAAAATATATTGATTCAACTGTATAAATTTTAGGGCAGAAATGAATGTTCTGTATTTAATCAGTTTTAAAAGAACATATTTTAATCACATTTTCTAGCATTAATCTCGAATTCTGAACGAATATTAAACACAAAAAATATAAAAAATTGTTTATTCCCTGACAATTCTCAAAAGCATCACAATTCTAAAATACATAAATCTATAACATAAAAATGAATTGTTTGTTCGCACTGTAATGCGCTGCCGCGCTATTCAACCGATTTCTATGCAACTCATTTCCTGCACTTGAGTGAAGGACAGAGCAGTTACAATATCTGTGATATAACAATAAATTTTTGTTTGTTTGCGTTTTGCTGTTCAACTGATTGAGATGAAACTTATTACTTGCATTTCCACAAAGATTGTATTTTAAAATTGATATCTGACAAAGTCAAACAGCGCATTCCATAGGAATTAATCGCACATATATTAAGCAAATTAATGATTGATGTCAATCATTGTGAGAGAAATCAAAAATACTTTGTGAAAGCGCTAATGCGTTTCTTCTCATGAATGGTCTTTCACACAGGATGTTATTCAGCGTGCTCACTATTTTTTCTGCAGCAAATCAAAACTATTATTCAGAGTTGATCTCACACATACAAAATAAAATCATTATCGATGCCGCTCAAGGTCAGTGATATATAATGCAAATTTTCTCAGAGCAAACAGTAATTTTGCTATTCATTAAGTGAATCTACAAACGATATTTTATACAAATGTATATTGTGTTGATTGCTTCGACCAAAAAATGTTTCCAAACATTCGTCACTTAATGGATCTAATAGAGCAACATCTAGAAATCAGACCAAATCGAGCTTCATAAGCAAACGAGGAATGGCAAGAGAGCAATGAAGCAGATCATTTATAAATTGCAAATTCAGGCGTTTCAGAATCTGAAGATCAACATGGGCAAGAGTAACGTCATCTGACCATGGTTCAAAATGACGAGGTCAGTCCCAAAATATCCCTAGTGCTGCTTTACAACGGGACATTAATGTAACTAAACTATGGGCAACAGCCGAGAGACAACATTTACATGCTATCTGATCACGAGTGTCAGAATTAAAAAAACCAATAGGAGGCGCCCTCACCTACTATAGGGGAGTACGGGTGTCCCAATCCCGAGGTATCCAGGGATCTTTCCTTTTCCCAAAGGATCTACTGCCTTTGGTAGACACGGGTGTCGCGCCCCCGGGTTACCCCAGCGATCCTTCTCTTATTCTTATTTTCATAATTTCCATTTTTATGAGTTATAGTGATATTTCATTTCTATTTATGTTGGCGTTTTGATTTGGATTTGAGTTTCCTATTAAACCCATGTGTTGGTCGTGCATGGCGACCCGTTAGGGGCAAAATGGAATCCTGGGGTCCCTTTGCGTTCCCTTTGGCCCACGCTGCTCTGTAAGTCGGGCGGCAGGAATGAGCCCGTTCTTGTCAATCAGCTGGTGGTGCGTTTTCTTTGGGAACGAGAAACCATTGCTTGAGGGTTAGGCCTACAGTCTCTGTAGGTCTTTATTCCGGTGCTACCCCTAAGGCAAGTACCGAGGCTGGAGATGCCCAGAGCCGGTAACTACCTTCCCTTATTGGGCTCCACGGTGGGCGGGGGCGTACCGGGATGAACACCAATTGCAAATTATGGATTCCCGCAATTTTGGTCCCGACGGAGACACGTGTCCGTCCACCTCTCCTGTTAAGGAGTACCATGTCAATGACCGATTCTTTATCATAAAAAGTAACGACAAATCATTTAATTCCATATCAGCCATCTTAATTCATAAAACTATACTAGCGAATGTCGGTGATGTTAAGTCAATTAAAAAATGTAGAAATGGCACTCTCTTGATAGAAATCAATTCTCAGAAACAAGTTTCATCTCTAATGAAAATGAGGCAAATTGGTACCCATGAAATAACTGTTGTTGCTCATACTAGTCTGAATCAATCGAAAGGAGTTATTTCGGAATCTGAACTACAAAACGACACAGAAAACGACATACTCGAAGATTTGAAGAATCAAAATGTTATCGCAGTTAAAAGAATTGATTAAAAGAGACGGACAATTATTACCAACAAATCATTTAATACTAATGTTTTAAGTGTCAAAGGTTTGGACACACAGTACAAGCTTGCAGAGGGTCACAGGCATGTGCGCGATGTTTCTTGCTCGATCATGATAGCCAAACATGCTATAACACTCCTTGCTGCACAAATTGTAAAGGTGAACATCCAGCTTATTCTAGACTTTGCACTCACTGGAAACAAGAGAAAGAGATCCAAACTGTTAAATTAAAACAAAATCTTATTTTCAAGGAAGCCCGAAAAACTATTTTAGACCGTACTCCTAGAGCAGGTGCGTCCTATTCTGCAGCAGCAAAAGTTGTGATGGTGTCGACTTCAACTCAAACATTTGAAGAAACGCAACAGCAAGTTGACAGCACTTTCCCTAGAATGAACCAAATTAAATCCATATCTCAAACTGCAATAAATAAAGACATAAACGGGAGTAATAATAAAGAGAATAAGTCAAGCCAATCATGTTCAACTAAAGATCAAAACTTAACACTCTCAAGCAAGTGTATCCTCTCGTAATCCTACTATGAAATCTGATAAAGGGGACCAGCTAAAGAAAGTATCAAAAATATTGAAAGAGACTGAAGCAATGAAAAAAGCGCGACTACAGTTGCAAAAGAAAAATCTAGGTCTTAAAATAAAGGATTCTATTAAAAAACGTACAATTACCAAACATGACCTATTAAAACAAACACAACTTGAAGGTTGTGATGAAAAAGATAGTTTAAAAATCCATCCTTCAGAAGATTATGTGATGTCTACTAGCGGGGAGGAAGAGTCACTTACCTCTTAATTCAAAAACACGGAAATAAAAATACTTTCTTGGAATTGTCAGGGCTTACGATTTCACTTTCAAGACCTTAAAAACATTTTTAATAATTACCAGCCCGCTTGTCTGGGATTACAAGAAACATACCTAACTCCGAAACATTCCACAAAAGTGAAATACTATAATATCGTTAGAAAAGATTACACTCTGGGCTCTAGAGCCTCAGGAGGTGTGGCTCGTTTAATTTCTCAAGCACTTTCTTATAGAGAATTACCTATAAATAGCCCTATTCAAGCCGTTGCAGTTCAGCTTCACATAGGCTCTTTATTAACAGTTTGCTGTATTTACTTGCCCCCGAATGACAACACGATTCAAAATGATTTTGACAGTTTAATAGAACAACTCCTAAAACCTCTCATCCTCATGGGAGATTTTAATGGCCGCAATCCTATTTGGGGAAGCAAAGATTTCAATCTGAAAAGGCAACAAATAGAGGTTTTACTAGAAGACCATGATTTCTGTTTATTAAACGATAAAAGTTACACCTATTTTCATATACCTAGTCGAACTTCCCATACCCTAGATCTCTTTATGCTCTCCAACATTAGCAGTTAAATGGCATTTTGGTGTTGCAGACGACTTGTACAATAGTGACCACTTTCCTGTTATTTTAACATATAGTCATAATGATGCTGTATATTCTGAAATACCGAAAGAATATATATTTCACAAAGCTGATTGGGGTCTTTTCTCACATTTGGCTTGCATCACAGAAGACATTGTAGAAAATGAAAAAATTGACGATGTTGTGCAAATGATAACGGATAAAATTATAAAAGCAGAGGATGCTGCGATTCCAAAGACATCAGGAAAGATTCCGAAGCCCTGGAAGCCTTGGTGGAATGATGAGTGCAAAACGGCTGATAAGAAACAAGCCAAAGCTTGGAATAAGTTCCGACGATATCCCACTACTAATAATTTTATTACCTTTAAAGAAGCTAAGGCAACTGCAAGATTGATCAGGCGGAAAAGTCAAAGAAATATGTGGGTATCATCTGTGAGCTCTTCAAACAGAACAATAAGTTGCAAACAGCTGTGGGATAAAACAAGGAAGATATCTGGCATTTTTAAAAACACTGTTCCTTTGTCCTTTTTAAAGACCAACGGACAATTTATAACTCATATTAAGGAAATGGCTAATACACTGTGTGAGACATTCTCGAGAGTATCTAGTGCAACTTCGTACACACAAGAATTTATATCTTACAAAACAAATGAAGAAAAATATAGGTTAAACTTCTCTATGAACTTTAAAGAGGAATATAATTCCGATTTCAGTTATATGGAGCTAAAAAGGGCACTACAAAAATCTCGCGCCACTTGACCTGGTCCCGATAATGTTCACCTTCACATGATAAACCATCTTAGTGAAATATCTCTAAAAAATATCCTGTATTGTTTCAATCGAATTTGGCATGAGCATAGTTTTCCTAACTTATGGAGAAATGCAATTGTAATTCCGATTGCGAAACCAGGAAGAGATACTTATGACCCAAGCAACTATCGACTAATTTCACTCATTAGTTGCCTATGAAAAATTTTCGAGAGAATGATTAATGCTCGCTTAGTCTACATTCTTGAAGAGAAAAAATGTTTATCCCCTTTTCAAAGTGGTTTCCACCGTGGTAGGAGCACTTTAAATAATGTTTTGCAACTAGAAACATCTATCAGAAAGGCATTTGTAAGCAGGAAACATCTGGTATCAATGTTCGATATGGAAAAGGCCTATGATAGAGCCTGGAGATACGGAATTATGCGAAATTTGCACAGAATAGGTCTTCGTGGAAATTTACCCCTTTTTATTGAAAATTTTTTGAGATCGAGAACGTTTCGTGTTCGATTGGGCAATATTTTATCTGATAGTTTCTCTCAAGACGGAGTTCCCCAGGGAAGCGTCCTGAGTGTTATTTTATTTATTGTCAAAATCAATGATACCATTAAAAATATCCCACCGGCTGTTCACGGTTCATTGTTTGTCGATGACTTTCAGATATATTGCTTCAGTGAAAACATGGATTTCATTGAAAAGAAACTTCAAGAAGCTATCAACAATATATGTGGATGGGGAAAATTTAATGGGTTTATTATTTATGCTCAAAAATCGGTTGCAATTCATTTTTGTAGAAGACGTGGCTTGCATCCGGATTTAGAACTGAAATTAAACAGATTATTCCTTTTGTGTCTGAAGTAAAATTTCTAGGAATAATGTTTGATTCAAAATTGACTTTCAAGTCACACATAAATTATCTGAAAAGAAAATGTATACTTTCCTTGAACTTAATGAAAATTCTCTGCAATTCACAGTATGGAGCAGAAAGTAATTGTTTACTCAAAATATATAGAAATTTAATCAGATCAAAACTGGATTATGGCTGTGCTGTATATGGATCTGCTGCGGAATTTACATTGCGGCCTCTTGACTCTATTCATAATCTGGGACTTTCAATTGGAGCATTTCGAGCTTCCCCCGTTTTAAGCCTATATATTTTATGTGACGAGCTTCCTTTAAAATTTAGAAGAGAAAAACTGGCTCTGTTTTTTAAAATAAAAAGTGCCGATTCACATCCATTGCATTACAAAATTATAAATCCTATTTGTGGCTCATTATTTTCTTTGCGATCATCTTTTCGTCCCACTTTTGGTTTTAGAATAATTCTTAGAGATCTAAATATAACTGGCTTAACGATTCTTAACAAATCTGACGAATTCCCTCCTTGGAAAAAAATATTAATTTTATTGATCCTTTTGAGAAATGGAACAAGTCATCAACAGTAAATTTAATTTACCAATCATTGTTTTATTTTCACAGACAACAATTTTCTGACCATGAGCCAGTTTTTACTGATGGTTCCAAGGCAAATGACGTAGTGGGTGCAGCTGTAATTATCAGAGACACTGTAATCTTGAAAAGATTAAATAAATATTGTTCCGTTTTTACATCAGTAATAATTGATAAAAATAAAAATTGATAAAATTTGCAGAAAAAAATTGCAGAAAAAGGTTATAAAAGAAGCATTCTATATACAGATTCAAAAAGCGCCATTGAAGCATTAAATGGTTCTTTAACAAGACATCCCTTGGTGCTGAAGTGCATTGAATTCTATATTTATTTAGCAGCGAAAGGAATACAAGTAATATTCTGTTGGATTCCTGGACACTCGGGAATTACTGGAAACGAAAGAGCGGATAAAGCTGCAAGTGCAGCAGCAATGACGGAAAATTTTGTTCAATTAAATGATGCAGTTCAAGTTGTAAAAACGCAACTGCAGAAAAAATGGCAGAGCTTTTGGAACGAACAAAAGCAGAGTAAGTTATATGAAATTCAGCAATTAATAAAGCCTTTTAAGTCTTACAAGCTAAACCGGAAACAATCGGTCATTTTAAATCGTCTTCGAATCGGTCACACTAGATTAACATAAGTACCTGTTAAACTCAGAACCTGCACCACTTTGTTCACATGGTCATTGTACCCTTTCAATTAAACATTTTTCTGCAATGCCCAAATTTTAGCGCGTATAGACGAATCCATTTTGGGAATAAAAATCAATTGAAAGACTTGTTGGGTGATAACCCACTGAAAACTTATTTTATTTTTTACAAAACATTGGCATTGATAAGCTTATTTGAGTTTTTCTGCTCTTTTTAAATTGGTTTTAGAATTTTTACTCTTTGAAACTGTGGAAATTTTCTTAAAATCATGTGTTTGGCGCAAAATGGCCAAATTTGGCTTTTGCGTCATAAAACCAAACCAAATCAATAGGAGGTAAGAAAAGTGACAACTATTCTTAAAGGAATGTCTATCGGAGATGGGCTCGCTCCACACATTCCCATTATTCTCCCTCAACATGCCTTTTGATTTCAAATGACTGCAGTTTCTCAAATCGACTTGCATTCTCAATGACCTTCAACAATATGCAGGGTCAATCACTTCAATTGTGAAATCCATGTTTTTCAAGTAACCAGTTGTATGCTGGATGCTACGAGTCGAATCAAGCCAGACAAGGCATTAATTTGTTTCTTTTGAATACAGGAAAAAAAGCAAAGAAAAATATTGCCAATACCAAAGCTCTTGAATAATAAAATTTTAAAAAATAGAATAAAAGTTACACTTCTCTTTTAAATGCCATTCAACTTCAATGAATGTAACATTTATTTATTTCCGATACAAAAATAAACATTCTTCCTATCCTTCCTTAAACAAACGAGACATTCATTTCACATTCCAAACGGTATTTCCGAAATTATTTCTTCTGCGGCAACAAAGCGCCGGGTACCAGCTAGTATGTATATATATATATATATATATAATAATATTAGGAGCGTATGAACTAATAGTAGGAAATGAGATCTCATTCACTTCATTGTGAATCTTTTGCAAAATTTACTACTGAATCCTTTGTATTGCGTTCGAAGAGCATACGCGTCATCGCTTCATTTTAAAAAGATGGAGCCGTGGTGCTCTGGTGGTAAGGCCTCGACTTCGAAACCGGAGGGTTGCAGGTTCGATTCCCGATTCAGCCGAAGAGCCACCGTGTAAGCGGATCTTTTGCGCGCTAAATCAGTCGAGGTCAAACGTCCTCCCACTAGTGTGGTGTGGAAGTTTGGAGAGTAGGGGTGTCAGCTCAGTTGCATTCCTCGTCCTCTGAGAATTGTTCAAAATGACGTGTCCCAAAATAGCTATTATTGCTTCAAAAATGGGACGTTAATATAACTAAACTGATTTTAAAAAGAGGTCGAAAGTCTAAAAAATTCCGCAGTCAGCTGTTTAAGCTGCAGAATTTTAATGTAATGGGGATCTGACGAGTGTTCAGCGCGCCGCCAGCCAGATGCTGAGAGGGTAAAAAGGAAGAGACTATCAGAATAGGAATATGAAAAAAACAATGCACATTCCCCGTCTCAACTTTTTCATAGCGTACCAGCTGGTACCCGGTGCGTTGCTGCCGCAGAAGAAATCTTGGAAACATCGCTTGGATATTCAAATAGTTATCTTGTTTCATTGAGAATGATAGGAAGAATATTTATTTTGCTATGGACGATGAATACATATTCATTGAAGTTGAAGAATATTTAAAGGAGAAGCATGAATAGTATTTATTCTATTTTTATTATTGTACTCTAGAAGCAAATATTCTTTTTTGTGTATTAGATTTGTGTATTCTTTTAGAATCGCAAAGTTTGGCGTTCTTTCAGAATGATAAGGAAAGAAACTATTTATGGTATCTCGTGATTCGTTTCGTATTCGTCCAGAATTCTCAAGTTTAATATTAGAAGATGAGATGAAAATATTTTCTTTCAAAATTCATTAAACATAAAAAATATATTTATACTATAAAATCTTTAATATGGTGGAAAAGGCAATTTTTTAAAAATTGAGATGGTGCAAAATTATTTTTATCATTATATTTTCGAAAGTCACTGCGAAAAAAGCTAAAATTTTATTAAATGTTTAGTTAAAACTTCAAATCTATTGGATTCATTCCCTTTAAACTTTCTCGCACTCGCTCTAATAAAACTATTACCTCAGAGAAAGACTTACACAGCATTATAGTAATATAGCTCCAAAATAGTAACGTCGATCTTGAACTAAGCATCTTTACTGAATGTGTTGTCATCTCAAAACCAGACTGTGTTTACCAGATCATCTCAAAGCTCTACTCTCAAAATTCTACTTTTTCTCATTGACGTACATAATTTTCAATGTAAAATTCGTAAGAAAATTCTAACTAGTGCGAAGAGTGGTATTTAAATAGTGGCAACTATTTACTTGCAGATGATACAAAAGAAATGTTAAATTTCGTTGTCCTTCAGTGTAACCACAAGCCATCAGTGGACCAAAACCAATCCTGTCGATACTGCTACGTCCAGTGGTGGTTGGTTGTATACAAGAAGCTTACCCAAGTCTATTTTAAATAAACATTCAAGTACAGTTCTGATGGTACCGAGGGATCTCAAAACCCTGAAGGATATGATGTCAAAGATGGATAGTCTCATTCCAACTGTCTGAGAGTGTGCAGGTGGGGAGAAAGACAGCTATTCTCTACCCTGAAAGGATTGCTGGTTTGACTGATCGGTCCCTGTCAGGTTGGACACTACTTATTCAGCAGTCGACCCCAACACATCCTGTCGATACTATTGCGTTCAGGGGTGGCGGGGTGGTCGGCTGCATGCAAGAAGTGTTGCTGTATCGACGGTCGGGTCAATCAGTATTTCCAAGTGCCTTCGGGCGGCACGGAGTGACAGTGATATGGCTTATTGCCACATGGCAACAGACAAAGTGCCTGACAAATGTGTCAGATTACTCGCAGTCGGACTTAATTTAACACTTTGTTCAGCTCAGTACTGGAGATGCAAAATATTATTAGAAATTCACGGATATAGAACGAAACCTCCGTTTCAAGTATGCAGAGATGGTCCCTTATTTAACAAATAAGGGAAAGTTTATTGCGTTTTGTTGGGTCCCTGGACATGCGGGAATATTGTGCCACGAAAAAGCTGACCTAGCTTCAAAAACTGCGTCACAAGTACATGAAAATTTTGTCCTTTTCAATGATGCTGTGCTAGTCACCGGAAATTTAATGGTGAAAAAGTGGCAGAATATATGGGATGAGAAGGAATCTAACAAATCGCATGCGTTTCATCCTTCTGTCCGACACTCGAATAAATATAATTTATATTGAAAAAAGGAGGTTATTGATTCGCTTAAGAATTGGTCGTACCAGGATGACACAAAAATATCTACTCGGTTTGGAACTCCATCCTTCATATCTACTTTGCCAGTGTATTCTTTCTGTAAAACATGTCCCAGATTTTATCATTAGCAGGCTGAAACATTTTGGCAAGATTGATATCAGCTTAGGCTCATTGCACACACAGCTTTTTTTTTCTTCTGTCAGTATTTTGCCGAGACCACTCCCAAAAATCAAATGCTTTCACACACGGCGCTTGAATTCCGACTCCGTCGCATCATTTCATCAACGAATCAATTTACTTTAACCGTGTTGTTTAAACTAATGACTGCTTAAGGGTCATTTGAAATGAATAGTGCACAAATTCTATCATTATCGTCTTGTCTTCGAATGAAGAGGAAAAAAGGGGGGGGGATCGACTTATTTCGATTCATTCAATGAATGGGAAAAAAGGATTTTGGATCTTCCATCTGATAACCCGAAAGTGAGAGTCCGATGAGAGGCGGAGGGACCGAATCTTTATTTGTCCGCCCAGTGTGTCAGCTCTCATATGATTCAATATACTACTGCTGTTATGTCGGCATCGGGGAAATAAGGGAAAGGTGGACTTGGTGGGAAGAAATTCCCCTCCAAAACCTTTTTTTTTCCCCTAAAGATACGGGCATCGATAAGCACATTTGAATCCTTTTAACCATTTTTATCATAAACTCATTTAAAGCATTTTCAAACAATTCATTATACCTTTTGATTGACAGTTAAAAATGAAGCGGTTCCCTTACATCTTGTTTGGGGCAGCATGGTCAGATTGCGCAAACCAATCAAGCTCTCAGCAGGTTATGACGCCTTTCGAGTAGTTTTAATGTGGAGGGAGGAGAAACAGTGACAGATATTGTAGCTAAGGTCTTCCATTTGGTTACTTGCCGGGCCTGCTTCTTAGAATTAGCTTCTATAAGCAAGTCACCAGAACGCATCTTCAGTATTCCTGCAATATCACCGACAGTTGCGGCTTTTTGCACAAGAAAAGGTGACGGAATGAAATGCCTCTTTAGATTCAGACTCTTTTAACCCCTTCCAGTAAGATTTAAGAATGCAAAAATTTATGGATGAAATTGCTATTTAATATTCATTTAAGAAATCTTAGTTTATTTTATAATTCTAACTAATTTATAATTATTAAAATTATATTATTGGTATGAATCTAATACTATAATACGAGGAATGGTTGTCAAGTCGAATATCGCCCCAGAATTAATAAACTCCGGTAAACTAGGGGGTCTGGGGTTTTGGCCACGAGAAATCGATTGGCGCCGGTTTTGAAGCGCTACGGTCGAGCAGTTCGAAGTTACAGATAGGATATTTCCAAACTTTATTAGTTCGCCATAATGGCTACTTAAATTTTCAAGCGGTAACGTGCTGCCATCTATAGCCAATATGGCGAACTAATAAAGTTTTATGTTTATGCTGTTATAGGTTTATAATATGTTTCTTATGTATGTATATATGTTTGGTTTTTCTAAATAAATTTGTCAAAAATATTGAACTTCAACACACTTCAATCTTTACTTTTACTTTACCTTTGTATAGAATAGTTCCCTTTCCAAACTCTAACTTTGTTTAGAATAGTTTACAATGGTGCACTTTAACCAGTTATCTTTTCACCAATGGTTTCACAAATTTTCTTATGGCATGTATTGTTTTGATAAATCACAATGGAAAATTTAAATCTTCGAGTTAGCTTCGATACCTGTTTTCTCCGAGTGGAGCTTGGTTACCCGCTGGTGTAATTGTAATTTGTAAGTTCGCATTCAACATGTCTTCAAAAATCTCTAGTGATTTCGGATTAGCCTTAGTTTTCGCGTTGACTCTAGGCACTCCGGTATTTTAAAAAAAATAATTTCAGGCACATAATGTGTCTACGACTCCAGAGGATTCACAAAATTCACTTATTAGTCATTATGCGCGTTTTTGTTATCTCGGTAATATTTCACTGTCATTCGTTTCATTATCAGTATCAGTTAAATATATGCTTGTTTTCTGATTTTTCTGAATCACTTTGATCTTCTTGATCTACCCTACTCTTATTCATTAAGGTGTTTATTTCACTGCATGTTTATTTCATTTATTTTCTGTTATCGTTTATTTCATTTAGTAATTCACATGTTCAGGCTAAATGTTAATTAGAATAAATGAACGAATTTATTAGAATGACTACTAATAGTTTGGCCGTACCTTGTACCAAGGCAATCAAACGATATATGATAGTGATCTATATCAACATAAGTTATAAAAGTGCATCCGCATTCAGTACACTAGAGATTTTAAATTATTATATTCAACAGTAACTTAGTCGCACTAGGAGTATAGCTCATTGTGCTATATGGCATGAAAAATCAATGACGAGCTATACTCGTCATTTTACGGAAAGGGGTTAATAATGAAAAATTTGATAAGGTTTGCAATTGATTTGGTAACATTTGATGCCCACTGAAGGGAGAACGGGTTTTTTTTGCGACGACATTGATGGTGATTCAGGCCCGACGGCACCGCCTACCACGGACCTCAACAAGGGAAGGCAGTCACTGGTTCTGACCATTTGCCGCTTCACCGCTTACCCTAGCGCTACCTAACCAAAACGCCATTCAGTCCATTCAATATGGCTAATCCAAATGTTTTTGGTGTTTGCGATAAATTTCACATTTTTGATGTATTAAAATCCAATTTTTCAATAATTGTAAAACTCGTTGGTCAATGATCGTTGAAAATGGTGGCCGGACATCGACGGACATGGTTGCAGTTGTCTTTTTTTTTAAAAAAAACGCTCTGTTGGAATTTAAAATATTCGACTACGCTCGAAGGAAAAATTTTGAAAAAGTAAATTTCTTAAAAATTATTTAAAATTATGGTATTAGACGTATTATAAATCATAATACAAAATACTATAAACGCAACAAAAGTATTTGAAAACATAATATTTTTAAAAATAAGAAAATGTATAGCAAATTCTAATGAAATTTAACCGAAATGGTCAACATTCTACACAAAATGGAAATGCAGCAATCCTATTTTTCTTTGCACACAAGTTATAGAATATAATGATGGATGAAAGGAAAAAACGTCTAAGAAAAATTCAGACATGCAAAGAAGTTATGGACAAAAATATACTAATATATGAATTGTTTTCATAAATTCCCATCTTCATTTTACTAAAAACACCCATAAATGAAAAAGTATTTCATCAGCAGTAAAATGTGTGGTTCATTTCATTCCCCGTATTATTTGAAACACACGCTGAATTTTTTATGCTAGTACTTCCATTAGTTTTTGATATATCGTGTGGAGCATTTTTATGACAGTTAGAGAACTGAAGTGAAAGACTAATTTTAGGTGAGAAATATGTCGGATAATAGTTGAGGCCTTCCTTTTCCTAAAAATGATAAACTGTTTTGGTTAGAGAAAAGTCTGAACTACAAATAACAATAAAAAAATTCGCCAATGGGGTCGATAAGCAGAGTTTTTAAAGTAGTCGGATATCTTAAGAAATTAATGAAACTTCGCATTTCAGAGAAACCTATCTTTGGAATTGATGAGAAAGTAGCAAGTCATGATTAATACAGATTGGTTAATATAATGACTATATTTTAATTTGGAATTCATGCAATATAAAATGCTTACTTTTAGAGTTTGCACTTTCTACAGTATTCTAAATTTGTGTTTAGCTTCGTGTTAGCTTAAATTGAAGAGAATTGAGTGTGCATTTTGAATGTGGCGTCTCTCCACTGTGAAGCGAATTTTGTTTATTTATTATCGTAAATTTATATTTTAAAAAGTGGTGGCAACACCCATTTTTGTTTCTTTAAAGTTTTGATTATATCATGTACGTTTAATTTTTTAAGTAGTATTTTGTTTTATGGTAAATAATTTGTCTTCAATCAGAACTCAGAGAAGTGGTATTACTTAGGAAACAATAAAAACAATTTCTTCTATCATCTCCTGGTGATTCTTTTTTAAAACAATTTTTATGAAAACGAATTCTGGATTCGAAAGGAATAAAAGAGGCCGTTGTGTTCTGGCTGTGAAGTTGCATGTCTGTTTTAATGAAACCTTTTTTCGATACCATGGAGTTGGCTACTTCCGATGCGAGATGGAATCTAAAGTAATTGTGTCAATGTCTAGGGCAAATTGACTCGCATGGGGGGCAACTGTGTTTTCGTAGGAAAAAAAGTTCTCTGTTGAAGAATTCACCCCAAATCAGATGCTTAGATAAGGTGAGTGCTTCTTGTTGTGGCCACAAATTCGAAGGTGAGGGTGAAAAAAATTCACGATTAATTCTCAGCGAGGTCATACTAAAATCTTTTTAGAAACAGGAAAAAGATTTGTCTTATAAATGAATCAACTTCCTATATTTTATTTTCAAAATCTACTGTTTATATTTTAGCGGTAACATGCGCAATATCGTGCAAAGCGTATTTGAATATATATATATATATATATATATATATATTGTAATTATATATACATATATATATATATTGTAATTATATATACATATATATATATATTGTAATTGCAGGAAAATTACACAAAAATAAATGGTACTCTCAATTCAGTTCCTTTTATTAGTTCACTTTCTCTATATTGCCATATTGCCGCACTGAAATGAAACAATGCACAATCTGCACAGCTGAATGGTTATGACGCTGGACTCACAGTCAGGAGATCATGTGTTCAAACCCTAGTAGACTTGAAATTGGTTTTTCCATCATTTCATATTTCAGAAGATTCGGGGACTTTCTTTCATTGACCAGACAAGTGTTCCGGACTTTCCTTGCTGTCTCCAGAAAGGTATTCTGGAACTTTCCCTACAAAAGCCGAGGATCTCTCAGTCACAGGGTTAACAATTAGCCCAGAGTTGAGTTAATAAATTAATTTCACTCTAATGTGTCTTCACGAGCTCTATCTACGTGACAATATAATATAACCTTGTTCAAATTTTCCATAAAATAAAAAAAACTTTTTATTCATCCACGCGATTTCAAATACATTTATTAACACTATTTTAACACTCGATGTTAATATGGTTTTGTTTTCAAATATTAATTCATTAATTTTTTCCAATTATTTATATTTGGTCATCAAAGTCGCCAAAGAGTTTCCAAATTTGTCGCCAAGCTCTGAGATGACTGTCAAGTCAGGTGATCGTAAATAATATAAGAAAATAAGTAGGAGTTGAATTAATTTTTTTTATATTACTGACTTTTAAATTAGTATGAACGAATTTTCTCTGGAACAATATTTATAAACTATAGAAAAAACCTATAATAATTTCGATTGATATTTTGTATTAAAAATATAAAATTTGGAAAACACTTTTTTAATGATATATTGAAAAAGTAACGGCCTTCCAAAAAAGGTATCTACAGGCTGAATGCTGTCTCGGTTTGCTCCAAAATGCTGCTAATCATTTCTGATTCAGCCACAATTAAATGCTCATAACTGTAACTGATGCTCGTTTCAGACTGAAATGCTGCGACATTTATGGAATTTATTTTAAATAATTTTTTAGTTAATGACTGAGTGTATATAATATATATATTAGTGATGTTACTAAATTTTTTGTTCAGTTTTAATTTTTTCTTTTCAGATCCAATCTCTACAAAAGAATTAGATCAAAACTGCACGAAGTGAATACAAGTCGAACTGCGAAACATTTTGATGGAACTCGCCTACAAAAGTTGACGAGGTTGGTGTACACAAGGCTGAACATTTTGCAAGTTGGCCACTCACAATGCTATGAGGAGTCGATTTTTTCTCTAAAAGCCATAAGAGGCCGCTGACAGGAATTCTCCTTCAGTTGCAAGTACCGCAAGAGGCTGCAGGCAGGAACTTTCCATCAG
>JAPMOQ010009725.1:45509-75728 GCA_026543055.1 Argiope trifasciata
AAATTATTAACATGGATTTAATTATTAAACATTAAATTATTAACATGGATTTAACTAAAGAAATTAGATTTAACGGTGTTGATTTCAAATTATGAATTAAATATTTGAAGAAATCCATTTATGGAACTGTTATAGGAAAATTCAGTTCATGTAATAATATAGAAGCCCAACCGTAGATCTTCCTAACTGAAGTGAATTACAATCTTCAGAATTAAGAACAATTATTAATTTTTTGTCTTTCTGAAAAGCATTCCTCGACTTGACGATTTGATTGAAAGCAGCATTAAGGGACGGAACGAGACACGAAATTTATTTTTCCGAGTAATTCAGCTGACTCGTGAAAATGTCGCAGTTTCTCAAACTTGATTGACCCAATCCGATGCGAAATCTCACTTTGATCAAACGACTCGTGACTCAACAAGCAGATGTCAAAGAGTTTGCTTTCAGCCTTTTCATATCATTGCATTCAATTATCAAGACTTTCCGGCACTAGAAAATAAAGTGTATTGGAAATCGCCCTGCAGTTCATGTCGCAATGAAGGAAAGTCTGAATCTACACAATGGAGCTGATTTTCACACCGCAATTTTTCAAAATTCTGAAAACGCGTTCATTCTGGATGTCAAATATCCGAATTAAATTCATAAAATCATCCACATCGTCTCGCTCGATCGGTCCATTGCTGATTCATTTATCTTTTTATTCTCGCAAATCAAAATGAAAAAATTAGTTTAATAGCATTTGGTCATTTCGCCCAATCGTTTTCGTTGATCGTTTACTACGGTGAAACCTCAACTCATTGGAAGTTTAGTTTGAGATCACCCAATATATTCTCGAACTATATAAAGAAATTATATATTAGTTGTCTGTGTATCAAAATGTTTACTTAAATTAAATAAAAAAAATGGGATCATGAGAAACGGTAGTTATCAAATCATTATTATTAAAATATTAATATAAACTAAATGCTAAAATAATTCGTCTGATTGAGAAAAAAATCTTTCTACAGTCCAGTTCAGAACTGATGAAACCAGAGTGACAACCCGAAGCCGATTTTCATGCTTCAAATTTTCAATAATTCAATAAGCAAACTGCCCGAATTTCTTTTTTTAAATCCTAGTGCCCAAGGGGTCGATTGTTATTTCCCCCAAACAATCCATTTCCCCAAACCTAAAGGGGAAAAATGGATCTGAGGATTTGCTATTTTTGCCTTTCTGTTGCATTCCTTATCCATCCTGTGGCATTAGCTGTGCATCAATTAAAAGGATTATTTAGATTTAAAAATTTAAATCGTAAGGAATGAGAGGATACTTATCAAATATCTGTTTAGAAATATCTCTCCATTCTGAAATTTTACTTTTAAGTGAAACTTCCAGGAAATACATAATGTTGGTAAGGAGCTTCATTGTCTAATTATCCATATGATCAGAACTCGTTCAAAGACACAATGTAGGTCCTTGAACCATAAGTAATGAAAATAATACTTCTAAATAAATATTGTAGTTACTTCTAAACAAATAATAATTGTAGCTAAATCGGGAAAAGTTTCTCGATCCTTTTGAGATAAAACCGTCTGATCCTAATTGCAAAAAAATCTCGAGAATCGAAAGCTGATATTTAAAGATCGGTTAAAATGGATTCATTATTATTTCCCAATGTAAAGTATGAGCAATAAGGGAGCAAGGCTAAATTAAACCTTATAAATTGCGGTTAGCTTAAATAAAATTATCTATCAAAACTTTATAGGAACACTTAGGAGGAAACGTCAATTCTTTTTCAAATGAAAGGGAATCCTTTCCGATAGAGTTCATCTTGGAGTTGTATATTTTGTCAATTCTTCATCAATTTACTTTAAAAAATTTAACGCATTCAATAAATTGAATCGTTAGATTTGTATGTTATAGTAGTTTTAATGGTTAAGACTAAACTTTCAAAATGCAATTACATTAATCAGATCACTAAAGATTCCAAAATCTACGTGCTCATAGGCAACTGTACAGCAAGCATGTTCTGAACTATTGGTTATAAAAAAAGCGGGAAAGAATGAAATGTTTCAGATTAATTGAACCGACTTGTGTCTTATGAAGACTGTGGAGTTTGTTTTGCGACTGTGTGCAGTCAATCTGAAATTAAATTCAGCCTTGGGAAAAACGAAGTTCCCTTGAAATGCGTGATTGGGAAAATACCAAAATCTTCAGATAGCGAGTTTTAAAGACATCCAGTTTGTTTGTAGCACCATGGCCAATTGAAATATTTTACATCAACAAATAAGAGAATAAAGCAGATGAAAGAAATCTACTGAAAATAATGTTTAATAACTGCATTGGAAGTCGTCTCTAAAATAGAACATTTAAATGTCGCTGTAAACAAAGCTGGTTACGTAACCGTAAACAAAGCTACTGAGAACCAAAAACTATCCCTGCTAGAGAAAATAAAATTATCAATGAAAGAAGCTTAAATGTTTTGAGGCAATGAAACAAGAGCTTTGTTTTCACCACACTTTGTTCGAAAAGAAATTTGGCCTAGGACAAAAATAACACAGAAAAGCTTTGAACTAGACAGTTGGAATTTCGATGAAATTTATTTGAGCCAAATTTGTAGACTGTAAATAAAACTAGTTACCATTGGGAGCCAAAAACTGTCCCTGCTGGCGAAATCAAAACTCTCGAGGAAATAAGCTTAAATGTTTTGAATCTTTTTTAAGAAAACATTAAAAGGTTTAAGACACGAAAGACAATAGGATAAACATTGAAGAAAAAATATAATTCTCAAGGTAAACATCATGCTTAATCCATGACTCCAAAGCTCAGAAGGAGTTTTCACGAGCGGTCGCTATGTGGCAAGCTGGAAAAGTTGTCCGGTAACATAAACAGTGTCCAATAAAGCATTTGTGATAGTTGCATAAGCAACAAGGTCAAACCTCGCAGGAGTGACATCTAATGAGAATCCACAATGTCTTTGATAAGAATAGAATTCCCATTGATGCATCTTTAAGCCCTGAAGTTGCAAAATTGTTTCCAATTAATTTTAAAGGCTTCATTTGAAAATGTATCCACTTGCAACCTTGAAGATGGATGATTAAAATTGTTAGAAGACACGGATATTTCTGATTTTTCTGTGCTTTTTGAGATAGAAATAAGTATTTTAATCTCGAGGATGTAGCGCTCTTAGCTCTACGCTCTTAGAATTTCACAATTTAAGTCGTGAAGCGATAGTTTTCCTTTCTGCTGAACTTTAGATTTAATCTTGGATTCTACATTCAAGGTTTTTCAAGTCTAGAACTGCTTCGATAAATTTTGGACGTGAAGATGTTTCACTTTCTGGTGAGGACATCTTGCCCAGCGAAGTCACTCTTGTCCTGGTTAAAGAACTATTTTCAACTAGTTGACATCGTTCACGGATTAGGTAAGTGTTCCAGAGGATTTTAAATGACGCAATTCGATTTTAACTGATATAGGATCATTTAATCTTTGTCTTTTCCGTCCAAAAACAAATCAATCTTGTAAGCTTAAACTGGTCGCATCTGCCAGCTAAGCGGATGCGACCAGTGCTATTACTTTAATTGGTAACTGTGATATCGCTGAAATTTTTGTCCTATATCCCTTAAGGTATCCGACTACGTTAAAACCGCTGCTTATCGACCACATTGGCAAATTTTTGAAAATTATTTCTTGCAATTCAGAGTTTCCTCTTTTCAAAACAATTATCTTTCCTAGGAAAAGGAAGCCATGCCCTAAAATCCAAGGTCATAGATTTTTTCAGCTAAAATTTGCCATTCACTTCCCTTTTCTCAACTTAATTTTTCGTAAAAATTCTCTGCCATTAACATAACAATTAATTTAGTTATTTACATAGAAATTTCAGCTTATGATTTAAGTAATGTGGGCAATGAAATGAACCCAAAGTATTAAGGTTGGTGAAATGCTTTTTCATTCATTGGTGTTTTTAGAAAAAGGAAATTGTGAATGGATGGGAAGAAAGGCATATATATGTACATTTTTACCCATAACTGCTTTGCACCTCAAGATTTTTCAGAGATTTTGTTTCATTTTATTCATCGTTATATTCTACAACTTGTGTACGAAGAAAAATAGGATTACTTCATTGCCATTTTGTGTAGAATATTAACCGTTTTATTTTCTATTTCTGAAAATACATTATATTTTCGAATATATTTTGTTGTATTTATAGGGCTTTGTATCATAATTGACAATACATCTAAAAACCGTATTTTTTAAATAGTTTTTTAAAAATTCAATTTTTCAAAAATTTTTCTTCGAACGTAGGTCGGATACCTTAAATAATAAAATCAGCTTTTTAATCTCGAAGTGCTTTCAAAAAATTGATTTTTCCATTTTTTCACACTAAAATGGAGGTCTTGTACTGATTAAAACTCATACAAATTGCACATTTCTTTAAAAATCTAAAATGTATAAATTAAATTTTTGCTATATTTCTAATAAGAGTTTCTTTGATAGATGGCTTTCTGCCTTCGAATTTCGATACGTTCAATTCATTGTAATCGCATGAAACCTAAAACAATAATCTTTATAAACATCTTGCATCTGCTAAGCATACCATTTTATTGCCAATAGAATAGCTTCTAAAGATCAATTTGTCATGAAAAAAATATTTTTTTAAGATTATCAAATTCTTCCTCATTTATAATTTTTTGAAATTTTTGTTCTGACTGTATATTTAAATGAAAAAAGGTTTATTAAAATGAGCTGGCTATGCTCATATACTATTTATAACACAAAAGCACAGGTTAATTATTAACTTTTTCACATGGACTAATTTTGGAGTGATTTTTCTCAGAATTGTTTTTCGAAAGGTATTGAATTGTTATTCACTTGAAAGCTATCGCATCACGATTCGAATTCAGTTCACCATTAAACAAGTACTTTAAAAAATATTTTTCTGCTGCTTTACAATTAAATAATTCTATCTACTCTGATATTTTCATCGGAGGGTAAAGTTCAAAAAATCCTGTTTCAGATTTCTTTTGGTTCCAGTGACTTTAAAGTGTGCATAGCGAGCTAGCGACTTCTATTTACTTCCAGTAGAATGCCAAAGGGGCCGCGGTGGCCTGGTGGTAAGGTCTCGGCTTCGGAGGTTTACAGGTTCGAGACTCGATTCCACCGAACAACTGTCGTGTGAGGGTGTCTTCCCCGTTAGATCCGTCAGACCAAACGTCCCCTCACTAGTGTGATGTGGAGGGGGGGATGCCAGTTCAAAAACTGATCTGAAGTCTTTATTTGAACCATAAATACTCGAGAAATACTTACAGGATTTTGGAAATATTCATATCTTCTTATACAGCATCTATTGGGGAAGGTATTATTGCATTGAAATCATATCAAAATAAAAAAAACGGCATGTTTATAAGAGAGATCTTATTTATTCCACACATGCGTGATAAACGCAGACTGCGCATGTACAGAGAAGCATATGCGATGCGTTTCTTCGTTTGAGTCTGATTTTAAATGATTCCAATCTCATTGCGCCCCAAAAGGAATTCCAACATTGACCGGAACACATTAATTGCCAAAAAGCTATAAAAAAATTGCTCTGTAGCTATTTTTGATCATTTCTAAATGTGTTTTCGCCCGACCGCGGTGCAAAATGACGAGGCCGGTCTCAAAAAGACCCTAGTATTGCTTTACAAAGGGACTTTAATATAACTAAACTAGTCACAGATTAAAATCTGACTCCATTTAATTTCTCATCAATAGCACTTATTTTTTTTTATTCGAGGAGACCTCTGCTCGTCAATATTTTAAGTTTGCGTGTGGCCAAGTGGGGCCACAAAAAATTCCTCTGTCATCAAAACGTGTGTGGAGAAGATCAATAGTAGACTTCTCTCCATGTGATTAGATCATTATTTTTATATCATACTGGCTGGTACCCGGCGCGTTGTGTCTGCAAAAAATATTAAATGCAATTAAGAAATAATTGGCAATGACTTTTCGAAATAGGATGACAAATATTCATTTTTATGTATTAGATTGGTGTATTCTTTTAGAATTGTAAAATTCGATGTTCTTTCAGAACAGTAATGAAAGAAACTATTGTCTCGTGATTCGTGTAATATTCGTTCGGAATTCACAAATTTTGTTTTAGATAATGGGATTAAAATATTTTCTTTTAAAATAGATTAACCATAGAAAAAATTTATACCATAAAATCCTTAATACAGTTGAAAAGATAATTTTTTGAAATCTAAGATGATGCGAAATTATTTGTACTGTAATATTTTCGGAAGTGACTGCTACCATTTCAAACTTATACAGACTTGAAAAGATAATTTTTGAAAATGAAGATGCTGTAAAATTGTTTGTGTTTATATTTTTGGTATTACTGCAAAAAATGCTAAAATTCAACTAAAATCTCAATGTTAGTTTGCCCAAAACTTTCTTAATTCTTAGAGCTGTTCCCTCTGTGAATATTATAACTAAAATATGAGCCTTTCATTTGGATTCATCATTTTTACAGAATCTATTGTCTCCTCGGCGAGTTATTTAGAGATGAATCCTTGGTGAATAGATGCGGTTGAGATTCGAAATTTTTATTTTAGATACTTGTACTATCCCTGTAACCACCCCGTAGGTGTAAACAATAAGCTAACCAAGTTTCATCGTAATCGGATGAATTTATTTATATATCAGATGTTATAAGGATTAAGATATATATATATATATAATATAATATAATAGCATCCAAGAAGGAAAATGAACTTTAAACTTTAGCTCTTAAGTCTAGCTTAGCTCTTAAACTCTAAGCTTTTAAACTTAAAGTCTAGCCTCCATCCGATACGACATGGGCATGTTACGCAGCCCATGAACATTACGCAGCCACAGAACAACTTTTTATAGAATGGACATTTTATGTCTCCCGGCCGATTTACTTCTTTTGGAACATGATGAGAATTGAATCGCAGTTTAAAAGCAGACGTAGACGAAGAAACTCATCGCATCTGCATGCCACAGTTCCTGCCATTTGTACATGAGCAGTCTGAGGTTATCACGCATGCGCAGAATAATTAAAATCGCAATTATTCAACTTAATTTCTTATTTTGATACGACCTTAATGTACTGAAACCTTCCCCAATAAATGCTCTGCAAAAAGATATAATTATCTCCAACATCAGTTAAGTATTTCTAAAGTTTTTGTGGTTCAAATAAACCGATGATTTCAGACTTCATTTTATACTAGGCATAGACTTAAGTTTTCAAGAAATTTATCTCAATTATAAAAATCGAGGAAATAGAAAACTTTAAAATATGGAAAGTTTCTATTTTCATATATTTCATCGATGCTGAAATCTTTTTTTTTCGATAATGAATTATTGACCTAGATGGCTGAGTATTGTATGTAACTGCGTTCAATGAATTCTTATCTAAAATTTCTCTTTTTCAGATCCCACAGGATGATGAAGCGAGGAGCGAGCCGAAAAGAATCTCCTGAATAGAGTCTCGATGATTGTTGAAGCGAGGATGAAACCGAACAGAATCTCCTGAATAGAATCTCGATGATTGATGAAGCGAGGGTGAAACCGAAAAGAATCTCGTGAATTGAGTCTCGATGATTGATGAAGTCAGGGTGAAACCGAAAAAAATCTCCTGAATAGTCTAGAGAAGTTTGTTGCGAACCATCATCGAATAGATCCATGAATTCCTTCAGCAAAATATCTCCGTTGGAGTTCCAGTAACTCTATTGCTGATATTTTAGGGAATTTGAGATACAAGTAAGAAAATAGGTACTCTTGGAGTATAAATGTGACATTCCAAATGAAAATCTTCTTATAGAAAAAAAAGTGCACTTATTAGAATGTTTGGTGCCCTGAGTTCAAATGCTCCAGATGTTAAATGATATGTGGAGATATCTTAATAAGCCACTGAAAACCGTTGGACATTCTAAATCTAACTTCGGAGGTTCGATTCCCGAGCCAATTCAATCGTCATATTGGTGACTTGCTATGACTAATTTCTTGAATTCTTAATGCAACTAAGTGTTTGTCTTTTGAATTATTAACTATTTGTTGTTTACACCAGAGACTAGTACTTCCCAACGATTGTACTTCGCTTAGGGGTGATACGCTAAAAGACGAGCAGCTACTGTACCTCCTGATTCTGCAAAAAATCTGAATTTAGCCTACTGCAGGAAATGTAAACATTTTTTAATTTTTTTCCTCGCATTAATTTTTCGACAAAATAATCGCCTCCTGTCTCAAGATTATCTGAAAAAGAATGAATTGAAATTGTTCTGAATATTTGAATTGATATGTTTATTATTCAATTTTACGCAAACAATTATGTCAGTTTTATTAAACATACAATGGACGTGATGAGTTACGAATGCGTGCGATGTCTTTAACATTCGCAACTTAATTTCACTAAAGATGTGGTATTCCCGCAATCTAAAAGTTCAATAATATTACCCGACTATCAAGTATAACTTTATTTCGTCTTTCCCAGCGTTATTTTAGCTTGAAAACTGATCCTCCATCTTTATTGTACCCAACGGGTTGGCGAGATCCAACCACCATGCATGCCGGAGGCATCTCATCCCCCATTGAAGAGGTGAATTCGCTTCTGGGGTCAGACGTGAAGTCAAATCGCCCGAGCCACAACTGAAGCGTTCAGTCGAACGAATGACATCATTACGATCCCCCACGAAGATCCCCTGTTCACCAGAACAACATTGTGAGAGTAATTGTGGTTCTCGTGTGCAACTGTGAGGGCTTTTTTCTTACCCGAAGCATTTAACTGGAGCCGTTTGTCGATGCACAATGCCACTTTTAGACACAAAATCTGAGAAAAAAATTTGACAACTTTCTTGAGAAACCACCTATCATTTTGCATGACAGTGCTCAGTCGCATACAGCGCCATCTGTGGTTAGTTTACTGTAGCGAGGGAGCTGCAAAGTGCCCAGTATACAACCCCTCCTACTCCCAGACTTTAGCCCTGGTGACTTTCACTTATTTCCCAAGATGGAGGAACTACTTCGCTGTATTCGCCTTAGATCTATACTCGAAATTCTTCAGGTTGTAGACCACTCCATTCGAGCACTCCACAGAACCAAGTAACAGGCATCTTCGACTTCCAGATCATTGGCAAAGAGCATTACTTATGCACAGTGCTTGTGATTACATTTCTTCTTGTTTACAGTCGACCACCCCGCCACCACTGAACGTAGCAGTATCGATAGGATTTGTTGTGGTCAACTGCTGGATTGTGATTACACTGAAGGAAAACGAAACTTAATAACATTACTTTTCATTTTGTATCATCTGCAAGTAAATAGTTTTCACTATTTAAATTCCACTCCTCGTACTAGTTAGAATTTTCTTACGAATTTTACATTGAAAATTATGTATGTCAATCAAAAAAAGAATTTTACATTTTTCCAAAAGATATACACTGTTATTTCAAATCTGTTTAATCATATGGTATATGCTTTAATACTAGGCTTTATTATTCTGTACTGCTTGCAAGCGAGTTCTTTAAAGAATACTCCTACAAGGGAATATCTCGAAGCTGACTGTAATCGACAATCTTTATATAGGAATTATTTAGTTTATGTATCCAAATGAATGAAAATTTTGTGATAGAATGCTTTTTAATGTGGAATATTCTTAATGAGTTTTGGTATGTTTGTGTTACAATGCTTAATTCCATTACTTTTACCTTATACTAAATTGCCATATCCGATTTTTAAAATCTGATTTTCAGCAATTTGTATAAATGTATCAAAGTATTTTATTAAATACAACCATTTAATGCCTTAAGAAAAATATTAGCTTAAATTATATTAATACTTTAAAAATTTAATTTAAATATTCTATCAAATTTTTTAAAGATATATAGCAGGATTTGTAGGAAAACTGCCGAGATTAATTCTATTCTTTAATTTTTATTTGATTTTTCGGCTTTCGGATTTTTGATTGGTTCGGCCGGCCAACCAATCAAGAATTCTCTAAATTTGAGAAAGCATGGATTGTTCTTCGTGTCTGATCAACACGGGGTTCAACATGCTTTAAACTATAGTAATCATACAGCTGATTTTCTTAAAATTTAAATTTCTTATGAAATATTTTTTTCCAAAAATATCGTAGTTTTCCTACAAAAATATCGAATGCGAAATTAATAGGCTTAGGCGCAGTAACAACGCATATACAGTCTACTTTAAAGTCTTTTCATTATTATTAAAAATATTTGAGTTTTTAAATTATTGTTGAATGAATTGTTACGAAATTACATCTGTTTCTAAGAGTTTTTAAAAAATTAATGGATGGCAAATTTTTTCCCCTTATTTTTAATTATCATAATAACTCTAATTTTGTTTGAAATTACTATTATGGATATCTAAACATATCTTTGATTTTATTTTAAATGTGAAAAGGGTTTTCAAATGAATATTAGTTTAATAATTGCTTAAATATTTTAATCTTGACTTGCTTTATGATTGTGAATATGAAATTTTGGGAGAAATTTTTTAAAAAATTAAAATGTGCTTAAATTTTTGAATATTCACTCGGATGTCTTTGTCCAATGATATTCTATTTTCATGTTTTTACAACATGAAAATCTGATGGTCAATTCGAATCATCATCAACAGCGTTATCTCATTGTAAGCTTGCGAAAAATGGAAATATACCTTAATATTTTAATTTATTCTAAATTAATTCTAAATGTTAGAAAAGTAATTTCATTTTTTTTGTATACAAATTGTTTTTCTGAAAGTTTTCTTAAGTGAAATAATTAATTTTTGGTGTTTAATTATAATTAAATGTATGCATGTTCCATTTTTACTGTTGTAATCTTGTAATCCCTTCTTGTCTTTGTATCGCAAAATTGCAAATAAAGCTCTTATTTTCCACTCTAGGTGTTTTTAGTATGTGAATATCACAATTATAAATCTGCAATATGCTGATAATTCAGTTGGCAAAACAGGAATATAATGGATCATGTTGATAATTAGATTCATAGAAATTCCTTAATAGAAAGCAATAATGCTACTCTTTTGCTTTTTAATAATTAATGCATAAATTAGATGAATAGAACACTAATCAAAAAATTCTTCGGCTTCAATTTTCCGTTTTCAAATATTATACCATCTTGGAATGACTGTGATGATAAATTTACATTTATGCTGTTTGTAACGTCAATAGAGGTATAACTTTCCTGACCTACATAAGGTGAGCATACACACTAGAAGATTCCTTTTAAATTTTAACTTCAAAAATCCTTTTTTTTCACAGTATATTAATATATGTTCACTCATTTCAGTGAGAAGAAAACTATATTACACTAACTATTAATTAATGTTTAATGAGTTGATTAGCCTATTTTTTGAAACACATCTTAAATTCTATTTTGTACAGACATAGCTCTGGTTGGAAATGGGGCCTAATATTAAGTCTTCGTGTGATCTGCCTCAGTCGAGCTATAAAATATATGTAGTTTTTTTTAACAATTTTGTCATTCACGGTGAATAGAGAAAGCGAGATTTTTTCTACCATTTTAACTTATAGAAGTAAATCTTTAATAGCTATTTACAAGTATAACTTTGAAGGCACAAAACATCCGCTGTTTAATGCAGATTATTTTGACGAATAAATAATTGTATTTGGTCCATTTCTTGTCGAGCTATGAGTGTTTGAATGAAGCAACATAGCGGGAAAAATATCATTCTTCATAAAACACGTTTTATAAAAACACCTAAACTGGAGTTTTTAATGAAAGTACCTCAAGAAAAATCTTCCTAACTCTAAAAAGTTTCCGAATGCGGACAATAACTTGATATCGTTTGAAAGCTAAAGGGTAGAACATTTTGAAGCATATTCGATATTTTGAACGATTTTCGAAGTTTCAAGGGCGTACGCCCGCACATTACTATCTGTTAAAAATGTGAACTCCGCAGTTGATGAGTCAGTCTAATAAACCCCTAACCAGGATGGACTGTAAGAAGTGTGGGTGAATGCAGAATTCTAAGAGAACAAAATTTATACACACACTTTTCCAGCTCTTTTATGCTAAGAGTTTTTTTAATAATTAATTTCTATGTTTTCAAATTGAGGATTCTACCTGCAATCAGCCACCAGTGATCCTTAAATGTTATTTTACTGTACGCTTTCTTCAAATTAGGTGGAAATCGCTGAAGGGCATTTCATGCAGAATACAACGACAGCATGGCGAAAAATGCATCTTTTTACTGCCTTGTACAAGAAGAGTTTTCCAATCATCAAAACATTCGAACTCGAAATTTTAGATTCTCTAAATTATTCGAAAGTAGTAGTATTCGAAATTTTTCAGCTTAAAGTCGGTGTGTTTTTATGAGACAAAAACACAAAAAACGGTTTGAGCTTGACGGATGAAATTTGTTTTGTGGTTTTTACACTTAATTTGCAGATTTCAGCGAAATTCAGAGCCAAATCTATAGTAGCTAGTCAATATATCAGGCTATTTGAATATAAATTAACTAGCTGTACCCGGTGCATTGATGCCAGAGAAGAAATAATCTTTGAAATATCGTTTGGAATTTGAAATAGTTATCTTGTTTCATTACTCATTTTCTCGTCGCATGCATTCGTTGAAAGGGAAGGATATAGAAAGAAGCATAGTGTCTATTCCATTTTTATTATTCTATCCGGCAAACAAACATTCACTTTGAGGTATTAGATTTGTGTACTATTTTGGAATTGTAAAAATCGGCGTTCTTTCAGAAGGGTGATGAAAGAAACTACGGATTGTAACTCGTGATTCATTTCAGATTTGTTCAAAATTCTCAACTTTAATATAATAAAAAATGAGGTTGAATTATTTTCTTTTAAGATCTATTAAACATAGAAAATATATTTATTCCGTGAAATCGTTCATATAGTTGAAAAGATAATTTTTTGGAAACTAAGATGGTGCAAAATTGTTTGCACTGCAATATTTTTGGAAGTTACTGATGAAAACGCTAATATTTAATTTAAAAACCCCGTTAATCACCACAAAACTTTCTCGCATGATCTGTCATAAAGTTGTTACCTCTGAGAATGACCTGCATGACATTTGAGTACAATAGCTACAAAATATGAACCTTTCACTTGTGTTTAGCATTTCTACAGAATCTATTGTCTCCTCTGCGAGTTGAATGATTTAAGATGAATCCTTAGTAAATAGACGCGGTTGAGATTCGAATTTGTTTTAAAATTTTAGATAATCAAACTGTTTCTATAACCATCCCGTAGGAGTGAACAATTAGCTGAGCCAGTTTCATCGCAATCGAGTGAACAGTTTAGGAAGACGTAAGAGACATACAGGCATTCATTTTTATTCACATCGATAAAGGTCATTTTTAATATCAATAATTATTTATTTATTAAACTTGAAGAAGAATGAAAACTTAATAGTTGAAACTTTTGTGTGTTTTAAAATGATATAAAAATGACTTTTGTGCAGTTACATATGCTGCTAAGTAATTGAGAGAAAAATAGTTTTAATTACTTAATTATAAAAAATAATTAAAAATTATTTTAGTGGAATTAATCAATTAGTAGGAATGATTGATTGAATTCAATTATTTAGTTCATATATACTACGGAGGAAGTAATTATGAGCTTAGTTTTATATTTATTTGTTGAAATGTCTGCCTTGTATTTTGATGAACTTTTTTGTAATAAAATACTTTTTTGTATTTTTTTTGTATAAAATGAGTAACATTTATACATGAAGAGAATGTATAAAATGAGTATACATTTATACTCATTTTATACATAAGCTGCAGGTATAAAATGAATATGCATGTATACTCATTTATACATGCGGAGCATGTATAAAATAAGTACACATTTATACTCACTTATACATGAGGAGCATGTATAAAATAAGTACACATTTATACTCACTTATACATGAGGAGCATGTATAAAATGAGTACACATTTGTACTCATTTTGTACGCGTTCCTCATAAATTTATTCATTTACATTTTTCAAACACTTTTTATAATCTATACAATGCAAAAATTTGTATTTTTTTCAAATAATGAATAAATTCTCAATATTCTCTCAAATTTCTAATTTTAAATAATGAATGACAAAAATGTAAATAAAATCGGCACAAGAATATAAAATAAGCAATAATGAATTGAAAATGTCTAGAAAAAAACAAAAGACATTCAAAAATTCTCTTGTCAATTTGATTTTCATTCAATTTAATTTCATGAGTGTTTTTTTAAATGAGCGATACATTTTATAAAATCTGAATCGGAGCAATTACTCTCGATTATTTTTAAAAGTAAATAATGTTATATTTGGCTAATAGATGGAGCCAGGAAAATTGTGGTTGGTGGGATTTTCTTGGTTTATATGAATATTAAAATCCCATGAACCTAAGCCTTTTTCTTCGGAAAAAAACACATAAAGCATAGATTTTTTTCTGCCCTAAATCTTATTAAAATATAAGAAGCTTTTAGAAATTTTTATTTTTATTTTTTAAAGCTATGGTTTTTAGATGTCTTGTCAATTATAGTAAAAAATACTATGAAAACAAATATATATATATATATAATACATTTTGAGAAATAGGAAAATGTGTAGTAAATTTTAATGAAATTTAGCCAAAATGGTCAATATTCTACACAAAATTGCGTTGTAATAATACTATTTTTCGTTGTCCACAAGTTTTAGAATATAATAATGAATGAAATGAACCAACATCCAAGATAAATTTTGAAGTGTAAAGAAATTATGGGTTAAAATATGATTATATATGCATTTTTTCCATAAATTTAAAACTTAATTTTTAAAAATACCTTTAAAATTGAAAAGTATTTCTCCAACAATCAAACTTTTGGTTCATTTCATTCCCCATTTTATATAAAATACACGCTGACATTTTTATCCAAATACCTCTATCAGTTTTCGAGATATTATGCTAACGTTGGGGAATTTTTACCAAAATTACAGTTTTGAGAAAATGGTAGTTAAAGACAAACTTTAGCTGAAAAATATGCGACTTTGGATTATAGGTGAGGCCTTCCTTTTCCTAGTACAAATTAACTGTTTTGGAAAGAGGAAAGCCTGAGCTACAAGGAATAAAAAAATTTCAAAAAAAATATTTCCAGTATGGTCGATAATTATTGTTTTTAACGTAGTTGGAAACTTCAATGCCATATTCAGCAGTAACAGCCCCCCCCCCCACGATATTCTGACCTCATTTTTTAAAGACCTGTCAATAGCTTGTTTGTCTGAGCTGCTGACGGCAGAATTCAACCAATAGAAAAGCTTCTCTCACGGTGCTTTTGTACCCCTGTACGAGTGCAATGGGGTGGTTTATGTCTCCCTCCCACAGAGAGGTGAAGTTTGACTTCTGGGTGGAAGGAAGTGAAGTGAAATGAGATGCGTCATTCCTTTAAAAATGGTCAACAACAACAAAATCTGAGCGTCATTTAAGGTATCCGACTACTTTAAAAACGCTGGACATTAGGCCACATTAGCGAAATTTTTATTGTTGTTATTTCTTCCTGTTCAGACTTTCATCTTTCAAAAACAGTTCCTTTTTTTTTTTTTTTTTTTTTTGAAAAGGAAGGCCACCCCTTTTATCCAGAGTCACATATTTTTCAACTGAAATTTGTATTTCACTTCCATTTTCTCAAAACTTTCATTTTCGTAAACTTTCTCCACCGTTAACAGGATATCTCAAAAGCTAACAGAGGTATTTACATAAACATTTCAGCGCGTGTTTTAAGTAAGACGGGCCATGAAAGGAACCAAACGTTTTACTGTCGTTGGAATAATTTTCTACTTATAGGGGAGTTTAGATAAATTAAGGTGCGAAAAAAAAGGCATATTTGCGTACATTTTTTCCCATAGCTTCTTTGTAACTCAAAAGGATTCTTAGATGTTGGCTCATTTCATTCACCATTGTATTCTATCACTTGTGCGCAAGAAAATAGGATGGCTGCATTACCACTTTGTGTAGAATGTTAACCATTTCGGTTTCAGATGTTAAAAATCGACAAGAACAAACGTACAAACGAAGAACTGCGACCGTAACGCAACGACAGAAAAGGAAGAAGCGAGAAGTGTCTCCACAAAACTTTCTTGCATTTTATCTGATAAAGTTATTGTGCCCGAACGCATAGTAAATATGACGCTTAATAAGCCTCATAGTCATGAAATATTTATTTCATGACTATATACTATATTGACTATTGACTATTATGACTATTACTATATTGACTAATATTATTACACTATATTGACTATTGACTATTATGACTATTACTATATTGACTAATATTATTATACTATATTGACTATTGACTATTATGACTATATACTATATTATGACTATGACTATATTTATTTCATGATATTAAATATTTTATTAATAATAGCCATGAAGTCTTTATAGTAGGCTTTAAATTAGAATGTTTGCTGAATCTATCGCGTGTTTCTTGGCGAGTTTTTTGGTGATGACAACTTTGCATGGCATGAATAGCACTCGAAAATCAAATATGTTGTTCTCAACCAATCGGAAGCAAAATTTGGCGGAAATCTACAACTGCAATCGCATAACAAATTTGATTCATTCGTTATCGCTTTTATATGTTTCCAGATGCCCAAACATTCCCCCCCCCCCTATTGAGGGGTTTGGCCAAATTCGATACATTTTCAATGACCTGTGCTCTGAATTTCAGCCAATTTGAGCAATTGAACGGGCAGACCACTTCTGAATGAATTTTGCCCGGAATCTAATGAAAATCGCATCTGTCTGCTACCAGGCAGTTTCGAGTTATTATCTCAAACGGACGACATTTTCTAAAAATGCGTTGTTTGAATCAACGAAATAGGAAACTTGAAAATATGTGAGAGTCAACAGTTCACATCTTTTTGACAGTTTCAGTATTTTCTCTAAACTTCGTATATGAGAAAGGAAAACCCTTTTTTACTGTACAGAGGTTGTTCATTCACACATCTCACTATTAGAACACGAGGGAAGTGTTATTATCTGAATTACTATTAGAGAATTATGACGATGTCGTGTAGGGTGTGATGTCGTAAGGGAGTGCTGTAGCTTCTGAGGATAAAGACTCCTGAGCATCCAGAGGGCAGAAGTCTCACTTCTAGCTCAAATGAAAGTGACACCCACATTCGCTTGCGCAACTCCTTTTTACAGGGGGGGGGGGGGCTCATTCAAACTCCTCACAGATAGAACACAGAACAACCATGCCCGAACCGGGACTCGAAACCTGGAAGCCCAGATTACGGGGAAGGCACGCTACCCCTAAGCCAGGACGCAGGCACTCTTAGAGAATAAAACTGCTTTATTGAACTCCACCGTATTAGAAACTGAAGTAACCAAGGAAATAACGTCGTGTTTACATTATAGCTCAAGCTCTACTTCATAGAATATTTTCTCATAATCATTGTAATCAAGTCTCGTTATTTATTAACAATTGTATGTGTTGGAACTTATGACATTTTATAAGCCACCGATAGTTATCTGCGAGCGATTTAAGCCGTGTGAGTGTTTCTTGTTTTCTTAGTAGCGCCATCTACGACCAAGAGTACGACTTTGCCACTCACTCATTCACTTGTCCGACCTTCTTTTTTCAGGGAGGCTCCTTCACACTACTCACAGATGGAACACAAAGGAATAACAACCAAGCCCGAACCTGGACTCGAACCCAGGATTCCCAAATCACGGGCAAAACGCTCTACCCCTATGTCAGGAAGCCAGCTCTTTACATTTTAGTCAAATCACTTGAAGTTGCTCGAAAGTCCTTTCTCAGCAGGCACGAAATCTAAATAAAATTGTAAAATCCAAAGAGTAGCACTCTGCATGCATATATTTATTTTCTGGGCCGACTTCCTGGCTTAGGGGTAGAGCGTCTTCCCCGTGATCTAAGTGTCCCGGTTCGGTCTTGGTTGTTATTCCTTTGTGTTCCATCTGTGAGTAGTGTGAATGCGAATCCCTGTAAAAAGGGGTTGTGCAAGCGAAGTCTTACCCCCAGTTGACGCTACTGAAAAACAAGGGACGCTCATTTAGGCTTCGAATCCCTGGCAGCCATCAGCCGTCAATGACACGTGCCATTGGAAACAACAGCATTTTCTCTTATTTTTGGGTTTGTCTACAATGTTTATTTCTCTTTGTATTTCATTTATGTATGCGTTGATATTTTTTTAAATCTGTATTCGTTTATAATTTTTTGTAAGGATTATTTATTATTATTTTTTCAGAATCTTGTAACGGTAAACAAGTCTGTTTCTGTCAATCGGCACCAGTTTTTAGTTCCTCTATGATATTCTGCTTAGTAAGCCACTTCCAAATCTGAATTTCAGAAAGCTGATTTTCTTCGGCTTTGCTTCATCCAACATTAAAATTTCCAGACCAAACTTCAATCAATAAATGTCGAACAATAATCATGGGGATGGATAGAACAGGATCTTCTTTCCATGTCTCTCCCACTTCGTGCTCATGACACTGTCACGGAGATGGACAGAGCAGGATCTTCTCTCCCACTTCGTGCTCATGTCACTGTTGCAATAGTCAGAGGGTTACAGTTGCAGGGGCATGAAGTGGGGTTGTGTGTGTAATTCAATTAAAATGTGCATATTGTCCGTTCACCACAAATTGGCACTTGGCTCCGCCCTCGTCACGTGGGATCAGACGATACTATTTCTATGATTTCGGAAGGAGAAAGTGATGAGTGTCAAGAAAGGTTGCCAATTGGCGATCTTTAGCTTTTACCCATTTTTTACAGTATCATTTCAGTGAGACAGTGATTTCAGTGATTTTCCGTGGATTATTGACTGACATTCAACCTACCAACAAAAGGTGCATCTTTTAAGAGAATTTACGCTTAATTTATTGTATTTTTCTAGTTGAAAACAATGATATTATTAAATTTCCCGGAAGTTTTTTAAGTAATTTTTCAGTAATAATAATAAAAACTTAAAACATGTGAACTGTTTGACAAAATTGAAACGTACATAAAAAGTAAAACTAATTCAGAAAGAGAATTTTCTGAAATGAAAATTGTTCAATATTGCATTTTGATCCTCAGGACGCTTTCAATGTTTCCACTGTGTAGATAAATGTCCATTTGTAGAAGTATCTTCCTTTTTAATTCACTTAATTGTTCTAAGTGAAACACCAGTCGCTGAAACAGCATGCTTTTGGGCTTGGGAAAGGGGGGGAAAAGTGTTCCAACTGCAGCCTCATCTTCACAAAAATTTGTAACATTATTTATTATGTTTCTCTCTTTCGAGTGAATAGTTCGCCCCTTTCTAAGAAATTTTGCTACAAAGATAATAGTAGTTTGCTTTGAAAAAATCAGTATTTGAAATTAAATATATATTATGAAGAACGGAGACAGCAAATGATAACACAAAGTAACTGATAGCGCATTCGTCGTTTGGCGCGCATTTAGGGTTGTCGCATTTACAAGAGTGGGGTCAGCTTATTTCTTACATCTACGGGATGGTTAGAAGGATAGCACAATGATCTAAAAAAACTTTTTTTTAATTCGAATCTCAAGCGCATCTATTTACTAATCTCCAAATAACTCACCGAGGTGACAATAGATTCTGGGGAAATGCTTAATCCAAGTGAAAGGTTCATATTTTGTAGCTAAAGTACGCAAATGTCGTGCAAGTCATTCTCTGAGGTAACAACTTTATTATGCGATAAAATTTGGGGAGACCAACCCTGGGGGTTCCAAATTTTTATTAAATAATAGCGTTTTTCCCAGTCACTTCCGAATATATTACAGAAAAAATAATTTTGCTCACCATCTTAGCTTTCAAAAAATTATCCTTTCAACTATATGAACGCTTTTATGGTATAAATATGTTTTCTATGTTTAATAGATCTTAAAAGAAACTCTTTTCATCACATTTTCTAACAGTAACTTGAGAATAATAATAAACAAATCGCGAGGTACAATCAATAGTTCCTTTCATTACCAATCTGAAAGAACACCGAGTTTTAAAATTCTAAGAGAATACAATATATAAAAATGAACATTTGTTTGCTCACATGCTTTCGTACCGTTCATCCCATTTCGATAAAACATTGCCATGATTGCACTTCATATCCTTTTTTTCGGCAGCGCCGCGCTAGAATCACATAAATTGAAACGTCCTCCATTCTGAAAGGACTGTATTCAATTTAATATTACTGAAAGAATTGATAACTGCAAAATATTCGATGTGAGGGTGACAGTAGAAAGAGCTACTTCAAGAATTAAAGTGTGCAACTATAGCTAATAACAAATGTGCAAATAGCAAATAAAGTAACTTATTTTGCAGGGATTCTCCTTTATACATGTTCATATAACGTCGATTCCGTACTTTTTATTACTTGCATGTTGTTTAACTTTCAAAGATTATTAATTAACACCAAATAATTTTTGTATTTGATTTTCAGTTAGTTTCGTTAAAGTGAAATGCATCGTGATGTTTTACGTTTTTATTATGAATTTTAAGTTTTATCTTTTTGTAATTTATATTATTCAGTTATTGCTGGTTAATCATGTCTAATAACAAAAAAGGAATTTGTTTATTCTCATTCGTTTCTTTTCCCTGATAATTATCATTTTTGCTTCTTGCATTTAATCTGAAATTGATTGCTGTAATACCATTATGCACCTCAATGTAATTTTAAAAAGAAATACAGGTATTTTCATCGAAAATCAATTTTCATATCAGTTTTTATTATACATTTGTTATTTCCAATTTCATTGCTACATGGATGCTTCGCTCTTTTTTTTTATGTTTCTTTAATATATCAGTTTTAAATCATAAAATTCTGTAAAAATATAAAAGTGTTTTCCCTAACTCATCCTATTCTCCTATTTAATTTCCATGTCTATATATATTTATCTTGACCTTATTCATGTTTATTAAATGCACTGGTTTTTTAGCACTGGTAGGTTTTTCATTCAATATAATTTTCATTAATGTATAGCACCTTAAAATGCCTTTCATAAACACTCTGTTTTAAAAGTATATTGCTCGACATTATGTTTTTATTGGTGATAAAAAAAAACTGTGGCTTAGTATTTGGAATGTTTCTGTTGAATAAAATTGATTTCATCAATTACTTTGACATTCTTGTCATGCTATGTTTATATTCTCTCTAAATGTCCAGAGTGTTGCTTCAAAATGGAACGTTAACATAACTAAACTAAATTGAACTAAATCTAACTGTCTAGAATTATAAATAATATCTGAGAAATTTTCAAAAGGTAATGACATTGAAACATCGATTTGATCACATTTTTTCGAATAATTACCGTATGTATTTTGTAATATGTAAATAAAAATTTTGTAGATGCAGTTTTGCTTATTTGTTCTTTAATGACTTCAAAAAATTCAAATGAAATAGTTCTACTGATTCATGAGTAGCGAAAAGTTTTAAAAAAAAGATATCTATGCATATTATATTGCACTAGCTTTTACCTGCGACTCTGTTCGCGAGGAAGTACGAAAAACTATCAAAAAATGACAAATAAAAAAAATTAATTTTAGGTTAGTTTTTAACCTAACCTAAAAACGATACATTTAAGCCTACCGGCGGGTGACCGAGCTCCGCTCGGAGAAAACAGATTTATCTCGAAGATGCTAACTCGAAGATTTAAATTTTCAATTGTGATTTATCAAAACAATACATGCCATAAGAAAATTTGTGAAACCATTGGTGAAAAGATAACCGGTTAAAGTGCACCATTGTAAACTATTCTAAACAAAGTTAGAGTTTGGAAAGGGAACTATTCTATACAAAGGTAAAGTAAAGGTAAAGATTGAAGTGTGTTGAAGTTCAATATTTTTGACAAATTTATTTAGAAAAACCAAACATATATACATACATAAGAAACATATTATAAACCTATAACAACATAAACATAATAAACATTAATCATCGATTGCGAAGTCTTCCATGTTGTCCAGGTAGTTTCTTGTCGGAGAGGCAGGTGCGGCTGGTGAGTTTCTCTTGTTCAGGACTTCTTTCCATACGACGTTTCTTGTGTGGGTTGGATTCTCAGGAGGCAGCAGGACCTTCAACGCACTTTGACGCTTGACTCTTGAAAACGCGACGTAGAGCATTCCGTGCACGAAGACCGTCGTGAAGAGAAGTACGCCGACGAATTCGAATGTTTGGCCTTGTGACTTGTGTATCGTAATGGCGAATGCTGGAGTAACTGGGAATTGGTGCCGTTGCATAGTTGCGCCAAGCTGTGATTTGCTGGAGTCGAGCGTGATCCTTGGAAGGTGTACTTGTCGGCCTGCGTGTTCACCGGTGATGATCTTAGCCTTGATGATGTTGTTGCAAAGTTCAGTGACAATCAATCGTGTTCCGTTGCACCTTCCTTCAGAGACGTCCAAGTTTCGGAGAAGCATGATGATGGCGTTCTTCTTGAGCTTCATATAGTGTGGAGGCAAGTCGGCGATGCTGATTGTACCAGCGCGTTGATCCGGGAAAAGATGACGGTAGGATGGTTGTTTCGCCAATTGCAGCATCTTTTTGCGCAGCCAAGCTTCTGACCATGTTGTGAACTCCGGCGTATTTCTCGGCTTGAATTTCACGCTGATGGCTCTTTATCCACTGTATGCGATCTCTTTCGACGCGAATGTAGGTGTCAACCACGTATTGCTGGATTAAGCGTCCGTCAAAGTGAAGTTCATTAAACTCGACCAATCGTTGATCTATTCCTGCATTTGTGCAATCGATCGGGAGTGGCTTGGCATAATTCGGACGGTAGGCGAGTCGGTAACAGGCTAATTCTGCGCGTGTAACATGATTTCTTGATGGATAAGGCATGTGCTGCGGCATTCCAACATAGAATCCAAAAGTTCCTCTCGGGTAGAAAAGCGGGTAGGTAAAAGTCTCGACGCGACCATCGATGTTGCTTAGCTGCATGATTTTTTTTCCGTGTTCTCGCATGACCATTTCATTCTCTGGGATGCTTTGATCGGCGTTGAGAGTCAAGACTGCGGCTATTTCGTTTACAACTGGTGCGTTGAATCGCCGAGGATCGTCGCCTTCACGGTTTGTAAAGACGAGGTGGACATTGGGCGGTTTTACTCCGGCTGCGATTGCGCGTTGGTTGGTTTCTTCGATCACTTCTCTCATCATCATTAACGATTGGGCGAACGGGTTGTTAAAGCGCATGATCTCCTCGAGTAGTTGCAATAGTACTTGGCTTAACTCTCGGTTGAGCTCAGATCGCGCAGCTGTAGCCTCGTCCGGGTTCATGAAGTACATTTGGGCAAACTTCGGCTGTTCAAATCCACCTTGTGGGTCTTGAGTCGGGCGCGTTGCCAGGTTGATCTTGTGATGGACTTGATCGCCGGCGATAAACGCGTAGATTCCATGTTGATTGACGGTTCTGTCGTCGTCGACTTTGAATGAGGCAAGTGCAAAGCAGGCGTCGATGTTGCGGATCCTTCTGTGGAATTCTTCCGATAGGCGGTGTTGTCGTGCAAATAGAAACGCTAATTCGTTTGGAAATTCGGGCATTGGTAGTTTGATTCTTCTATGTAAGTAGCAGTCGCCAAATGAGTCTACGTGTATTTTGTTCTTCACTCTTTCTTCTGGGAAATGCAAAGCGCCATCGTGGATGCAAGCGACGTTAAATGGAGCAAGACTTTGGTATTCCACGTCGGAAGTTGCAGCATTTTTGTAGGTTGACGCAGGCCGAGATTTCGCAGCTCGACGGAGTCTTTCATTACGGCGGCGTTGTTCCTCTACACGAATGTTGCGGCCCCTCATTGTTTCGTTTTTTCGTCTGCGTCTTTCATAATCGCGGTATTTTTCTCGTTGAGATGCATTAAGTTCCATCAATATATCCGAGATTCGTTCCTTGCTACGCTGCTTGACTGCTCTTGTCGGGCGCAACGGCGTTATCATCGGGTCTTGGATATTCAAAGCGTGCATATTGGTCGAAGATGTGAAAGATGCAGCTTCAGATGGTCCCGACATGTTCAATTGGTCACTGTTCACAACGAATTCGTAAATTTGCTTCCGTTCATCCGCTTCTTGAAAATTCTTGTCCAGGAAAAGGCGTCGATGAGAGAGGTATTGTCGAGCATAAAAGACGATGTAAACTCCACAGGAAGACGCGTCATCTTGGTGGTTGTAAGCGTTGCGAGGTTTCACGATGCATCCTTTCAGCTTTTCATTCGTAACAACGGTATTCAAAACGTGTCGCAGTATTTTTCTCAAAACAGCATCGATGGGCAGCGGGTTTTCGACTGGATCGCAGACTAATAGTTGACGTTCTCCATAGCTTGCTTCGTAAATTCCTAGCATCCAGTGTTCGCCTCCATCCATTTGAGCTCTCTAGTGAATGGGAATGAGTAGCACGTCGAATCCTTGTTGAACGCCGTATAGATAGTTGAAAGCCTTGTTCTGGTCGCTGATATCGTTGAGAAGAGCCATTCCTTCATAAGCGCCCTCCGCTGTTGTAACGTAGAAGCGTGCGACAAATTCAGGGTGAAGTACGGCAACTTTGACGGTCGGGTAAGCTTGTTCGGCGTAATGGAGAAGCAGTCTGACAATGACGGTATCTTCTAGTTGTCCATTTGCGGGTAGAATTGAGTTGATCGCATGTTGTTCCAAAATTCCGGCTCCTTGAAGAATTTCATGTAGAGGTGCGTTCTGCATGTTGAAAATGTAGCTTGAAATCTGATGAATGTTGAAATGTCGGACTTTGTTGACGGTGATTTGAAATCGAAATCAGTTCCTTAAATGCTTTTTTGGAAATTTGAGTATTTGGAAATTGGAATTTTGAATGAATCAAAAAGAACGAATCTTTTTAGTTAACGAACGAGCGCTAAATTCAAAATTTCATTAACAAATTTCCCTTAATAAAAAGCAGTGGAATTAGAATCGTACTTTTTTAAAAGAAAATTTAGTAAAAATATCAAAGTTATCCTTATTTTTTTTCTTTTATATTTGTTTTACCTTAATTTTGTGATTTAAAAATAATCGTGTGGTCATCAAACTTTATTAGTTCGCCATATTGGCTATAGATGGCAGCACGTTACGGCTTGAAACCTATTAGGCAATAGACAAAGAAAATTTAAGTGCTGCCATCTATAGCCATTATGGCGAACTAATAAAGTTTGAAAATATCCTATCTGTAACTCCGAATAGCGCTTCAAAACTGGCGCCAATCGATTCCTCGTGGCCAAAAACCCCAGACCCCCAAGTTTACCGGAGTTTATTAATTCTGGGGCGATTTTCGACTTGGCAACCATTCCTCGTATTATAGTATTAGATAAGCGTATACGAAAAATATATAACATAAATACAATTTAATAACAAAAACACAAAACTAACTTAAAAACAATTTGCTTAAACTGTGTACCCAAAATACAACAAAACAGCAAACCAAGTGCGGTCAAATCCAGTTTATTTATTGAACGTGACTGAGATGGCTACAATTGTATTATACACATCGTTTTTAAACTTTTTATTTAAATGAAAACACAATTGTCAACAACCACGTGCGAACTTTCAACGCCAGTTGGCGTAACGCACATATTTGACTTTTCTACGCCAGTTGGGGTAACGGGATGCAGATTCGAAGTTTTTTATTTTCTTTATTCTGTTCTCTTTTCATTTAAAAGTACTTCAGAATGAATCTGAAAGATGGATTCGTTAACATCGTTTGGTTTTAAATGCATCAGACACAAAGAAAATAAATCGTTTGAAATAATCGGTCGAAATTCTTCTGAGCCTTAGCTGATTACTGTTGGGAAAAAAAAAACCCTGAGCCCTACTCATCTTTGGAAGGTTTTGGCCTCCGCTTAATGGCGAGAAATTTAGTTTTTAATGAATCAAAAATGAACCGGAATAAAAAGTAGTTTATGTCCTATTCCTGACTCTAGTCTGTCTTAGTGCAAAATTTCCTCCCATTCCGTTCAGCCGTTCTGGCGTGATGGACTAACACACATGCAACCAAACGTCCAAACTTTCACACCTATAATATTAGTATAGATGTCACGTCAGTCAATAAATACTCTGTTAATTTGCAGTAATAGTTTTTTTAAATATATCTTTCTTCCTATGAATCAGATTGAAAACAATATTTTTGAGCGACCAATGTTTTAGACAAAAGCATTTGCTCCAAAATATTTCGATGCAATATACAAAACAGACTGATTTATCTAAATTTGAACACTACTATTCTATTAAGGTTACCGACCACGTTCTAAGGAAAAACTTTGAAAAATTGGCTTTTTTGAATGCTATTTCTGATTTTTAGATGTATTGTCAATTATAAACACTATAAATACAAATAAATTATTTGAAAATATCATATATTTTGAGAAATTTATTGTAAGCATTAATGAAATTGAACCAAAATGGTTCACACTCCACACAAAATAGTCATGCAGCCATCCTAGTTTTCTTTGAACACAAGATATAAATCATAATGATAAACGAAAGGAACCAAAACCTAAGAAACATTTTGAGATGCAAAGAAATTATGGGCCAAAACATATTGTTACAGATTTCCTATATTAATCCTAAAAATCTGTCGGGTTCTTTTTACCTCGTAGTATATAGTGGTTGTGTATGGTGTTAGATGATGATGATGACACACAAAATTATCAGTCCTTTAGCTGACGAACACAACACAGACGTTTATTTACAGGACGAGAACAGGACAGCACAAGGACGACAATTATTTACACACAACTATGTACAGGATAACTATTTACAGCCGAGACGTACACACAGGACAGCACACTGCAGATAATAGTCCACAGGCAGAAATTCTGTAGTGACAATGTCCACAGATCGGCTAGACAGGATTCAGCCGGAGAGGGAATCTTTATGGGATTCGCTTTACACCTCCTGGGTCTCTCCAGAACAGGCTGAACTATTCCTTTGTCTCTTCTTGCCTCTGCTGTCGACTCACTACTTCGCACAACGGGACTACTCCTTAGTTCGGGACAGCTCCGTTCCCGACGACGGCACAACGGGCTACGACACAGGCTTCGTCAGTATATGCCACACAGAGATTAGCAGTCCTCCGTTCAGGACTCCACAGTTCAAGACCTCTCTCTCTTAGGTCTTCCCGATTAATTCCACAGCGCTTCTTGTTCTCGTTGAACACTAGGCCGTTTAGCTTCGGCTTATCTCCACTGCCGCACTTTGGCTTGACTCCACTGGATTCTTCCTCCTTTCCCTTTTCTCCGCTGCTTCGCTTCGACTTTATCCGTCTCGATTGATTTCACCCGATTGATTCCACACTGACCGGAGCCCTCTTCCTTATATATCCTGGTGGTAGGCGGGGCTAAGGTTTTCTGGACCAATCAGGAGCGTTCTAGCTGGATCTCGGCTCCTAGTGGACGGATCGGTAAAATTCTCGATGTTTCGGGTACTTTCCATTTTGTCGCCAAAGTCGCCAAATTCGTCGCCAAGTCGCCAAATGGTCGCCAAGCCTTGGGACCTCTGACGTCACACCTATTTACTATTCAATACACATTACTGTCAATCTGTCTTCCTTACAATGACAGTATTATGGCGGGAAAGCAAAACCACTGGTTCGTAACAATATGTATATATGCATTTTTTCCATCAATTCATATATTAATTTTTCTAAAAACAAAGAAATTGAGTCTCAAATAAAACTTTTGGTTCATTTCATTGCCCCTATTACTTAAAGAGCACTCTGAAATTTTGATGTCAATACCTCTATTAGTTTTTGAGTTGTTAACGGTGGAGAATTTTAATGAAAATTAAAATTGAAGTTATAAAAAAATTCTAGCTGAAAAAAAATGAGATGTATGGAGGACCTTCCTTTTACCAGAAAAGATAAGCTGTTTTCGAAACAGGAAAGCCAGAACTACAATAAATAACACTTTTTTGAAAAAATCGCCAATGGGGTCGAAAACCTGTGTTTTTAACGTAGTCGGTTACATTAAAATCAAGGATTTTTTATCTTTCCGCACACGCTCTTAAAGAAAATATACCGACGGCGACCGGATTTTCTGCCAGATAGATTATTAGATAGACTTGTGCTTGGCGGGCTGCTCGTGTGTGTATAGTTTAGTTAAGTTATATTAACATCCCGTTGTAAAGCGACACGAGGGCTATTTTGGTATGGACCTCGTCATTTTGAACCAAGAGCTCACACTCCCAATCCACACCTTTCCAGGGAAAGGACGTGTGGCCTGACAGATTTAACGTACAAGAGACTCTCTCACACGACGGTTCTTCGATGGAATCGAGTCTCGAACCTGAAACTCTCCGAAGCCGACACCTTACCACCAGACCACCATGGGTCGTGTGTGTATAAGTTGTGGCTGTATATCCTTAACTTATACACATACCATATGACCTGGAGCTACCAAATTTTTCCCATATATATTTTAAAGAATGGGAATATGCACCTCGGAACTAATTTTTTAAAATGTATTTAACAAAGAAATTTTTTTAAAAATTAACGTTTTACAGTGATAACTTGTTAAAATTTTACAACATAAAACTAATTTTTATATTATTTTAAAATTTAAAAAAATCTTTTCAATGACGCCTTCTTCTTCTTGCATACAGCCGACCACCCCGCCACCACTGAACTTAGCAATATGGACAGGATTTGTAGTGTTAGACTGCTGAATAAGTATTGTCCAGCCTTACATGGACCGATCCGTCGAACTAGCATTCCTTTAGGGATAATAACTAGCTGTCTTTCTCCCCACCTGTACACTCTCCAACAGTTGGAATGAAACTGTCCATCTTTCACATCACGTCTTTCAGGGTTTTGAGATGACCCGGTACCGTCAGTGCTGCACTTGAATCATTGTTTACAATCTCAGGTCCTTCCGTCACTCTGAGATCTCCATATATTCCATTAAATAGTGATAAACAGTAACCATTTCCCTATAAATGAATTTATTTTACTGCTTTCTTCCAAATTTTTCAATGACACCAGTGTTTTAACTCATAAATTGTTTCTAGTTTTGAATGAATTGAAAAAAAAAATATTTTTAAATCAGATTTCCCCAACAATTTCTTTCGCATAAAATGAAAAAAAAATCTCCTCTTCCCAGGCACGTGATAAAAACGAAAATCGAAAGACCGAGTTAGCATTTGCTTCAAATCATACCCAGGCGAGTGCAATGTTTAGCACATTTTTGTAGGAAATGGAATAAATATGAAATAAAATTTATTAAAAAAAAAACGAATGCTAGAAAGGCATTTTGGGACTTTTTATAATAACTCTATTATCATTTGGCAATTCAATTTCATTTACACACACACACAATAAAGGATATAACGCTAATAGGGACCCAATGTCTAATTTATTAATCGACGTATGTATCTAATGAAAAATGGTCTAAATGAAATAAATAATTATATATTATGTAGCTTTAATCAGTAAATGTTCTGGCAAATGACGTATTAAATTGTTTTTCAGATCCTCTTTTCTGTGAGTCATTCATATAAATGAAAATGAATGTTTGTCTGTGTGTCTCTTCATCTCATTCGATTGCGATGACACTTCGAATACTTATTTCTTGCGATTATTTGTTTCTGCTGAAGGTGAAAAAATATTTCCATGCCTGAAGTTTTGAATAATAAAGTTTAATTAAAGTAGAACTAATTTTATTTACGCTCCTACCTTATACATCACTCGATTTCTATGAATAGATACGTTTTCGATACGGAAATAAATGCTATTCTTTCAATAATTCCTAATTAAAGAAGACAATTATTTTAGATCTCAAATCATATTTCCAAAATTATAACTTCCTCGGCAGCAACGCGCCGGGTGCCAGCTGGTGTTTGATAAAATATTCTAAAGACACTAATGTTGTGAATTTTAAAGAAATGGCTGTTGAAACCGATCGAATTAAGTTTGAATACCTTTATTCTGTTTCCATGAGAACGCAGGCCCTTGGTGGCCTGTGGTAAAGGCCCGGCTTCGGAGCCGGAGTGTTTCATGTTCGAGACCCGATTCCACTGAAGAACCGTCGTGTAAGACGCTAAATCCATCAAGCCAAACATCCTCCCGCTGATGAGATGTGATGTGGAGGGGGGGGGGGCTCCAACTCAGGTGACGTTCTCGTCATCTCACGGCTCTACAAAATAATGAGGTGGATCCCAATATATTCCTAGTATTCCTTTGAAACAGGACGTTAATATAACTAAACTAAGCTTTTAATGTTTCTCAAGCATATCTTACTGATAAAATAATA
>JAPMOQ010009725.1:78693-110096 GCA_026543055.1 Argiope trifasciata
GATACCGGTAGAGTTTGATAAATATTTCTAGAATAAGGTTATAGATACTGGTAGATCTTGATAAAGGTTTCTAGAATAATGTTACAGATACAGGTAAATTTTGATAACAATTTCTTGAATAATGTTATACATACAGGTAGATTTTGATAAAGGTTTCGAAAATAAAGTTATAGATACAGATAGATTTTGATAAAGTTTTCAAGAATAAAGTTATAGATACAGGTAGACTTTGATAAATCTTTCTAGAATAAGGTTATAGATACAAGTAGATTTTGATAAAGGTTTCTAGAATAAGGTTATAGATAATGGTAAATTTTGATTAAGGTTTCTAGCATAAGGTTTTGGATCATAACATCATTCCTCCACAAAGATTTATGTGATTCTTTCATAAGTTGATTTATGTTCATCAGCTTATACTAACACTGCTGTATTGGTGGGACTCTATCACAACTTAGAAATCGTAACTTTTTGACTCAAACATCATACAAAATCTCGAATTTTAAGTTCTATTGACGTCCTTTAAAGCGATTTTAATTATTTTATGACTTTCTAACAATTTAGAAGATGGTTTCTGGAAAGAAGCTGGAATATATATGAATGAATTTTGGTGATTTTGAAACGCTGAAAATAAATTTCGCTGGATTTCATAATTTCGTGTCTGTTTTTGATCTCTACATGTGGCATTCCTTTATTTCTATTAGGCCTAACATTTGCCACCGTTAACGTCTTTAATTTTTGGCAATACTCATCACAAGGCCTGCAGAAAGCTTAAAAAAGGAATTTCGAGGTTTTTTTTTTTTTTTTTTTTTTTTTTTTTGTAAAACGCGGATATGACTTAAATTCCATGCATTTGAATGCGTGGTCAGTTTAGTTCAGTAACATTAGCATCAAGTTTTGAAGCAACATTGGGGCTATTTTAGGACGGACCTTTTCGTTTTGAACCGCAGTAAGATGACGAGGATGACACCAGAGCTGGCACCCTCGCCAAACTTCCACATTACACCAGCGGGACGACGTTTGGCCCCGTTGGATTTAACGTGCCCCATATCCACTTACACGGCTTTTTTTGGGTTGCATCGGGCTTCGAACTTGAAACCCTCCGGCTCTGAAGCCGAGACCTTACCACCAGGTCACTGAAAGCATGGAGTCTGAGAAATTTCCGAGGTTTTAGATTAATTTTTCATATCATTCTGTCACACGATTGCAAAGAAGGTTTTGTGAACACTTTGAGGTATTGAATTAAGGCATTGGAGCACAAACTATTTTCATTTGCGACCATCCTATTTTGTGAAAAATTTTGTCGCCACCCCTGGATAAAAAGTCTAATTTTTGTTTCGTCTTCAGCGAAGTTACAATGAATTTCTCTCTGGGATTTGACTCAGAGGGTGTTTTTAAAAGATTGCCGTGACGTCAGAGGTTGAAATAACTCACAAAACTTTAAAACCATTGCAAAATTTTTTTAAGGTTGTAACATTAGTTAAGGTTTCCGATTACGTTAAAGACTCTGGTTATCGACCACATTGGGAATTTTTTTTAAATTCTTTTTTTTTATAGTTTAGACTTTTCTCTCCCCAAAACTGTTTATTTCTTCTAAAAAAAGGAAGATCTGCCCTATCATCCAGGGTCACATTCTGCTAAAATGTGTCTTTCACTTCCATTTTCTCAAAACTTTCATTTTCATAAGAATTCTCCGCCATTAACACAATACGTGAAAACCTAATAGCGGTATTTACATAAAAATGTTCAGCGATTGTTTTATATGATACGGTCAATGAAAGGAACCAAATTTTTACGGATGATGAAAAAAAAAAATCATTTATAGGTGTTTTTAGAAAAATTAAATTGGGATTTAACTCAAAAAATGCATGTATGCGTTTTTACCCGTCACTTTTTCGCATCTCAAAACGTTTCTTAGATGTTGGTTCCTTCCATTCATCGTTATATTCTATAACTTGAGTGCAACGAAAAATAGAATAGCTGGATTACCATTTTGTGTAGAGTGCTAACCGGTTCAATTTCCTTAAAATGTACTATACATTTTCCTATTTCTCAAAATATATTATATTCTGAAATAATGTTTTCGTATTTATAGTATTTTGTATTGTAATCGACAATTCATCTAAAAATCATAAATAGTTTCTAAAAAATCCAGTTTTCCAAACTTTTTCCTTCGAACGGGGTCAGGTACCTTAATATATTAACGTAAAATATTTTGAAACAATGCTTTATTTATGCATATGAGTAAGAGACGCACACTGAGTGTTTGGAGCGAAGATCTTCAAATAAGAATTGTTATTTTCTTCGCCTGTATTATTTCAATCCTTTGAAACTGTAAGTTTTCCATACATTTGAACTTCTTTAAATTTTGTGACCCCAAAAGTATTCTCCCAGTTTTAGCACCACTGAATTCAGTTATCCGATTACGTTCTAAGGAAACTTTTTGAAAAATTGGATTTTTAAAAAACTATTTAAAACTATGGTTTTTTATTTGTATTGTCAATTATAATACAAAATACTGTAAATACAACAAAATTATTTTTAAATATGATATATTTTGAGAGATAGGAAAACTGGTAGTAAATTTGAATAGAATTTTAACCAAATCGGTTAATACTCTACATAAAAATGTAATGCAGCCATCCTATTCTTCTTTGTACACAAACTATGGAATAGAATAATTAATGAAATGAATAAACACCAGAGAAAAATCTTAAGATGCAAAGAAGTGACGGTAAAAATATACATATATATGCATTTTTTTCATCCATTCACAACTCAATTTATCTAAAAACACCTATAACAGAAAAAGTATTTCAGCGACAATCAAACTTTTGGTTCATTTCATCACCCGTATTATCTAAAACACACGCTGGAAATGTTATGTGAATGCCTTTATTAGTATTTGAGATATTCTGTTAACGGTGGAGAATGTTTATGAACATGAAAGTTTTGAGAAAATGGAAGACAAATTTTAGTTGAAAAATAGGTGACCCTGGATGATAGTTCAAGCCTTTATTTTTCTAGAAAAGATAGATTGTTTTGAAAGAGTAAAATTTGAGCTATCAGAAATAACAATTTAAAAAGCGAATTCGCCCATGTGGTCGGTAAACAGTGTTTTGAACGTCGGTATATTAGTAATAGGATGTCTTAAGTGGTTAATTTTAACTAATTAGAAATTATGCGAAAAAAAGGTATTTGATTTCACTATTTATTTGAATGAGAACCGTAGAAATATTTTAATTGAATTGCAATACTTTATCCATAACAACATTTTATTCAGTTTGATTTCATTCTTTAAAAATGAAGGTTTTCATTTTTAGTGACTTTTGAAAAATGTTGGACGGAACTCAAATTATTCAATACATGCTGATTCAAACAATTTCTATTAGTTTTTTTTTCAGATTTAAGTGTCTTAGAAATGCTTCAAAGTCATTAATTTATGAGAAAATCTCAGTAAAGTATGAGCTTTAGGTAATAGTACTTCCATGGAAAATCTATATCAATAAAAATGAATGTATGTCTCTTATGCGCTCTCATATCGCCCATCTGATTCCAATAAAACTTCGACAAGATGTTACTTGCACTTATGCAAAGGTTACAGGAATAATACCATTAGCTAAAGAATAAAAAAATATTTTCTGATCTCTTTACCGCATCAATTAACCATGGATTGACCACCAAATAACTCGCCAAGGAGAAACAACAGATTCAGTAAAGAGGCTCAATTAAAGCTAGACTTTGTTATTTCGTAGCTATTGTACGTAAATACTATGTAAGTCTTTGTCTGAGGTAATAGTTTTATTAGACAGTGTGCGAGACAGTTTAAGGGGTACCAATCCTATAGGCTTGAAATTTTAACAAAACGTTTAATAAAAAATTTTGCATTTTTACAGTCACTTGCGAAAATATTATAGTGCAAATAATTTTGCACCTTCTTAGTTTCCAAAAAATTATCTTTTCAACTGTATTAAAGATTTAATGGTATAAATATATTTTTTATGTTTAATCCATTTTAAAAAGAAAATATTTTATTCATATTTTCTAATATTAAACTTGATCATAATGAACGATTCACGAGATATAATAAATAGTTTCTTTCTTTACCATTCTGAAAGAACACCCATCTTTACAATTCTAACACAACTCTAATGCATAAAAAAGACTATTTGTTTGTGGAATAGAATAAAAAAATAAATACTATTGATGCTTCTCCTTTATGTATCCTTCAATCTCAATGAATGCCGTCAAGAAAATAAATACCATTCTTTCTACCATTCTTAATTCAACAAGACAACTATTTAAAATTTCAAGCGATGTTTCCAAGATTATTTCTTCTGAGGCAGCAATGTGCCGGGTACCAGATAATAATATATAAAATTTATAAGAAAGGTTTCTATTATTTTTTAAAATAAACTTGTTAACATGTTTCAAGTTCTTTTAAGTAGGTAAAATTTCCTTTTAGTTCAGAAAACCAGAATAAATTATGAAAAATTCAGCACGCATGCATAAAATTAAAACTAGAAAATCAACCATGTAAATACAAAATAATATCCAGTATAAGATTTAAGAAGCATTTGGCATTGATTATTTTTATTTCGTTTTTAAAAATGAAAAAATTGAAATGATTTTATATCATCAGTTCTATAATAACGTTTTATTAGCTATGGGAAAAGGAATGTCTTAAAAAAAATGGCGCAAGGTAGATAACGCTAGGAAAAAGTTTGGTATTCAAAATAAATTTTTAAGGTTTCCGAACACGTTCGGAGCACTTTTTGAGAAAAACATGGTGTAGACATACTTTAATCATATTTTCAGGTTTAAGACTATCCAAAATTAGTAATAGGATGTCAGTTTTTAAAATAAAACATTAACACTTTTTGAAAATTGGAATTTAATGACATAACTTTGAGCTTATAAAACAAACCCATAACTTAATTCTTACAAAATAAATTATCGACACCAAAAATCGTAATTCCTCTTTCTAACAAAGCTGATATCAAAATAAACTACATACTTTTGTCTAGGAAATGAAGTACAATTATATGGTTCTAATAATAAATAAAAATTTTAGCACCAGTCAAAGATTTATCCTGAAATTTTTAGTAAATTTATGAAATTATTATTCAAGCAATAGGCTGTAAATTAAAAACTATTCACTCGATCTAAATTCTTTTATTTCATTCCCTAGAAAAAGTATAAAGACTAAGTTCAACACATTTCATAGTTATATGATTCTAATAGTCTGTTGATTGATTGGAAGGGAGCAAGAAAAGAGAAAAAATCAGGAAAATGCATTTAAATTACACAGTAACTTGTTTTTAAAATAAATTATGGGCGTACATATTTAAAATCCCACACATTTATAGACAAAAGTTCCTTGATGCTAATTTCTTAATAATTTTTCTTTTTAAATCCTTTACATTTTTTCTGGCATTTTTTTTCTCCCTTTGGCGGGCTGCTTAAATGCATTTATTCTGTTATTGACGAGCTCATCAACTGTTCTAATTGAATTTTCCCTAGGACCTTAATTATATTCAATAATCCGATCAAACTTTCGTTAAAATGTATTGGAGACATAAATATCCCAAATCTGAAGATTCAGAGCTCAATAAAACACCGTTAAAGCTCTCGTCGACATTTTGCGCTTTTCTGTGCGAAACATTTTCCGTCTTTAAAACTAAATTTATGTTTATACAAATTTTTAATACGTTTCGTGGCCTTTGAATCCGTACTTCCGGTTATTTAAATGTCCGGTTTATCGATCCTTATGAAAATATTAATGTCTTGACTTCTAATGAACGTAGAGACAAAAGTAAATCTGTTTTGGATAGCGCAAAGAGGGGTCTATCCAATAAAATAACTTTTGAAAAATGTCATGGTTTCCGAAAATCGACTTTTTAAACGTGTTCGTATACCTTAATAGTAAGTTTATGTGCAGATTCTATTATAGACAAATAATTTTCAATTTGAACTTAAGAAATGGATTGAAAACTAAAAATACATCTTTGGAAAGAACAGATGACAGTTTTTCTTCTTATTACGCAGTTGTCTGATTAAAAATAAATTGAATAATAGTTCGGAATGCATTTATAAAAAGACCATACCTTAGAAGTAATGAAAAATAATTACAGAATGTAGTTCCTTAATATACTCAATTATTTATAAAATTATATATTTTAAATTTTTCCGAAAATTTGAAAAACTTTTCCGAGATTTCACGTATTATTCTATCTTTCAGCGTACTGGGGGGGGGGGAGGGGTTGACTTTGAGCAAAATGTTTTTACCCATTCAGTCTACCTCTCATAAAAAAGCTCTTAAAAGTAGAACGTTTTTTAGAGAAATTGACGAGCAAATAAAACAGTAAAATGTAGCTCGAGTGAGAAGGCGGTTTTTGGTGCAGATTCTTGTTTATTTATGTCACTGCGGCGCTATCTTCGAATTTTAGTCTTCTTGTTATCATTTATTTGGTCTAGTGATCAGCATTTTGTCTGTCTGTCATTCAGTAGGTCATTTTTTTAGAGGTATGCCGAAAGACGTCATGGAGATAAATGCTGGCGGTTTCATTGATATTTTTAATGCATTTTTAACAGAATTTTAATTATGTCATTTCTGACTTCTTGCTAAGATGAAATTTTGTAATTTATGAATGATCTGATCTGTATAAATAGAAATGAATGTTTGTGTGTCTCTCATGCGCAGCGTTCATCCGATTCCGATAAAACTTCGACTACTTATGACTCGCACTTTCGGGAGGGTTACACGCATAACGCAATCATCTAAAGCAGAGGTGTCCACGGGCCGGATCGAAAATAGATCCATGCTATACGGGCCGCATGTATATACAAATTGAAAAATATCATTATGAGTAAAGTAGCATTAAATACTATTAATTAATACTATTTCATTGTAGATTGAAAATACAAAATACTAAACAAATAAAGTATAATTATATAATTATTTTATATAAATTGAAATATTTTCATGCAACTTCTAATGCGAATGATGAAACTGTTTTTTTTTGTTGTTGTTGTTGAAGAATGTCTTTATAGTTGGGATCAAAATTTTTTACACCAATCATAAGCAATGACTGCAAATGATCATCAGATAAATTTGCTCTATATTTTGATTTGAGATACTTCACTCAAGAAAAAGTTTGTTCGCACACGTAAGTAGTCCCAAACATTGAAATGAATTAACGAGAAAATTTCTTCAAATTTGAAAACTCTTTTGCATCCAAATATTTATAAAAATCTATTAAGTTTCCTTCCTTGTATTTGTCCTTGATTTGTTCGTTTGCTTGAAGATCAATAATTTCTATTTGAAGCTGGCTTGAAATTTCAGCAACGTTGCAATCAAATGGATTTTGCAACAGCCGAATTTCTTTTGAATTTATGTCCAAATCAGAAAATCACTTTTGAAATTTTTCTTTTAAATTGGCGATGATCTTTACTGCAAATGCAATTGGAAATTGTTCTTCAGTTTTTTTTATTAAATTCGTCGTAGCACGGAAAATGCGTAAAATTACATTCAGTCACTTGAATTTCGAATAATTGTAGTTTTGTTCGAAATACTTTAATTTGAGAGTACAAATTGCAAATTAAATTGTTTTTCCCTTGGAACTTTAAGGTATTTACGGTATTTTAAGGTATTATTTAAGGTCACGTAGCTTTTCGATCTACCTTTATGAAAATGAAAAGGTTTGGGCGAAAACATCATTATGTTTTAAAACCCTCCGCGGGCCAGATAAAATCACTTGGCGGGCCGGGTTTGGCCCGCGGGCCGTAGTTTGAACACCTCTGATCTAAAGTATAAAAAATATTTTCGGATCCTTTGATCGCATCTATTAGAAACCAAATAACTCGCCAATCCATCTTTCGGATTCATTCTGAAATATTTTTAAATGAAAAGAAAACAGAATAAAGGAAATAAAAAATTTCTAATCTGCATTGCGTTACCCCAACTGGCTTAGAAAAGTCAGATATGTGCGCTACGCCAACTGCCGTTGAATGTTGTTGTGCTTGTTGACAACTGCGTTTTCATTCAAATGAAAAGTTTAAAAATGATCTGTATAATACTGTTGTAGCTGTCTCCATCTCGATCCATAAATAAAATGGATCTGACCTAATTTGAAAGAAATACGGATTCGCTGTTTTATTTCGGGTATACTATGTGAATAATTTTTTTAATGTTAGTTGTGTGTTTTTGTTATTAAACTGTATTTATGTTATATATTTTTCGTATGAGCTTATACTTTTTAATGTATCATTTTTAGTTTTTTTTATTTCTCATTATTTGAAAGTTTTTCCTACATATACGTCAAAAGAAATATCGTCTCTGTTCATGCAACGCGAACAGAGTCGCTAGTTAAGAAATATTTATATCTCAGCGTCGTTTTTTAGGATTTCCTAATTTCTGCTTAGATATGTTGCGCAGGTCAAAGTAAATAAATGAAGGTATTCTGTAGACTGAATACAAAACCTATCTGAACTGATAAACAGGTGAAACCCGAGGGCATAAAAGGCGTATTTCTGTAAAATAGCATTTATCGAGGAATTTGTTGAAATTTCTCAAATTTTCAGAGACATGAAATATTGCAACGATACGGAAAAGCTCGTGCTGAAAATTATATTATTTCAAAGCGTTTCAAAAATTAATACAAATTTATGTATTTCCGTTTTTGAAAAATTAATACATATTAATCTATTTACAAAAGTCTAAAAAATTGACAGAAGCTGAATTGAAGCGAACTTTAATACAGACTTAATTTTTCTTACAGATTCAAAACAAATTCAAATTCCATTATTTCCAAACCTTTAAATATCAATACAAACTGAATTATGCCCAAATCTTCCATTAGTAGCAAAAAAAAAAAATTATCAATTCCGGTGTTCAAAAAGTTTCAAAAAGAATAAAAATGAAACTATTCTCAAAAGTTCCAAAAATTATTGAACTTTAAATATTTTTCCTTAAAACTGCATTCCCATCTGAAAACTGAAATTCGCCACTTTCAATAGATCCAATAATGGATAATAGATTCCATTCTAGGGATTATTGCGAGATTGGGCAAAAATAATTGCTGTAATAAAGGAACACCGAAACTTTTGAACAGCAAAGAACCGCAGTGCGAGGAACTTGAATGCGACTTACGAGAGATATGAAATTGTTATACGAATAATTCTTCTCCTTTTCCATAGAGTTTGAACGGTTTTTCAAGCGTGGTTAATGAACTGAAAAATTAAATGAACTAAAAAATTTGAACAATGAAGTAAGTCAGAAATTAATATAAGGCTTTAGAAGAACGAATTCAAAAACTGTTTTACTGTATTTCAAAATCCATAAAACAGTTCTAGTTCAAAGAAGGAATCTTGCGTATTTTCTTTTGCATAAAAAGCAGAAATTATTAAATTATCTCTGAAAATATTGTCTAGAATATTTCCAAAATCTTATGTGGAAACCATTTCTGATAAAGCACAAGTCGAAGAAATTGCTCATCAGATTAATGCTTTTTTAAAAGAAGCAGCGGAAAAATCAAATCACAAGTTTCTTGAAGACCTTGAAGAAAAACTTGCTAATCCAAAGATACTGAAAGCTGAATTTTCACTATTTGAGGCAGCGAATAAAAAATTTTAGATCTGTTATTTGACACTTGAAAACTATAAAGCCAAGCTCAGTAGATAGTGAACGGGTGTATATATATATAGATTACAAACCGATTTAAACCGGTTTTTCAAAATGTCGATTTTTGTAGAAACCTTTTTTTTTTGTATACAAAAAGTTATCTTATGTGACGCAGAACGCTTTTATTATTATATATCGTTGAATGGCAGCAATTAAATGTAGACAAATTATTTTACGGACAAACCACTGAGGGCTACTTCATTGAACATCACTATAGCTGCATTTGATTCAACTCTTAATTAATGAATTAGAAATTACTAATATTAAATATCATTATAAATACTCTGGATTCAAAAAAATCTCAGTGGAAAGAAACCTTACAAGAAATGAAGAAATAGGCTTCGAAATTGAATAGCTTGAGAAAATAGACTTAATCGCTTTCGGCTAAATATAATCTCTACAATTTTCCTATGGAAACTGATAACCATATCTTTGAAAACTGTCCTCTCTTGAAACTGTTTTTGATATTCTCTGAAAACTAAAAAAAAAAAAATCTTATTAATGATATCATTTTCATTTCTCTACAATGCCTTTTTATTCTCAATGAATTTTCAAATTTCAATTATTATGAAATTCAATTTCATCCTTCAAACCATTCAACGCGCACTTTTCGCCAGTGTTAAAAAAATTAAATGCAGAAACGTGCCTTCTTGGAACATTTATTCCGAAGAGGGATTTTCCCTTCCGCTCATACTTCGTGACAGATGCGCCTTCTTATTTCCATGTTCGGTTTTAGCCCATTCAAATAAATTCATATACTCTAGTCTTATTAAATAGCAAGATGAAGTTTTTAAGAAGTACGCAATCCCCATTAAAATGAATAAGCTGGTCGCCAAAGGCAGCTAGTCCTACAATGCTTTTTGCTGTGAATATGTAGAAATGTCCAGGTGGTACAACCTGTTGCTCAATACTGTACAATATTGAACGACATTATATGATATTAAACAATATTCTAAAATATTAAACAATATAGCCAATGTTATACAATATTGTAAGCCATTATTTGATATTGAACAATATTCTACGATATTAAACAAAATTGCCAGTATAGATCAATGCTATACAATATTATGCGATATTATATGATATTCCATAATATTGCCAATATAGATCAATGTTGTCACACAATATTGTGCGACATTATTAAACAATATTCCACAATATTAAAACATATTGCCCATATAGATCAATATTGTACAATATTGTGTGACATTATTAAACAATATTCCACAATATTAAACCGTATTGCTAATATAGATCAATGTTACACAATATTGTGAAACATTATTAAACAATATTAAACCATATTGCCAATATAGATCGATGTTATACAATATTGCACGATATTATATGATATTCAACAATATTGGGAATACGGATCCATGTTACACAACGTTGTACAATATTTGCGCGCTGCTGGGGGTGCTTTCCCAACGTCGGAAGGTTGAAGGACCGATTGGAGCAGCCGAGTCGTGTGCGTTTTCTGCTCCGACCTCAAGAGTTCGTTCTCATTGAAGTCGAGTTGTGAGCTTCTTCCCCTTTTTTTCTCCGTTCTAAACTTAGCCCCCGTTCCTTTCCACTTCTGATCTACCCATACACCAGCCAGTCCCCACTTCATCACAATCGCATCGGCACCCAGAGAAAGGAAATTTATAAAGCGAGTCGGATCCCGTGATTGCTTCTCCTTTTTTTCCTTTCGGATGCAGTGAATTGTTTCCATTTTACAGCGGCGACTGACGAATGCAGATGATTCGCGACTTGTCGAAGGAAGGTACGCTAAAAGTAGAGACGCTAGAAGACTTAAAAAAAAATTAATTTTAAAAATCCAATTTCACAACTGTAGGCCATTAACATACGTTGAAACTCGTTTCAGTGTGAAAAAAAAAACCCTACATTACACTGAGTATTAATTAATTAATTAATGAGATAATAAGCCTATTTTGTGAAACACGATATCTGAAATTCTAATATGCACAGGCACGCCTTCTAGTTGGAAATGAGGCTTAACATTAACACTTCGCGCTGTGTGCCTCCATCAATTTAGGGAAATATATAGTTTATTTTTAACTGTGTTTCCATCCACGATGAATAGAAAAAGGGAGACCTTTTCTGTCATTTTAGCATTTAAATGACCATTAAAATTTTATTTCCTTAAATGTAACTTTGATGGAGATACCAAAACTTCCCTGCTTCATACAGATTATTTTGATACATGAATAATTGCATCTGACACATTTCTAGTCGAGTTATGATTGTTTGAATATGTATAGAAAATATATCAGAAAATGAATATGTATATGTATCAGAAAAAAATCATCCCACATCAAACTACAAATATCATTCCACATAACCACATGACACTAATTATTACTTGAAGAACTGATCAGCCTATTTTTTGAAACACGGTATCTTACAACCTATTTTGTACAGAGACACCATTCTAGTTGGAAATGATGCCTCATAGGAGTCTTCGTGTTGTTTGGCTCAATCAAGCTTTAAAAACATATAGTATTTTAAATCCTTATATTCACCAACGATGAAGAGAAGAAACGAGATTTGTTCTGTCATTTTAACTTTTAAATAGTTATTGAAAACTGCATTTCTATAAATACAGCTTTGTTGGAGGGACGAAACATATACTGTTTCGTACAGATTAATTTGATAGATGAATAATTGCGTTTGGTTCATTTTTTGTCAAGTTACGATTGTTTGAAAGAAGCAATGTCGTATAAAAATATTATTCATCATAAAATAAATTTTAAAAAAACCGAAATGAGCGTTTTCAGTGAAAGTACCTCTAAAAAAATCCTTGGAACTCGAGAAATATTTCGAATACAGGCAACATCTTGGTATCGTTTGAAAGCTAAAGCACCAAAGAACAATACAAAAGAAGCAATGCAAAAAATATTCGATATTTTGAAGGATTTTTAAAGTTTCAAGTGTTTACGTTCACCTTATATCAATAATATTCTCAAATTTTTAAAATTTGGCTCGTAAATAATGCCCCCCCCCAAAAAAAAAATTATGTACCCTTCCTCCGTATGAAATTGTAGATCTTTAACATGCCCAAGAGTGCTCAGAGTTCCGCTCATGAGTAGATTGTGCTTCGCCGCACACACAGACTTACATATATATGTGTGTGAGTGTGTGTATGAGTGCATAAGTAATCAACCATAAAAGCATTACATAATTAAAACCAATTTCCAGAATTCAACAAAAATTTAATTATTTTGGAAATTGAAACTAAAAGTAATTTTTTTGGAACCTAAACAAATTATGTCTAAATCAGAGTTAAAATTAAATTCGGAATTAAACTACAAAAAGGGAAAAAACCTAAAAGCGAAATGAAATAAATCCTATTTATGAAACAAGCGCCTAAATTACAATAATTCTGGAAACGAAATGGAACTAAAAATTTATATATATATATATATATATATATATATATATATATATATATATATCTGTGTGTATACATGTATGTATTGTAACAAAATATGGATCCAAATAATCACCCTTGATAATTTATAAATAGCAACAGGCCTTAGAGTAAGGAAAACCGTATTCTCATATTTTGAAAAATCTATAATAAGACAGGAAGTGATATGAAGTAAGTCTGAGTAGATTGTAATGTTGATAATGTGATCATTTTATGCTAAAGGAACTCTCCCCATATATGTATATGGCAGGTTCAAAGACATTGAAAACAACTTTTCATTTTTCGTTTTATTCCATGTCCGCAGACGCATATTTACAAGAAAGAGCGGACGTCAGTTACACAGAGAGCGACAAGCAGAAATGGCGAAAAAAGGAAGACACTAATTTTGCCACGTTTTTTATGACAAATTTTGATAGGCAAAATATTGTTTCGTTCAGTTAATCATAGAATTGAAATCTATACTAATATTATAAATGGGAAATGGCTGTTTGTTACTCAATCACGCCAGAAGGGAATGGGAGGAGCACAAGGATGGAGTCAGGAATAGAACAGAGGCTGCTATTTCATTTGAGTGGTTCCTTTACTATTCATTAAAAACTAACTTACGCGCCAAAATGCTGGGGCCAAATCCCGCCAAGATAAGTGAGGCTCCAGTTGTTTTTTCCCAAAGAAAAAGTTTAGGGTTAGCAGAATTTCGGCAGATTATTTCAAACGATTATGTTCATTTTCTTTGTGTTTAATGCATTTAAAATCAAATGTTGTTAATGAATCGATCTTTCGGATTCATTCTGAAGTACTTTTAAAGTAAAAAAAAAAAAAACAGAATAAAGGAAATAAAAAATTTCTATTCTGCATTGCGTCACCCCATCAGGCATAGGAAAGTGAGACATGTGCGCTACGCCAACTGGCGTTGAAAGTTCATGCGTGTTTGTTGACAACAGTGTTTTCAAAAGTTTGAAAAATATGTGCATAATACTGTTGTAGCTATCTCAATCTCGATCAATAAATAAAATGCGTTTGACCGCACTTGATTTGCTATTTTGTTTTATTTTGGGTACACAATGAAAATAAATTGTTTTTGCTTTAATTGTGTTTTTGTTATTAAACTGTATTTATGTTATATATTTTTCGTAGGTGCTTACACTTTTAAAGGTATTGCATTTAGTTTAGGTTTAATTTTTTTTTTGTCATTGTTTGATAGTATATTATAAAGATTCTCATAGGGATTTCTGACGCACAGGCAGAAAGAGGGATCGTTTCACTCGCAGCGCGGGAAAAACTTCTACTTTCAGCCGATTCAGCATTTTGCAAAGCTTCTCTTGAATTAATTAAGTAGATAGCGTGGAATCGGATCTGAAAATAGGAGAAAATTTTTAGATTGAAGTTAATATGGGCTGAATTAAAATAAAAGTTTAGAAATTAATTTGAATTTAAACTAGATGTTAAAATATCATTGTATATCTTGTTCAAATTTTCAGTCGTGAATAAAATACTTTTCATTCATCCATTTTCGTGTTCAAATACATTTTTTTTTAACTTGTAGTGGATGATATTCGATATTAATACTGTTTTTTCAGATATTAATTTATTCATTAAATTTAATTAATTTTGAACACTTTAAATAAAGTTTTAGCAATTTGTAAATCAGTGGGCAGTTGCTTAATCTGTAAAATGCGACGATTTCAGTATTTTTCACGTGAAGGTGAAGAATGCGAATTGAATTCTTGTGAAGATCTTAAGCGGGATATAAATTTAGGAAAAAATACCAATTTCCAGTAAAAAAAATTCTTTTGCTATTTAATATAACGATTCTATCTTGTGCATATACATATTTATATTAATTGCCACTGTAGCCTGGTTGGTAGAGCGCCAGTCTCGCAACCGAAAGGTAGATAGCTCTGTCCTCGTCTCGGCCGCCATGTTGGCACGTTAACTGCAAAGTTTTCCAAGTTCCAGAAACAAGCTGTATCTCTGGGGTTATTGAGTCGATCTCTGATTCGGATCTCAATTCTGACTCGCGGATGGATGAATGAGTTCGACCGCCCCCTCAAAAGGGTTTCGTCGTGTGTGTTCGAGTAAAGTGCTCGTTCAGAACGAAAGGCGCACACCTCTGCCTTCATTCGAAATAACAGTGCTCGTTTAGGGCTTGGTGTGACCAAGTGGTATTAGACCGACCATATGAATTGTAATTATTTAATGAAAAGTAACTAATATAGATTTTTCTTAATTGACTTAATTCTTTTTATATGACTTGTTTCATGTCGAACTGCTGTACTTTTTTTAAGATTTTTCCCGTATCTGTCTGCATGTACAATAAATTTACGTGTAAAGACAATCGACAATGATTTATACTAATTGGCATCGAATATGGAAGAAGACGAGGAAGCCGGACTTTGAAAGAAGAAGAAAATGCAAAGATCCGGCGATGAAAAGGTCAAACCTCAGCCAAAGAGAGCTTCTCACGATAACTGATTTAAATGACCATCAAAAAACATATAAAACGGACCACGGTAGCCTGTTTGGTAGAGCTTCGCAATCGAAAGGCGGCGAGTTCTGTTCTCGCCTCTGCCAAAGACCGCCGTTTTGATTCATGGCAGTGGGGGCACGCTCCATAGGTCGCGACTGAAAAGTCCTCCAAGTTTCTACAAAAAATTATACCCCTGGAGGTAGTGAGTCGGTCTGTGATTTGGACCTAAATTCTGACTCGCGGATGGATAATTGAGTTCGACCACCCCCTCAAAAGGGTTGTGTTCGAGCAGAGTCGTCCTTTCACCTGAACGGTGCTCGTTCACAACGAAAGGCGCCTTCATTCGAAACAGCTCTGCTCATTCGGGCTTGGCATGAGCAAGTGGCATTAGACAACAACAGAAAGCAAAAACTAATGCGCCAAGACCGATGATTGTGACTTTGAAGATAACGCTACTTTGGTGCAGCCTATTATTTTAAACATATGCATGATTGTATTATTGAGTAGGATCCCATTGACTCGCTTGTGCCTTACAAATGCTACGCCATCGTACCAAACCATCTATGTTATTAGAGGGCACTACAGATGAAAGAGAGCAGAGAAGGGGTCGTCTTATTGGATAGATATCAGGCGAGGGCAGTGAACGTGTTTTAACTGTTTTATTTTCTTTGCTATCTCATGAGACGTCATCATCTATTTCGGGAATATTTTCTTACTTTGATTTAAACGGAAATCCATTGAATCTCTCTATTCGAAGTAATATTAATATCAAAACATAATCGCTACGAATGGTTTATGTATTTTTGCTTTTTTTTAAATAGTTTAGTTGTATTAACGTCCCTTTGTAAAACAACACTTGGTCTATTTTGGGATGGACCATGTCATTTTTTAACCGCATTCAGACGACGCGGACGACAACCCCTCCCCTCTTCTCACCACATCAGCGGCCAGAACCGCTTACACGACGATTCTTCGGTGGAGTCGGGTCTCGAACCTGAAACCCTCCGGTTCCGAAGCAAAGGCCACGGCGTCATTTTTTTTGCTTACGACCATCAAAATTCGATAAATTGATGCGCGTGTGGTATTCAGGCAAACAGTTACTGTTCCTCAACGGATTTTGAGACGCCCCCATTTAGACGATTCCATCTCCTTAAGGGGTGAGTACATTTCCGGTAATCCCTTTGACCTTGGGTTTTTCCCATTGTAGATGTCAACATCTCCTTCCACCCCTATTTTGACAAAGTGAACCCACCTTAAAACATGAGCACAAGCACGGACGGTTTTACAATTCATTGGATTTGGATTTGTGGATTTTTGTTGGCTCAAAAGCCAATTCTGGCCATACTGCGCCAACCTGATGGTGTATATTCAAAAATGCTTTTGTAAATAAAACTAGGATTAAATATGAAATTATATTAACATATATTTAATATAATTGTGTGTATGTTACAATAAAAAAAGCAAGAAGTAAATGTTACAAATATATTTTAGTTCAAATATTTTAGATAAAATGATAAAATCCAACAGCTTTTAAGAATTTAAAAACATTTTAATGAGGATGTTCGCTTAACAGCATTCGTATATCTAAAGAGGAGCTATTAAAATAGCGCTGACGATGAAAGGTATAGTCGGGGCATTCGATTAAAATATGAGCAACAGTTAAAGTTACTGAGCACCTTGAGCAAATAGGAGTTCTTTCGCCTAGCAAAAGATACCTATGAGTTAGGTGGGTGTGACCAATGCGGAGTCTAGTCAATTTGACGTCGTTTTACAATCCATTGTCGAACAGTAAGAGGTTAATGAACGATATTTTGCCAAAAGAATGGCGAGGTAACGACGCAATATTCATGAAGATAATTCTCTTTAGTAGTCGAAAAAAATATGTATTCTAAATAATTGGTAAGTTAATTGTAATTAACAAATGTTTTACTGTTATTTAAGTGCGAAGGGCTGATAAAATGAAACTACTGAGAGAAGAACAACAAACAGAGGATGAAATAAAATTGAGCATTCGTTCCGGATTTGTTTTTCATCGGTTCTTTTCAACCGTTAAGGGAAATTATTTTCTTCAATAAAACTCCTTTCTAACAAAATGGCTGCTTTTTCATTCATTTTTCGGTTTATTGGGTTATTTTAAGCATAGCCAGACCTTTTATTTTGAAGTTAAATCTCCAATTGGTACGAAAAGCGCCAAATGCTCCCCTGTCGGTGAGTTTTTGAACCAATTTTTTTTTCGCGTTTTCATTTTTTGCATGTTGTTATTAATCATCAAACCAAATTTTGGGGATTTCCAACTAGTAGCTCCAGCTACAGAGCTTTCTGGTCAGTGTGAGTTAAAAAATTCCCTTGTATATCTAAATTTATCGATTGAATGTATACACATACTATTATATTATAATGAAACTCAAGCAGTGCGTATTTGTGCGCTGGTGGTAAGGTCTCGGCTTCGGAACTGGAGGGCTGCAGGTTCGAGGCCCGATTCCAACGAAGAAACGCCGTATAAGCAGGTCTAATTAAATCCTTCTGGGCCAAACGTCCTCCCTTTGGTTTGGTGTGGAAGGTTGGAGAGTAGGTTGCCAGATCAGGTAACGTCCTCGTCATCTTATTGCGGTTCAAAATGGCGTGGTCCGTCCCTAAATAGCAATAGTGTTGCTTTAACGTTGTAGACCGTTTAATGTACAGCAGCCAAATTTGGCTTCCTGTCGATACTGCTACGTTCAGTGGTGGCGGGGTGGTCGGCTGTATGCAAGAAGAAGATACCAAATTTGGCATATCTTGTAGATGGGAAATTTGTCCCTCGAAGAGATTTTTTTTTATTTTAAATAAGAATTTTAGTTAATTAAAAACTAAGGAAAATTTTCAATTTTATTTCCTAACTTATTAAAGCACAGAATAATTTTTACATCATATTGAAGTTCGAAAAAATAATATGTTCGGTGATATTCATGTTTTAATCAATAAATTAAATTTCTGTTTTTAATGAATTTTTTAAAAAGTAATTTAATTTTGCAACAGTTTATTTCGCGTAAAATAAAAATAAAATTTATGATGCACCTGCACGTTACGAGTCAATAAGAAAAATGATCAATATGTTGCCATCACATTGACAAAAGTTCAAATTAAAAAATAAGTTAAATATTATTGCAGATGTAAGTGTAATTCCAGCACGTGTCCCATATGAAATGAAATAACTAAGGAATGTAGTATGTACCCAAAAAAATATATCCAAGAAAAGTTTGTCTCTTGCATGTTAAATCTGTCAGGCCAAAGTCCTCCCGCTGGTGTGGTGTGGTGTGGAGAGGGGGGTGCCACTCCAGGTGTCGTCCTCGTCATCTGACCGTGGTTCAAAATTACGAGGTCCGTCCCAAAATAGCCCTCGTGTTGCTTTAAACGGGACGTTAATATAACTGAACTGAACTGAACTGAACCAAGAAAAGTTTTCTGTGATTTTTAACAATATTTAAATTATTATTTGAATAAGTCAGCTTTAAGGCAAATATGATTTCATATAGATTCTTTTAATTCTGGGCTTCCAATAGCTTATTTGTAACAGTCAATAATATACACTGAAGTGACAAAAGTCATGGGATGACTGTTAATATCGTGTCGGTCCTCCTTTTGCCCGGCGAAGTGCAAGAACTCGACGTGTCATGGAGTCCACAAGTCGTTGGAAGTTCTCTGCAGGAATATTGAGCCATGCTGTCTGTATAGACGTCCATAATTGTGAAAGTGTGGATGGTGCAGGAGTTTGGGCACGAACGGACCTTTCGATGATGCCCCATAAATGCTCGATGGGATTCATATCGGGTGATCTAGGTGGCCAGATCATGCGTTGGAATTGTCCGGAATGTTCTTCAAACCAATCGAGAACAGTTCTGGCCCGGTGACATGGCGCATTGACATCCATAAAAATCCCATCGTTGTGTGGGTACGTGAAGTCCATGGATGGCTGCAAGTGATCTGCAAGCAGCAGAACATAACCATTTCCAGTCAATGATCGGTTCAGTTGCACCAGAGGACCGAGTTCATGCCATGTAAAAAAAGCCCACACCATTATGCAGCCACCACCAGCTTAAACAGTGCCTTGCTGACAGTTTGGGTCCATGGTTTCGTGGGGTCTGCGCCACACTCGAACTCTACCATCAGCTCGTAACAACTGAAATCGTGACTCATCTGACCACGCCACGGTTTTCCACTGGTCTAGGGACCAGTCGATATGCTCACGAGCCCAGGAGAGTCGCTGCAGGCGATGTCATGCTGTCAGTAAAGGCACTCGAATCGGTCTTCTGCTGTCATAGCCCAAGGAAGACAAATTTCGCCACACAGTCCTATCGGACACGTCCCTCGTACGTCCCACATTGATTCCTGCAGTTATTTGTCGAAGTGTTGCGTGTTCTATTAACATTGACCATTCTACACAGACATCGGCGGTCTCGGTCGTTAAGTGCAGGTGGTCGCCCACTGTGCTGTCCATGATGGGATGTGATGCCTGAAATTTCATACTCTCGGCACACTCTTGATACTGTGGATATCGGAATGTTGAACTCACTAACGATATCCGCAATGGAACGACCCATGCGTCTAGCTCCAACTAACATTCCACGTTCAAAGTCTGTTAATTCTCGTCGTGCCGCCATAAATCATGAAAAACCTGTTCACATGAATAACTCGAACACAAATGAAAGCTCTGGAAAGCGAACTGCGCATTTATATTTTTCGCTGCGATACTACTGCCATCTGTATATTTGCATATTGCTATCCCATGACTTTTGTCACTTCAGTGTAAAGGCCTGTGTTAAAAAGCTCTAATAAATTTTGAATGTTTAGCTTTTATCTAGAACCTCAGCTCTATAAATTACATTTAAAGAAATATTTTAAAAATTCAAATATTTCAAAAGAAAGAAAAGGAAAGTCACACCCCAATTTACTTACTCATTCTCTAAAAGTGACTGATGTATGAAAATTTGAACAACGCTATTCAATAAAAATAGTCAACTTTAGACCACTTCACCTGTATTAACAAAAAGTAGTCAATAATGATTCAGTTATATAAATAAGTAATGATACGACTCAGTTTTGGATCTGAGTATACTTTGGAGTTCGATGAACAAACATCCTTGAAATGCTGCCATAAGAATCGTTGCATCTTACATCCAAAATTGTTTTCAAATGCAGACCTTATCTATTGTATTGAAAGCTCTATCCTGTATTCAACATTATCTACTTAAAATTGCATTCAAATGTAAAGAAAGTCCTCATATTTTACTCGAAGTAATCTGCTTAGTATTGAGTTGAGACGCAAAATTCGTACGCTGTATTCTAACTAATCTGCCTAGTATTTTGTTAAAGCAAAAAATCGTGGGTTGATTTCAAAGTAATCTGCCTGGTATTGAGTTAAAACGCGATATTCGTACGTTGTTTTCAAAGTTTTATTGTGTTAAAACACAAAATTCGTATGTTGTTTTCAAAGTAATCTGCGTAGTATTGAGTTAAACCTCTAAATTCGTGCGTTGTATTCAAAATAATATTGTGTTAAAACACTACATTTGTGCGTTGTATTCAAAATAATATTGTATTAAAACACAACATTCGTGTGTTGTTTTCAAAATAATATTTTGTTAAAACACAACATTCGTGTGTTGTTTTCAAAATAATCTGCTTAGTATTGTGTTAAGACGGAAAATTCGTACGTTTCATTCTAAGTAATCTGCTTAGAACTGAGTTAAAATGCTGAATTCGTATGTTGTTTTCAAAGTAATATTGTGTTAAATTAGAAAATTCGTCCCTTGTTATCTAAGCAATCTGCTTGGTATTGTGTTGAAATGCTCAATTCGTACTTTGTATTGTAGACCTAATAAAACGGACCAAGGAATTGACGTGAGAGCGCAGCATTCGTCCACAATTAGCTCTCCTCTGCGGGATCAGAGCACGCTAAAGTACAGCCACAGAACGCGTGTGGGCGAATCTCCTCAGACGATTTCTGTCCCGACCCTGGGGTGCGGTATTTTTAGCCGCCTTACGTAACCTCCCCTCTCGGGGTATTTCCCTGCTTCCGTAGATCCTGCTCCACTCCGGAATTTGCGCGGAATTCCGTCTTGGCGACTCTCTGGCGATGCTTTTGGCGCCCTCTTCCATTCAACTGCTGGAAAGGACTCAACTGGAGGAAAAAAAAAATCGTTTTTTTAAACGTTCATAAAAAATTTAAGAACGTATAATTTAAAAAATAATAAAATGTGTTCTTTTCTCAACTTCTTCGCATATTCTCTCAATAAGGAGGGCTTTACCAATGTTGAGGTGGTAAAAAGAACTCTTCCAGAGCATCATAAATGATGAGATTCGACCAAATCACATCATGGATAGATCACATCCTTAAATAATCTTCAACATAATAAATGAAGAACGCGTATGAACTCTAATTTGTTTTGTTGTTTTTGATCATGTGACACCATGATGTTGTTTTCGCTTGATGTTTTTGGAGCTTCAAAACTTTCAGGCAACCGATTGATGAGGCCTCAAAAGGCTTAGGCAATAAATTGGCGATCTATCCTTTTTTATTTTGGTGTCAGCTTCCACAGTATAGCTTTTGAAATATCTGTTGTCTGCTGTAGTAGTTTTATTTTGGAGGATTTGTAGTTTCCCCCTTGGAAATAGAAATCATAGCGTTATTGCTTAGATTATTAATATATTTTTAAAATTAAACAAAAAATAGTTTAAATATAATTTGTTTTATCGATAAAGTTTGATGGTTCAGGTATTAATTCAACTCATTAAAATAGATTTATTAAAAAATAATGCAGAAGGTTGTGGCATTTGGGAATTTATCGCCTACTACAGTGACAACTTGATTTCCAAATTATACATTCTCTGAATTCTTACAACTTGTCTTAATCCATTTAAGTCATTAACCAGTTTAAATCGGTTTAAATAGCCACGAGACGATCAGATTGCGTAAGCATCATTATTTAGAAAAACGGTGGATTTTTTTTTTCCATCTCAAACTTTTCGAGTTCGAAAGCAGGTTTTTTGTATAAACCCTTCGATTTTCTGGATTTTTATCAGATTAAATACATACGTTAGTCCTTTTTAAATTTTAGTTACATTTGTTTTTTTTATAAAATGATTCCAGTTTTATTTTTAACTAGCCGCCTTTGGCGACCAGCTGGTTCGCCATGAGTAATGCGTTCTAAGATTTTCAATTAAATCACATATTCATTAGCCAAAATTTAAGAAATAGTTAAAGTTAAAAGATTCAGTTATTAGTAGTTAAAGAGTCGGTAACTTTATTCTAAAAAACTTTTTGAGTTTAATGCTCTAACAATTTATCGATTATGTCTCCAAAATATTAAAAATGTTTTTTTCGGTGATGTTGCCAAAATGTTAAATATATTTTTTAAAGAAAGCGAAAAAGGGGAAAAATTATTGAATTAGTGATACAGATATTACAAACGATTATAGAAATATGCCATTAAGTCGGGAATCCAATGCATATCCTGTCATTCAACCAGGTTTACTGTAAATAAAGATAATTTATGGAATTAATTATATATCTATTGCAAACGATCATAGAATCCATTGCCTTGCATTTATTTTTTTTAGAAGATATCTCATTTTATATTTATGTTATTTTATCCAGTCACATGCTGAAAGTTGTATTTCTTTAGATTTGATTTGCGATGATAGTTTTTTTTAATTTGAACTTCCGGCATTGTTTTATTTTATTTTATCCAGTCACGTACTCAAAAAAAAAAAAAAAGGTTAAAATATTTCTTTAAAAATTCGTTAAAAATAGAAGCTTGAGTTAGTTATACATTAAAACACTGATATCACAAGTTCATCTCTTTTTAATTAAAAGCTAAATATTCTTCATTTTTTAAAGCATTTATAGACTCGTGCTACATACTATGCAGCTATTTACATCATTTAGACTTTTTTATAGATGTATTTCTATTATTAAACAAAGCTGATTAATTAATAATATTGTAAAAGTCATAAAAAATTCTTTGCATTTTCTTTTTTTAAAAAGAAAAAACATATTTCACATTTATTTCATTTCATGCAGACACGTGCTGAAAATTGCATTTTTAAATGTTTAATTTGCAATAATTATTTATTTATTTAATTTGAGTTTTTATCTATCTGATGGCAACCTATTGATAAAAGATAATTTTTCCCCTTCCACTCGTAACGTGCTCCTGCAGATTACATTTTATTGTTTTGTCCGAAATATATTGTTGAAAAATATAGTTGAAATGCTTCTTTAAAAATTCATTACAAATAGAAGCTTAAGTTAAATGTTAAAATACTGATACTATTAGAAGGCTATTTTTTTAATCTTTAAATTGATGTTAAAATCATGTTTATCCGATAATATTTTCGGAAGTTATAGCGGAAAAACGTCGAAATTTCGCTTAAATTTTAATTAATTCAAATTCTAATTAAAAATTCGAAAAAAGGGCTCCGAGGTGCACATTCCCGACCTCCAAGGTATACATGTACCAAATTTGGTAGCTGTAGGTCCAACGGTCTGGCCTGTAGAGCGCCAACACACACACACACACACACACACACACACACACACACACACACACACACACATTGAGCTTTATTATAAGTATAGATTATGGTGTTACGAACTGACATATCGACCACAATCATCCTGATGATGGATTTGATTCAGAGTTTATTACACGTCTACAATTATCTTGATGTCAAATTTCATTTATCTGGCTTTCACCGTTTTCTGACAGACAAATCTCATTAGAGATGCCCACAAATACTCAACATAACGTCATCCTGTGCAACCGGTGCTTTTAACACTAAGTTATCTAACCGGTTTGATGAGCAGAGAGTGGAAGGGAGGAAAAGTCAGAAAAAGAATTTTTTTTTAGAGAAAGAAGGAGGCGACAAACCATCCAGGTATCTCCAGAGAGAATCCCATTGGTGTCAAATCCGACACGACTGCATTCAATTTTTGGGTGAAGTAACGACTAGATGGGGGCAACAAGAATACTTGAACAAATGGGTTGAACCTACAGGGAAATGAGAATACCAACTAAAAAGAAAAGATTGATAAAGGACATTGTGAACATTTGTGTGGCACGTGTCAGCAAATAAGCAATCACTGTAGAGTCAGAAATCTATAACGTCCGTCTGGGTCCTGTGGTTTTGTTTTCCTTTTTCAGAACTGCACTTTTAAGGGACTTTTGGGCACTTTTGAAGTGATAACTTTGACTGAATTTGATTGGCATTTTGGTCTCAGCTATTGTATAGAATTGGAGAGGTCTTCGTATTTGTGAATATGGTTTCCCACAAATAGAGTGTTGCGAGTGTGGACCAAATTCCCTGCATTGCGTTTTTGAGTGACGGTGTTGGCAGAATGGATATGTTCGTCTACGGCTGCTGAGCGAATTTATTGACAGCTGCAGCATTTGTAGGAACAGCTGCAGTACCCCCCCCCAAATCTCTTCATCCTGTCCTTCCCAGAAAATTTGATGACTTTACCTCCGCACAAAATTGTAGACCAATACAATATACCAAGACCTCTCCAGCGCTATACTATAGCTGAGACCAAAATGCAATCAAATTCAGTCAAAGTTATCACTTCAAAAGTGCCCAAAAGTCCTTTAAAAGTGCAATTCTGAAGAAGGAAAACAAAACCACAGGACACAGACGGACGTTACAGATTTCTGACTCTACAGTGATTGCTTATTTGCTGACACGTGCCACACAGATGTTCTCAATGCAATTCGTCAATCTTTTCTTTTTAGTGTAAAATTAATACTGCAAATAATGCAGCATAGAATTGTTCAACCAAAATCAATGCCTTGAATATGTAACACTGCTATGTAGATCTCATTAAGATCGGTTATTGATATGGATTATGTTTCCGGAATGATAATTGCAGATTATATTTGAAATTGAAATAAGCGAAACTAGATCAAGTCGCCGCATTTTTATTTCATCAAAAAAAAAAAAAGCTGCTCATGGTGCCCCTTTTTAAAAGGACAACTTATGAAAAAACAAAGATAATAAAATAGAAATGTAGAGGCTACAAATATAGCCACACATGTTCCACAAATTTGTATTTTTTCAGGCCGATTAGTATACGTAGAACTTGAAATATTTGTAACTTCAAAACTCGTTAAGAACATGGAATGTCTTTTATTGCTTCAAAAGGTTCTCTTGTCCTTTATCTATAAAATGATACCCAGATAGTGTCAATATTCGGAATATTTCACAAATTACAAGGATTTATCTTGTGGTTCTTTCACTAAAAACACTTGTTTCATTTTTTTAAAACTCATTTTATGAAGAACTAGCCGCCTTTGGCGACCATCTGGTTCACCATGAGTAATGAGATCTAAAATTTTCAATTAAATCACATATTCATTAGCCTTGAAGTAATTCTTGGCATTGATTGGACTGAAATTAATATTTTCTTTAAGATGATGGACGGAAAGCTCTAAAAGAACACGTTTTCCTAATAATATTCTTTAATTTTATAAATCAGTCAGTTTTAATTATTGATTTAGAAGGCTGATTGATGTAGCAACTTTTATATAAATATTAATAAAAATATTTAGTAAAATATGGCTCACAGAGCAAAGTATGAAGAAATCTAAAACTCATTATTCATAAATGCATTGTCTGACTCAAACTACATAAAAGGTAATTATTTACTTCATTTAGATCAAATTAATAGTATTAAACAATATATATGCCTGTTAATAATATTTTATAAATTGGCCCTTGGACCTGAATTTGAATGTATATCCTGTATAAATTAAATCCTGTATAAATAAAGATAATTTATTGAATCAATGATTCAAATATTGTAAACGATCATAGAATCCTTGCATTTTTTAAAGAAAATATCACATTTTATATTTATTTTATTTTATCCAGCCACGTGCTGAAAGTTGCATTTCTTTAGATTTAATTTGCAGTAATAGTTGGGTTTTTTAAAATAATTGAACTTTCGTCAAAATGATGGCAACACGGTGATAAAACCTAATTTTTTCCCTTTGAAGTGCTCTTAGAGATTCAATTTTATTGTTTTATCCGAAATATATTATTGAAAATACGGTTAAAACATTTCTTTAATAATTCGTTTAGAATAGAAGTTTAAGTTATATGTTAAAACACTGATACCATTAGAAAGCTAATTTTTTTAAATCTTTAACTTGATGTAAAATTCATGTTTATGCGATAATATTTTAAAAAGTTATAGAGGAAAAATGGTGAAATTTCACTTGATTTTTAATTATTTCAAATTCTAATTTAAAAATTCGGGGTAACATCGGTAATGTGCCGCACCCTACTCCCACAACCATTCGTATCCAGGCGTTGCAATAAGTCCTTTTAAAAATCCTCATAAAAGAGTCCAAAGGAAAGAGATCTGGTTGATAGTGGCGACCTTACGATGGAACCCCCACTGCCGCAGGAAAAAGCAGTCTGCAGATGTGCCTTGACGTCTGAGCTAGAGCTCCTTCGTGTCGAAGTCGAATTTCTGGAAGAACAGGCATCGGAACATCCATCAGCATTTCCGACAGAGCCTCTTGCAAGAGTGTTAACGGCCTATACCACGTGCCACCCTTTGGCAGCTCTTGCGGTTTTCTGGTCTTCTTTGATGCCCGTCGACTCAACCGACCGCTTGTCGGTAAACTGCCCAGGCATCCAAGAGACCAAGAAAGGTCGAAGGGGAAACGCATCCCCCTGTCTATGGGGGAGTGTGGTCCCCTAGTTGGTGATGACCAAATCTGTGAAACGGAGGTCGTGGGACCCCGGCTTCAGATAAACGGAGCCGTGAAGTCTGTCTGGGATGATGCACGGACCAAATGAACAGTCTCCTGCAATGCTACCCCACACTTGAAATGAACATGGGCTCATTACATATTTGAATCGCAACGCCCTCTCGTGGCTCTAGCGCCCTCTACAAGCGTTTGGAACCCTCTTACCCTATGCCATTTCTGATCCTTGTTGTATGACGGATCTACCAAGTTTTTTTGAAACACCCTGCATACAAAGCTGAGTAGTGTCCTCGAGACTAAAAGAGTTCGGAGATCAAGAAGTCTGGAACTCATAAAAGATTTAGTTTTGGGTTTTTTTTTATAGTTTTAATTATATTAACGTCCCGTTTAAAGTAACACGAGAGCTATTTTGGGACGGACCTCATCATTTTGAAACACGATCAGATGACGAGGACGACATCTGAGCTGACACCCCCCACTCCACACCTCACCAGGGGGAGGACGTTTGGCCTGACAGATTTAGCGTGCAAGAGAGCCCCTCACACGACGTTCTTCGGTGGAATCGAGTTTCGGACCTGCAACTCTCCGGTTCCGAAGTCGAGACCTTACCAGGCCATCCCTCCCCCCGGGGGGGGGGTGGGGGGGGGGGGGGGTGTCAGCTCAGGTGTCGTCCTCGTCATCTGACCGTGGTTTAAAATAGCCCTAGTGTTGCTTTAAAACAGGACGTTAATATAACTAAACTAAACTAAAAAAAGGGCAAAAAAAACTTTCATATCGATTGTAATTCATTATTAAAACTACTTTTAAGAGATAAGTCAAGTATTTAATGGAATTCTACTTAAATCAAAGTAAGATGACTAATGATAAGTATCAAAGAAACAAACAATTGAGAGGTGATTACACAGCATGGTATAGAAGTAATTACCCCCGCGATAAAGGCTGTGTTGGGTTGAAAGTTGCTTGAATTGTCTTCGTAGAAAAAGAAATCCCGATTTTCGGGCGTTTTTCTACTAGTTCTATTTTAACCACTTTTAACTGTCGATTTTGCCTATACTCTTTACCTATGTGGTTGGTCTGATGACACTCGGTCACACCAAGCCCGAATGAGAAGTAGCTCTTCCGAATGAAGGCAGACGTGTGCGCCTTTTGTTGTGCACGAGCACCGTGAAGGTGAAAAGGTGACTTTGCTCGAGCACAGACCTTTTGAGGGGGCGGTCGAACTCATTCATCCATCCGCGCGTCAGAACTTAGGTCCCAATCAGAGACCGACTCAGTACCCACAGAGGTATCATTTGCTATGGAAACTTGGAGGACTTTGCATATTGAACGGTGGTCATTGGCCGAGACGAGGACATTACTTATCTTTCTTGTCCAATAATCCAAGAGTCTTAAACGGACGAACTTTCTGTGACAGTCGTTCAGCTGACATGCCCTGGCACGATCATTTAAATCGTGCCCTGGTACCTTTGAATGTCACAAAAGTCGTCTTCCAACGCTCTCTTCAGATTTCGAAAAATGCCAGCATTTCGACGCGTTTTTCACATTGAACGAAAAGTGGATGGGGAATTAAAAGCATAAATGTGAAAGAGGCTACACTTTGGTATCATTTGTTTAAACTTTTTCTCTTTTCATAACGCGTTCATTTTAAAATTCCTAAAATATTTGAGATGCTTTTGTATGATACGTAACTTTTATATGGAATTACAACATCTTGTTCCGCTATCTTTTTAAGTATTTAAAATTAGGAAATGGATAATTTGATGACTGTATGACCGTTCGGCACGGCCTTGAAGGGGTTAAATAAAAGTGAAAACTCATGACTTCTTTATGCTATTCGATTCAAACTAATGAATAGCATTTCTTCAAAATTTACTCACAAATACAGCAAAAATGTAAGGAAAATTTTCTCAGAAATACAGTGAAGTTTAAAGAAGATTTTCTCACAAATACAGCGAAGTTTAAAGAAGATTTACTCATAAATACAGTGAAGTTTAAAGAAGTTTTACTCACAAATACAGTAAAAGTATAATATGGATTTATTCGCAGATGCTGTAAAAGTATAGTGAAGATTTATTCACAAATACAATGAAGTGTTAGGAAGATTTACTCATGAATACAGTAAAGTGAAGGAAGATTTACTCACCAAAAATAGTAAAGTGCAAGGAAGATTTATTCGCAAATATAGTGAAGTATAAGGAATATTTGAGAGAAAATTTCATCATGACCGTTTAAAAAGGAATTTTTAAATATTAATAACAAAATTTTGATCCCTATATTGGAAATATATCTTCTGTAATTTCTTTTATGCCATTTCTATTAAATTAGAATACTATAGAATTTTTTTTATATTTTTTATTTGTCGGTCCATTTCCAATCTCTCCCAGTTTATACCTTCCTTTAAAAATGCGACTGAAGAAAAAGAAATTAGCTCTCGTCAGATTCATAAATCTTCCGTTTGTTTAGTTACATTCCCGCCTCATTTGAAAAAAAGGAGATTATTTTGGAAGCTGCTCATTGCATGTTGAAATCATGTTAGAAAAAAAATCATGCTTCTATATATTATAATTTTATACAAAAAGTATTTGCCCAGGCAGTTAAAAAATGTTTTTTTTTATTTGGACATTGGTATTCTAACTTTGATTCGCATCAAGTCAAGAGTCACATCCCTTGGGTTGCGAATTCAACAACCGTGCGTGGCGATAACTAGACACACGTATAAATCTGTCGTAGTCACCCTCTATGTCGAGAGTCATACAAATGACGGTACTGGTTCAGAGGGCATTGTTCTCTGACCCAAGTCTAAATGACTATCTGCGGATCAGTGAATGAAGTCCGCCCCGTCAAAAGGGTTGAAACGCTTGAATAGGTAACTCGTACTCTTGGCCCTAAATGGCGCTAGTAAAAACAAGAGATGCAAAAAAATTCGGAATTAAGCCATAAGGGCTGTTTAGTCAGCAGGTTTATCCATGACATTTAAAAATATAACAGTAACTCTACATTGTAGAATTAATATTCTTTCGAATGCTATCTGAATAGTCTTGTAAGTAAGTTATTATCATAACTTAAACGGTACTTATGGCACTGCCAATAAGTGAAGAGTTACATTCAAAATAATCATGCGTACACGAGGATACACGTTCTTGTATCTTCAGAAACAAGAAGGATATCGAGGTGCTGCGATCAAGCAGCCCACATTGTTCATGAGCACGGTTTGAAAAGCTTTTGCTTAAGCACATCAATCTTAGCTGTTGAAAGTAGAACAAATGTTTCCCTGAATGCCAACAAATGCGTGCGACAAATATTTCCTTGTATGCCAACAGATATATGTAACACATGTTTCTTTGTATGACGCTGAATTTTAACTCCCTTCTGAGATTTTTGGTTTCCAATTAACAACAAGCATGTACTTTCTCATGATTCCTTTCAATAACCTTGGGAAGATGGAATATTTTAAGTCCGTACATCGCATGGAAAACTTTTGTTCCGTTCGAGTTCGAAAAGCCGAATGTTTAAAAGTATGCAAATATAAAATTCTAAAAAAATTCTGAAAAAAAAAATTGCAAAAAAAAGAATTGTCTTTAGAGACAATCCACGAATAAAAACCATTCTTTGTCTCGATAAACAGGCAGCGAATTCTGCGATCGAGCGAATTTCTTTTGGACTTCTTTCTCCAGCTAATTAAACCCGAATTTCTCTTTTGTGAATGCATCCATCGATTAAGGGGTGCAAATCGATAACATCATCGTCATCTTATCGGGGAGAGGAGGCGGAGTCAGGGGCGGGGCTTCGGAGGACTAATCATAGAAAGAGAAAGCAACAAGTACACATTTTCAAATGCTGAAACCTATGCGATGGATATACATAGATATATTTTTATTTTTATATACATACATACATATATATATATTTATTTACACATACATACACAATTATATGTACATATATATGCCTATATATTCATACAAGTACATTTATTATACATACATATGCATATATATTCATGCATGCATATTTATATATACATACATATACATTTATATATACATACATATACATATACATTTATAT